>VXAB01004850.1:223918-261056 GCA_013399175.1 Odontophorus gujanensis
AAAAAAAAAAAAAGTTGATACTCTCCTTTACCAGGCCATTCTACCTATCTCCGCATGCAGTTTTAAGGAGTTTTAAGAAGGCAACCTACTCCTTCCCATTACTTCATCTTCTTTTGCTAGGATGTGGTATACAGGCACAATTCTCTCCTATTATTGTGATTCACGACTCTCAAAAAGATGGTGGCTGAGCAGCAAGGAGGAAGGCTGCTGCATATTTACCTGCCTTGTCGCATCTAAAAGTGAGGGTTTGCCCCTAATACTGTACCAAGCAGACACTCTGGAAGAAGAGACAATTATCCTCTCTCAAACCAAACAGGCATGTTTTGCCCATCGAGACCCTTCTAGGATTTGGGTAGGACAGAAAGCAGTGGTAAAAAAAGCAGACAAACTACCTGCAGCTGAAGCAAAGCTATGAAACTTCTAAGCATGAACTCCTAAGGGAGCTGACCCACACCTATATTTGAGATGTGACAACAAAGAAAGCTTTCAATACACCTAAAGACGAGTCTGAAGAGTCTATTGCAGACAAGGAAGTCCAGGAGCAGAGAAGGAGAAATAAGACTGAGGGGAAAACTATGAAGAAGCAAGAAATTAAACTGTTTTCAAATCTTTTCATTTAAGTGCAATTTGTTTTCAGATCTTTTCATTTTAGTGTGATTATAACCCAGCAGATGTGTTTTTCTCTTGAAAACACAGCTACTATATTCCATTTTGCTTTCTTGCTCTGCTAAAACAGATTTGGAAACCTTCGGGCTCAGTCATTTCAAAGAAATTCTGGAGTAGTTCCACTTGAAGCTGGTCAGTCAGGGTCCCTTCAATTCCATGTTCCTGACTTGCAAGAAAAGGATGTTCTTTTTTCATCAATTTCCAGACTAAGACTAAAACCAGGAATGTTACATGAACAGCATCGTAGCCACTGAGAAGCCTGTTCCCTAGCAACAGTTTGATAGAGACTAAGTGCTGCTGTTCCAAGGGAAACCCTAGGGGCTGGAAAGCTATGAGTCATTAGGGGGTAACAGAGCAGCACAGTCAAGATAGCAAAAAGAGAAGGGTACCCAGGTTCCTTTTGCATGCAAGAGAATGTTCACTTTGAGAAACGCAACTCTTAAAATAATTCTTAGAAGCTGCTTTTTCTTTCTTGTTTATTGCACTTTACAGATTGCCAAAGAATTTGTGGAGTGTCATGATAAACACCGCAGCTCTAATTACAAATAGCTGTGATCCATGTGTCATATACTAGTCTCAGTTAAGAACCCATTTCTGGTGGCTGATGAGAAAAATGAGCGTGAACCAAAGAAGCCAAATCCAATCTCAAACACTCCCATTAACTTTTTAACATTCCCCGTTTTCACAGGTTTCTATCACAGTGGTGGTCATCATACCCACCAAAGAAAAAGTGAGAAGAATCCAGTCAATTTTTATTTTAAAAACTGACCCTCTACTCCCAGGGTACACTATGACTGTCTTTTCTTTTTTTAAAATGTTGCACAATACCACGACAGAAAGCAGTCAGAAGGTGATGTGGTAAACAAGTCAAATTCTGCATTAAGCAGAGTTATGCAGCTAAAGCCCAGTTCCTAAACCTGAAGCACACATAAGCCTAAAATGACTTACCTTCCTTCTGCATCACCATACTGTCTCTCTCTCCTGCTGAAAACATTTTTAATGCTTCCTCTGCTGGGAAGGGAAGGATATGAAGCACTACACCCACAGTGCCCGAGTTCTCAAGTTGCTTCTTATATCTGTAGTAATTATGATTTCTTTTTTCCTGACAGTAGTTAAACAACTTTAAGCAAATGCTTTACAAAGATCCTACTGTCTGAGGTGCTTGTGGAAAAATAAGAGAACTTGAAAAGTAGATCTACGAGCATGACAAAATGGAAAAAAAGGCAGACAAAGCACACTGGTTCAGCATGATCTGGAATAGATAAGATAGACTGCCAACACACCTTGAATGAAATGCTCAGAACTTGGGACTGTTTTGCTGTTCTTCCTTGATCAATAAATTCAAGCAGTTCCATTAGTCTGTTAATTCACTTAATTAAATACTATTGAGCATCACTATCCAGAATGAATGAGGCTGGTAATGCAGTTCTAAATCGAGGAATGTGATACATGAGATGACTCTTTGTCTGACTGTTTTTCACAACACAGTTTTGGTTAGAGAAATCAAGCCATAAACTAAGCATGGAAAATCAGACAGCAAGAACTACTAGGAAAAAATTCTCCTTTTAATGAGCAGTCAGGCACTGGAACGGGCTGCTCTGGGAGATGACTGTGCTAAGGTACACTGGTTTAGTGGGGAAATACTGGTGGATGGTTAGACTAGATGATCTTGGAGGTCTTTTCCAACCTTGGTGATTCTATGATCTAAACTCATGCCTACTTAAAAAAAAAATGTTGTTAAAAAAGAGACTGTTCATTAGTGTGATGCATTTTATTTTTTCAGTCAACTCTAATTAAAATGAGCATTTGCACCACACCATCAGACTTCTGTAAGGCTGTGAATTTCACTAGAAATGACTGGAAATATCATAGGATGGAATACGATCAGTGCGTCAGCTTTGTACCGGCTCTAATATGCAATATTTTGGGGGCATGAAGAAACCATAGGATCTTTATTGGGTGAAGATAATATAGTATTATGTGAAGAACAAAAACCACCTCCACCTTACTGGTGAAATCTCATAAAAGAATCTCATTGTGAACACAGCTCTTTTCAGTGGTGCCCAGTACCAGGACCGGAGTCAGCAGGGAAGATGTTTCATCTAAACATCAGGAAGCACTTCCGCACTGCGTGGGTGATGGTGCACAGCCACAGGTCACTGCTTGAGCAGTGGGGTTGGACCAAATGGACCTAGAAGTCCCTTCCAACCTCAACCATCCTGTGTCTCCATATAGAAAGCTGAATACTCTTACAGACTACAAACTGGAAGAAGTAGATGTGGTTCATCCTTTCTCTCAAGTACACAGAGAATGGCAGACATGACAGATGACACTAGAAGAGGCTGTATATGACAGCTAGTCAAATTGTCACTGACTCCTTCATATTCTTGTGCAAAGACTACAGAGGAAATTAAAGTGAAATCACCCAAACTGCATTCTTCCAGTAGAAGTAAGCATGGTATTAAATGTTTTCAATGACTATGAGCTCGTTTGTCTAATTTACTGAATGAACGAGACTAAAAACAGCAGCACTCTTTGCTAAACAGGTTTTAAAATAACAAACAAAATTCCCCATGAAATACTTGATACTGGATGAGATTTAATATGCCAACTAAATATTAACACAATTAAATATTAATTGAATCATAGATATTAAATAATATCAACTTTTAGTTAATATCCAATATATTAACATTTGAAGATGATGAACCACCTCCTTTCATTTTATGTATAGAAACAAAAATTTTCCATGGATAGAATTTTCATTTTGTTATTCTAATTCATTTAACATTTTATATTGTCATTTTTAAAAAATCAGAAAGATAAAGTTTGTTCCTATCACAAACTCTGTGATTTTATAACAACTACAGTGCATAGTTACGAAAATAAGAATAATGAAATATCACACTTCTCAAATGATTAACAGTAGCATAACATTTTTGTTCGTATCTTTGTGAAGAGAAGAATAATAAAGTAGAACTATTAAAATGCTATTTTTTTTAGCTGTTAATAACAAACTGCTAAGAAAGTTTATTTCCTAAGTCATATGAACCTGTAGACATTGAGAATATTAGAGCTGATTCCGCAAATATAAGGTCTTCTTTCTATCCTACAGTCACTGAATACAACCTCTTTTTATGAGATCAAGGCTACACTGAAGAAAAATGGAATTCCTAAGGGAGTTCTAAGGTCCAATAACTGAAGTTAAGGTCTTTGAAAGAATGAAATTATAATTAAAATACATAATGAGTCTTAATAAAATCCGGCTCTGCTGGATAGAGCTCAATCTCATCTGAATGTGGTTCACGAGCATGTGTTGAAATTACCTCTTCTAAGTCTTCTAAATCTGCTAAATATAATCTAAGTCTATTTCTAAATCTTCTAAGTCCATTTCCTGATTAGATGTCAACAACTAATGCCACGACAACTAATTCCAATGTTGTTGAGTTTAATAGCCAGAGCAGAGACTAAATAATCATGAAAAAATGTACCTTCTCCTTCTAAAACTAGGGTAAGCCATTTCACACAGCCATTTTGGAGAGTAATGCCCCACAGATTTATTCAGAGACTTAAATGAGGAATTCAGCTCTCGCTCCTATTAAGAAAATTAAAGTATGGAAGAGAAAGATAATTGCGCTCCTTGCAGTGCTGGAATTTCTCTGATGGTTCTTTGCATTCTCTATGATCTACAATTATTATTTGCTTTCCTTTTCAAATGAAAATCAGGAAATGAGTTACAGCGTTGTTAAGAAATACTGAAACTCTGGGAAAGAAAACTTCCAATTACAGTTCTCTTTCATAAAACACACTGAAAGCATTTCACAAGAGTGCTTCTAACATGTAAACACGTAAAAATGCAATGTATTATCAATTAAAGACAATAATTTTTTCCACAAACAGTACAAAAGAGGCCACTTTCTAACAGCTGGGATATAACAATATAGACTTCTCTGCGAGTCTGTGCTCGTTTGATCCTATGTTGCACCTCCAGCAATTGTCAAAGTTGAATGTTTCAAACAAAGTACTGGAACCCAAACAATGCTGTTTTATCATGAAACTCTGCAGTATGAAGCAACATACCTTCCTGTTGTGATTGGGAGCTAACTTTTGATTCCCTGTTTTTCCCAAACATTTTAAAGTCAACGGAACATCTTTTTTTAAATCAGTCTGTGAGATGCTAGAATATAAAATGAAACTGGAAGATAATAATTCCTCACTCTTCCTAGAAGAGGAATTCAGGCAGTGAAGGAACACAGTGACACATACTGGGAGTCAGATGCACGACGCTGGCTACATTAAAGTCACTTGAGACACTAGAGTTATCAGCAAAGGAATTCATGAAGGCAGGAAATTACACTAACATTGCTAACAGAAATGGGCGTATGTTACCTAATTATGGAACAGCAACACAACCATGGGTTAGCTTTTTATGGTAACAGAAAAACAGACTTATCCTTGTTGCATGAAGAGAGAAAGAAAAAGAAAAGATGACTCAGTAAATGGCACTATTATAATACAAGGGCTACTCCAAAAGTAATGCCCCCTACTTTATTATATTGGTCCATGATACCAAAGGCAGATATGGTGGTCTGGCAGTAGAAGCTGAATTTTCCCATGAATACATTACATTTTTTAATGTGACAGATAGCAACTGAGGTGTAGTCTGACAAAATGGCATCTGACTTGCATCTCCAAGAGTAAGAAATCAGGAAAAGGTGGCAGGAGGCCTGCGTAGATGAGCAAGGAACTTATGGATAAAGAAAAAGGAAATAAAGTCCGTGAAATTCGGAGAAAGGGTTTGTCCATCTGAGAAGAACATAGTAACACTGTCAGTACCTGTAGGGATGCAATGAGGATGGCTAAGACCCTCCTGGAATTGCTGGTGAAAAAGCACAGCTGGTGGTGGTGACTACGTTCAGAAATAGTGTTTTGAGGCTGACCTACACAGGTGCTTCGAAAATGAATCTTTCCCCAGAATGTCAAATTGCAAATTAAGTGGCTTTTAAAGAGTATTTTCTACTGTGCAATTTTTAAAGACATGTCAATGTTAGAACCATCTAGCCTTTTCTATCTGCAGTCTGCAAATAAGCAGCTGGAGCTAGGGGGCTAGCAGAAGCCTTTCAAACAGCTCCCCCTCCCTCTCTTTGTAGCTTCTTTCTCTCAAACCAACTTGAATACAAAGAGAGACTTTGACCTACTTGGTTCATCCCGTCCCTAAATATGCACATAAAATTCCACCTTCAAATTTCTCTAGAGGTCAATTGTCCTGAACACAAATATCAAGAAGATTTCATGCGTGAACAGGAACTAAAGAAGAAAAGAACTTAAAAAAAAACAATTAAATGGGTAACTATCTGCATCTCCAGATCAAATCTACTAAGTTAGGTATGGGTCATTTTTTTTTTCTTTCAGTGTTTCCTACAAATCAACGCTTTCACTAATTACCTGGGTGTTACGTGTACGTAACCAAAAGTAATTTTCAAGGTTAAAAAAAAATAAAGTCAAAAAACACTTTTCTGTGAGTCTGAGTTAAGTCAAGTTATACTTACCACTGTTAAATGTTCCAGTAAGTACGCCACATCAACCATATCTGCCAGAATAAGAAGTCGTGTAACAGCTGTAAGAAGAGATCTTGCTGTTTGGACAACTGCCTGCCTCTTAGGCAAATAGCAGGGGTCACTGGTAAAAGCCTCTGCTGATATCTTTAAAGCTTGACCTGTAAAAAGAAGACACATAATTAATTTAGGCTATATTGCAACACTCATGAAGAAACAATTAAAATGTGGTCATTTACCTGGCAAATCATAAGTATTACAAAAAATCTAGTGTGTTTTTGTTGCCCTAACGCTCTAGAATGGAGACATATTACTGTAGATGATGCAGAATGTTCTGCCCTTCGAATGTCATTTCTTTTCTGTACTTCTGAATCATTTAACTCTTAAAACAGGTCCTTTGGCAGTCACATAACTACTCTTAACTGTGCACAAGAAAATCAGAGGCTGTATACTATATTTTTCTAGTCGCTGCTTTTTATGTTATTTTATACTTTGCTGTCCTTACTGTTAAGGTAATTGATGGACAGAGGAGAATCAAGTATTCTTCTTCTCATTATGAATAAAAGTTAATGGAATGAAAATCTCATACACTCAAACATCTAGCATAAAATACATAAAATCTACGCAAATAAGCTAGCAACTGTGCCAATAGATAATAAATACTGCTTTCCAGCATTAATTTTTGAAAAACAGATTTAAATGGGCATCATATTCCTGTCAGCATTCAGCATTTGGAAAAGATCCCACACAACCATCTAAAGATCTTGGGTTTAAACTGCTCTAATAGCACCATAAGCACCAAAATGCCCTGTTACCACCTCCTTTTCTCCTGCATATTTACTCGATTATATGTACATTAAAAATAAAACAATTACAAGTAGCAATAATCTTACTAACTAAATTATGTCTATGCACACAAACCTCATCTTCTGCTGTCCCAACATCCAAGTCTTTCAGGAAGCTTTGAACAATATAGATCATATCCTAGCCGCCAATATCCAGCTCTTACTGAACACTCAAGTGATAGCTCAGCATGCCAAATGAAGTGAGGAGCCACAGTGCAGCAAAAGAAGGTGAATATTCAAGACATACTCTTCTCAGATACATTCCCGTTGTCCGCCTTAGGCAACTCTCCATTCAGGAATTTGGATACAAGTTCTTAGCTACAACACTTCATATGCATTGAGAAGAAAAATCAAATGTATTGTTTGATACTGTTGGGTATTGTTAGCGTGAATCTGCCAAGGGTGTCATATCTGGAGAATGAGAATCTCAACACTGGGTTGTTTGGTTGTCTTTTTTCCTGCATCTTTTCTTCTCTTTTTCAAAGCACCTTAACATTTTCTTTATGTGCTGAAGAGGTCCCTAAGACATTATTTTGTTTCAGGATAAAGAGAGTAAGAGCGCAAACTGACAGATCAATCATTTAAAACATCCTTTACATTTGACTTATAATGTTCTGTTTGCAAGATGTGTCAGTTTGCCTGAATTTTGCTACTCGCAGCATGGAAGCAAAGGTATCCTAGAGTGCATTACTGCACAGCTTTTTAGTCCCCACAGGGCTCCTAAAAAATATGGCATAAGGCCAGGCTTATAATTAATTCCACAAATATTTCTGTATTTTTTTTTCTTTTTCCACCACACAGGTGTGAGTAAGAATTAGGCTACAGAGACATCTGCCATACAATATCAGAACAACAAGCACTCCAGTCAAGTCTGAAACTGAGTGGTGTCAGCTGCACAAAACTTTAGTCATGTTGGATCTAATTCTCCACTGACAAACAGTGACTGTGTGAGTAAAGTCAGATGGGTCTGAAATACAAACCCCTTAGGAACACGCTGGACATTGGCTGAGGTGACTAGATGAACAAATATATGATGGCCAAGGGACCACGAGCCTGAAATATTGCTGTGATTGCAGACTAGAAAGAAGGAAGCTATGTGTATACAAGCAACAGGAAATGACATCTCCAACACCATTATAATGTTAGAATAGTCTTAAAACACTGTAGACAGGCGTGACAGTTTGATGCAGTTTAATCCATTTTACTGTAAATCCCATCTGGCAGATTCCTCCCCTAATTATATTTTTCAGAAACAACGAAACACAGAGTACTAATTCAGTGGTATAAATACAGAAGCAGAAAGATGACCACATCCCTCATACTTCAGCGATTTCAGACACTGAAGTGAGAAGCAAATGAAAGGAACTAAGTCATGCTATATCTTAAATACATAATTAGTGGAAGACAGATAACTCCAAGGCACATTTCAGAACACACAGAGATAGTAAAATAAATGGCATTACTACCGTTAGCCAATCAAGTACTGCTGCTGCTATCAAATGATTGCTATTTTGTAGGTTTGCTTGCCATAAATAAATAAATAAATGTGCTCAAAGAGAAAGGTGAAAACACAGCACAGCCAGAGGTAAGTTTTTTTTAAAAGTTAAGAATACCCATGCACTTTCCTCTAGCGTCGAATATATAAAAAGAAAAAAAGATTACCTAAAAATACTTTTAAAACTAAGTCAGTCCTGACCCTTGGCAAATATACTGTTGGCAAATAGCTGACAAATGTACACAGAGCTGCTTGGCTGCTTGCTACCTGATTCTAGGTTGCCAGTACAGATACTTGCAGTAATAACTGCAGTAAGTGGTAGTGAGCACTCCCCACAAACAGTGATTCAGATCACACACAGGCAACAGCTAAATCTCCTTCCTTGTTTAAGATAAGACCGTCAGAATTTCGCTTTCTTCTTTTAGTTCTTTGAATTTATTGTCTTTCTTCTATTTAACTCTATCTAAGAAACCACATTCTCATCTTCTGTTTGTTGTTACTTCTAGCTTTCTCATTTCATTTGCAGCAGTGTGAAATCCATTTGGAATGATTTTGTGTCAATTCTTGTGATCTCCCACAAGGAGGGACAACATCTCTAAGGCTGACGGACTTACAGTCCAAAAGAAACAGCTGTGAAAGAGAGCCCATTGACTAAGGGAGAGAGGGAGCTACTGGAGCCAGTGAAGAGATTTCAAACATTCTGTTGTTCCTTGGGACAGACAACACACCAAGCATCAAAGTGCATTGTTAGACACTCTGTTTGCCAACAAGTAGGCATGCAGGAAGCAACTCAAACACAGCTATGATAGTGTAAAGATTTTATCAATATGCCACAGTATATATGTCAAGGTATATTTTTACATTTTGCCCTGTCTACATTTTATCTTGGAGTCTTCTTCTCTGGAGACATTCAAGACCCTCCTGGATGCCTACCTGTGCGACCTGGTCTTGTGAGCTGCTTTGGTTGGACTCAATCTATAGAGGTCCCTTCCAATCCCAACAATTCTGTGATTCTATGATTTTATAATTTGTCTTATGCTATCTACATTTCACAGCATTTTGAGTAATCATGGTGGTAAACCACAAGGAACTGAGGCAGCACACAGATAGGGAAGATTAACAACTAAATATGGCCACTGGATTTGCCAATGGAATGTATATTCAGCCAAAACACACTAACTGGCCTTAATCCAATCAGATTGTGCCAAATAGTTTAATAGCAACAGACCAGTAATGCGTATGCAGTTTTAAATGTATTGAGTAAAACATAAATAATCTAAAGACTTTTTGTCCCAAGCATACACAATTAGGTGGAGCAATTCCCTCATGCATCCAGCACCGTAATAAAATAATGCTTGCTTCTTAATACCACATTAGTCTTCAGGAGTTATCTTTCAGACTAATGCTTTTGTTCAGTAACAATAGGATAGTATTTTTTTATTGTTTGGTTGGGTTTTTGTGTTGCTGCTGTTTAAAATGGTATTAAAGATTTTTTTTTTTTGTCTGTGAAACACACGGTAATTATCACGTCTTCAAGGATCATAAATATGAATTGCTGTCAACTACGTCTAAGACAGGGATTAACCTTCTGGTTACTGCAATCAGAACAAATAACTGCGTGACTGCTGTTGTATCAGCAAGACTTTCAGTAATAATCCCTCTCTGAGCACTTTGACAGCCATTGTATCGTTTAAGAGTTCTAATCTCAAACCTAAGAGAAATATCAGTGGTTTATACCAACAGCTGCATATATCCAAGCACCAGATTACACTCCTATTTGCAGCCTTAAGTTTCACTACCGGCACAAGCAGAATTAGAACCAGAGAAGGCTGGGAGTCAGTTCACAGCAGAACACAAGCCCACGCTTTCTAAAAACAAAAGATGAAAAAACACTAGTTGTTAGTATGATCACCTGTTCTTCTACCACAAGTATCATCATCATCTGCTATAGTTAGCCAGCTGGAATTGGCACTATCATTGTCAAAGCAAGGCAGATGGATATCTCCTGCATGTTCTTAATGTACAGTACCATTAAAAGTCAGCTTCTCACAATATCTTACAGTTGATATTACAGGACATATTTCTCCTGCCACAGTCTATTATGCAGCTCAGATACCAACATATTTTGTTGTACTGCAATTATTTTAGTGCTGTGTACCGGGAAGTTCTACTTCCACATTTCATACTGTTGTTTGTAATGTACAATCAGAGCCACCACAAACACCCCCAACATGCTTTCTGTCGGTCTCTTAATCCCCTTCTTCACACTTGGGGACATCTGGGCCAGTGATAGATATGTGCAAAGCTTTTCTGCACAGGATTTGTTCTTGGTTTTAAGAAAAAGATGAGCAACATAGGCTTTTCTATCTAAATTCTGCTTCCTAGAATGAGCTGCAGAGTATGCATGTGTACATCAATGTAGGATGAGAAAACAAAGATCATTTTAAGAGATTTTCTGGGGGAGAATAAGAATACAAATCAGCACTATCCCCCTTCCTTAGTAAATATCCTCACCTTGCCCTCCCCATTTTTTTTTTCCTTACGTGAGTAGTCACACTTCATCTATGCCAAAGATTTCCCTGCCTTTTGCTCTCAGGACATTAAATACGAACAATTGAAAGTGGTTTTTTGTTGTGTGTTTTTGTTTGTTTGGCATTGTTTTGGGTTTTTGTGATAAGGGAAGGCTTAAAACGCAACTCCAGCAAGCTGCATGCTTTCACTACATTACGCATGATGCAAAGTTTATCTAGAAACACACTTGAAATGTGATAACAGTTAAATGCATGCAAGACTGACACTGCAATAGATGGAAGCAACATAGGCAACAACTGCTACGTTTCTGACCAAATATGGGCAGCAAGTAAAGATGAGGACACCAAACATTTTAGTTCAGCCTGTACAATTGCTGGAAAACTGTGACTCAATCACATCACACATTGATGTAAATGCAATATATATATATTGCAACAGGGAGTAGTGACACATTAAACTCTGGACTTTAAGATAATGTTTACCCATATAAACTTCATCACTATATTGTCTCAAAATTATTTCAAGGTTAGAATTGGAACATTAATTACAGCTTGATGCTTAATGTCAGAAGCATTCACAGCTGAATGTTTCTTAATCCCTTGTACAAAGGTTAGTTACTTCACAGTTTATAACACATGGTGAACCAGAAGGCAGTTAATTACTATGCTATACACATGAAGGCTAGCAGTCAGATTTTTTTTTTTCTAAATACTTGTATTTGGATTTAATACACTATTTTAGAATAAAAATGAAGATCAAACTGTTTTTAAAAAAGCCAGACCAAGCCAGATTGACAGGAAAACCTGTAAGCTATGAGGCTACTGGATTCTGCACAATGCATATAGTCCATGAGCAGCCAGTACAGGCCTGGCTAGTGACTCATTTAGTATCGTTCTAAAAGGTCAGTCAAGATGTGCACAAAGATAGGTCTTAAAAAGTTACCTTTCTTGAAAGGAATCCAAAAGTAAAATGTTCAGAACCTCTGTGTTAAAATTATCACTTAAGAGATTCAAGACATTAGATGAGTTGCTACTGCATCATATGTACTAAATACAACAAATCTTCTATTTCTCCTCTCTGCCCTGCTAACTTTTCTCTTGCAAAAATATCATAAGCAAGATTATTATCAGTAACTTGGAAAACATTAGTCACTTCTTTAAAAAGAACTCTATTAAAGGTCTCCAAAAGTAATAATCACAGAATCAGAATACTTTGTGTTGGAAGGGACCTTTAAGATCAGGTAGTTCCAATCCTCCTTGCTACAGGCAGGGAAACCTCCCTCTAGCCCAGGTTACTCAAAGCCCCATCCAGCCTGGCCTTGAATGCTTCCCAGGGAGGAGGCAACCACAATCCCACTGGGCAACCTATTCCAGTGCCTCACCACCCTCACGAATGAATTTCTTCCACATGCCTTGCCTAAATCTACCCTCTTCCAGTTTCCAACTGTTTCCTCTTGTCCTGTTACTACCTGGCCTTCTAAAAAGTCCCTCCCCAACTTTCCTGTAGGTACCCCCTTCAGTTACTGGAAGGCGACAATAAGGTCCCCCTGGAGCCTTCTCTTCTCTAGGCTAAAAAGCCCCATATCTCTCAGTTTGTCCCAGTAGGAGAGATGCTTCAGACCTCTGACCATCTTCATGGCCCTCCTCTGGATCTGCTCCAACAGCTCCATGTCTTTGTGTTGGGGGTTCCAGAACAGGACACAGTACTCCATGTAGGGTCTCATGAGAGCAGAGCAGAGGGGTAGAATCACCTCTCGACTATTGCTGGTCATGCTTTTCTCGATGCAACCCAGGATACGGTCAGCCTTCTGGGTTGCAAGCACACATTGCCAGCTCATGTTGAGTCTTCCATCAACTTCACCCCCAAATCCTTCTCCTCAAGGCTTCTCTCAAGCCATTCTTCAACCAACCTGTATTTGTGGTTGGAATCTGTGCCCTGTTGAGCTTCATGATGTTTGCGTGGGCCCACTTCTCAAGCCTGTCCAGGTCTCTCCGTATGGGATTCCTTCTTTACAGTGAGTTAACTGCACCACTCTCCATGTTGTCTGCAGACTTGCTGAGGGTGCACTCAATCCCACTGTCCATGTTGCTTACAGAGATGCTAAATAACACTGGTTCCAGCACCAATCCCTGATGAACAGCACTCATCACCAGTCTCCATCTGGACATTGAATAGTTGACCACTATGCTCTGAGTGTGATCACCCAGCCAATGCCTTATCCAGCAAGTGGTCCACTTTGTGGAAGTCCAGGTAGGTGACATCAGTTCACACTTCCTTTACCCACTGATGCTATGACTCCATCATAAGAGGCTACCAAGTTTGTCAAGCATGACTTGCCCTTGGTGAAGCCACACTGGTTATCATCAATCACCTCATCTTTATTTTCCATGTGCCTTAGTAGGACCTCCAGGAGGATCTGCTCCATGATCTTACCAGGCAAAGATCTTCCTTCTTCCCTTCTTGAAAATGCAGGTTATGTTTCTCCTTTTCCAATCAGTGGGAACATCACCAGAGTGCCATCACTTCTCAGACATGATGGACAGCAGCTTGGCAACTTCATCTGCCAGTTCCCTATGAACCCACAGATGAACCTTGTAAGGTCCCAGTGAATGTGAGTACCTTCAGGTTCTTTGGATGGTCTCAAATGTGATCTTCACTTACAGCACATAGATGTTCCTTCTCCCTCTTCTTATCCTTGCTTTCTGCAGCTTGGGTGGTATAGCTAGAGCCCTTGCTTGTGAAGGCTGAGGCAAAGAAGTCATTTAGCACCTCAGCTTTCTCTGTATCCTTTGTGACCAGGTCTCCACTTCCCCCCAGAGAGGACTCGCATCTTCCCTGGCCTTCATTTTATTGATGATACACCTGTAGAATTTCTTCTTGCTCCCCTTGATGTACCTGGGTTTTAGCTTTCCTAATATGATCCCTGGCTGCTCAGACAACTTCTTTGTAGTCCTCCCAGGTAACCCGTTCCTGATTCCACACCCTATGGACTTTCTTTTTGTGCTTAAGTAACTCCAGGGGCAATATCTTTAACCACAGAGGCCT
Source organism: Odontophorus gujanensis (assembly GCA_013399175.1). Classification (NCBI taxonomy): domain Eukaryota; kingdom Metazoa; phylum Chordata; class Aves; order Galliformes; family Odontophoridae; genus Odontophorus; species Odontophorus gujanensis. Next base: position 238,057 of record VXAB01004850.1, read on the forward strand.
CCCACCATTCTTTCCTGCCTTCCTTTTTCTCATTGTGCACTGCTTCTGGGCTTGAAGGAGATGGTCCTTCAATACTGACCAGCATTCAGTACTGAATACTGAATCGGCATTTCCACATTGGCCATAACTGTTGCAAAGTTACACATTGAATTCTAATGTCATAGTCTCCTACTTAAGAAGCTCAGTGAGCAGTGATACCTGATAAAAATGTGAAAAAAGATTTAATTGATTTTCTCCAGACAATGGTCTGTGACTCATAGTTTGCTTCACATCTGAGGTAAATTACCTAGAGGATGTTTCCAAATTCCAATCTACATTAAATATAAACTGCAACCAACATGTAAAAATTAATAACTGATTTTAATGCATATGAATAAGAGTACCTGCCAGTCACCACAGAAAAATACGAGCAGAGAAAATTAAATACTGTATGCTATGATATGAATGGCACGCAACTGCATGCAAACACAATTTATCAGAATTTATGATCCAGATCTTTTCAAAGAGCTTGAAGTAACAAGAGACATTTAACAGCAGCAGAATGCAACTTCAGCAGCAGGCAAAATTACATGTGATGGGGTACAACACAAGCTCCAAAAGGTCTAAAAATAGCTGTAAAATCAACAGATTGCTATTTACGGTATGATTCTTCACCAACTTTTTAAAATCAACTTGAGCAGTTTAGCAAATCCATGGAGGAAGATGGGCTGCAAGCTCACAATTTGTCATTGTATAATGATAGGCAATAACATTGATTTAACTTTCTTTTAAAATGTATGTGGTGTATATAATCTACTTTACATATTATTTATTTCTGTAGTCATCCCTAGTCCCGGCTGAGAATCAATACATAAATTGAAGATGTGAAATATTTTTACATTATCTGTGTATAAAAATCAATATAAAACTTCATATTTTTTTCTTGCCTTGTGCTATCGACCTGAACTGGATGGGCTAACATTTTAAGACTAATCCAAAATGGATGATTTTTTCAAAAAGTTGAACTGATCAATATGACAGATAACAATGATATTTGCTGGCTATAATGCTTTTAATGTCAAAGTACCTTAAGTTATCTCAGGCATCATATGCATACATCCGACTCTGAAATGGAACCCTTACTGGATCCAGAAGAAACCAGCAGCTAGTAATGACTACTCTGAACAACTGCAGACACTCAGAAACTGTCCCGGCTGCACGTGGTGGAAGACAAAATACAAAACAAAAAACATCCTGAAGCTATTACTTAATTAAGGGCAGGGCGATACAGAGACCTGACTAAAATGATTAACGCAGTCCTTCAGGCACCATTTATCACATCAAGAATACACACTACAAAGCTTTGTTTGGAAGTTTGGAAGAAGTCTGCTCTGCTGCTTGATAAAAATCAAGTGTGTTTACAAGTTCATTCAACAACATGGCCTGACAATTTTTTCATGGCTCAGACCATTCCTCTTTGTCTGTTGCTACTTGTTTGGAAAGGCTTTCATCAACTCCTCTTAGTCTGAACCCAAGCTACCATTGGAAGCAACTCACTTCTAAAATTCATGGAGTATTGATGATAGGACATCGTTACCAAATACCAGGCACTAAGAGCATTACTCTTCTGTCCTAATTTTCCTTTGAAATCTTCTCCTGAATCGATTTTCAAGACTTCTTTATAAAAGAACCTGTTTCAGATGTCTGTCATTCAGTATGCAATTATTCAAACCCAAGCTTCTTACTTAACCAACTAGGTCCTGATTATCTATGAAGAGAACAAAACTCAACAAAGCAACAAATAGCCTAAAATACTAGTACTCTTGGAACCTGTTTGGAAATGAGGAGATAGGCCATCAGGAAATGAAACGTGGCAAAAATTGGCCAAAGATGAACTGCTTTGACACAAGAGGATACCCCTTACAGTAGCTTGAAGATTTCGTCATTCTTCTACTGAAGACTCAAAATGGAACTCCAAACAAGCCTACTGTATCTTCACAAACAAAATCCTTACTGCTGCACAAAGGAGGGAGTGTGTCTTTGATTATTATTTCTATCTAAAATGGCCTTAAACTCAGATTCAGGAAACACCTCTTCCCAAGGAAAGAAACAAAGCATGCATTAACAATTAACATGCGCTAAATACTCAGTAAAATTAACTAGGGGGATTCTAGCTTCATTGAAAAGAAAACACATATATTTGTAAAGGCAATACCATCCCTGACACAAGCACTTTTCCACAGCCCCAGCTGGCATGCTTTACCTCTTTACCAGTGGCATTTAAGGGTATACAATCAGACAATACAACTTCCAGACATTTGCACCTGAAAACATTTTTCTCATGAACACCTCAGCCTCATTTTCATACCAAAGTTACACAGGTAAGCTAATTCCTTGCAGTACCTAAGTTATGTCATATACTTACTTTCTTTTTGGACATCAGCCAGCGCAGCATGAAGTTCCTCCTTTAAGACAGTTGCTTCCTTGGCAATTTTTTCCCCTTTGTCCAACAGGTTCCAAGTGGCCTCTTCCACAGAAGCTAACAAGACACGAGCTTGTTTTGAACGTCCCTTTTTCTTACCAGAAGGATTCTGTGGACATTTCACCAGTGTCGTAACCTACATTTAAAAAGAAATAAAAAGAGAATGGCAGTGAATTAATATGTTATACAACTTAAATGCTGTTCTCAAATGAACAAAATAAAATCATAGTTTAGTGAGAATAAACCATGGGATTTCCCCTGCCTCCAAGAGAGGCAGGCAAGTCCAGCCCATGCATTGAGAATGTGCAAAATGAGTAAGTTTGACAGATTTAATGTGGTATTCCTAATCTTTATGTTCCTCTCTCTGTAACATCAATGCAAACTCAATGGAAATTTCACTGTCATATTAGTCCTGATATAAATTGCTAACACTGCCCATTATAAATATTTCATCATGATATATAAATTACTAATGCTATTTAAGGAGGTTTCAGCCAAGCAGGCAGCAGTTTTGCACCTTCCCACACTTCCCTCTTAAATCTCTCAAGTTATGTCAGAAGCAAATACCCAAATTGAGTATAAATACATTTCAAAATGCTTTATCATCTTATATGATGAGACTGCAGTGGCCGTAACTTAACGCATCAGACTTCTGAGGCTCTTCCAGCATGAAAGTTGTACATAATTTTAAGCAAAATGTAGATTACTGCAGCCTTGTCTAAATTACAGTTTTTAAACAATGCACTTTAACATTAATAAAGAAGTTATTTTTACTTAGCTTCCCACTCCACATTCCTCGTCATTTCAGCATGGCCCCCACATTCTAAAAAAACGTTTGCAGCAGACAATTCCCTGAGGCATTGCCTGCATTGTCAGCAACACAGGAGCACTCCTAAAAGATTTTTAAAGTAAAATCTTACACACATCTCAAGACATACTTTCTTTTCAGTAAATTCACTAATCTCCTTCTAATTCCACTCTCTGCCAAAAAGCAGACAGTGTAGAATTAAGTACAGATCTAGTCATGGGACTCAATGAACACATTTTCTAAGTATAAATTGCTTCATTTTATTAAATAGCATTCCAATCATATTAAATCAGCTTATTTCTTTGTGCAGTAAGAAAACTGACAACAACATTGTGCAAGAAAAGTTAGAGCTGTGTATGAATTCCTTAGACCAGCAGGCAAGTTTAGCTCATGGCTGCAGTACAGGGTGGTTTGAGCTTGTCTGTGGAACAGTGCTCCCTTCAAGGTCTAGGAGGAAAGGATCCAGTGTTCATGAATTTATGCACTTTCATGAATCAGTACATTCAGAGCAAATAGCAGACATCCTCCAGAAAGCATTTCTGTAAGCCCATCCATCACTGAAAGAAAAAATCATCTTGACCCTTATGACACTTAGGTGGAAACTGGGGTCAGAAAACTAAGACCAACCACTTAACATCAACTGCCATGGTATGTCATGAGGACAGCAATATAGATAGCTCAGAATCAGGTTATTAAAAAAGATTTGGGTATTCTGGTCAGCCACAAAGTAAAGTAAATGAAAATATTTATGCATCAGCCAGCTCCTAGAGAGCATATTAGGGGTTTTCTTCTAAAAAAGAAAACAAACAAAAATAATACAACATTATTTACAGAGCATTTAATGAAGCTTCAGCAATATTTTAAGAGCCATCTGAAGAGATCATAAACTGATACAAGGAAGCCAAAACACAACTTTAAAGAAGAAGCTGTCACAAAAAAATATATATATTAAGATGCCTTTATATAACTATTTATTTTTTGGAGCTTTACTGTAAGTACATTTACATAAAATTCCTGTACTGCTTATTCATATGGTGTTTTTTTTTTAGAAAGAGGAGAAGAAATAAATGTAAAAATAGGAAAAATAATCATTACAACACATGAAAACTCATAATTCCAAGGCAATTCATCTTCAGCATCACTGCCAGGAAATATCAGAAGTCCAATTTCTATGGAAAAGTGACCAATGCAATTTGACAGAGGCAGCTTCTGATCTCAAATAGTTAAAATCTGACAGGTATCTCTTGTCTCATGTAAGTTAATAGATACAGAAAAGCTACTTCCTTTACCAACACAAAATCCCAATGAGGAATAACAAACCTTAATGATAATCCTACACAAAGAATTTAATTAAGCAGGAATTAACATAGCATGCTTTTTTGATCCACTGTCAATACAGGCTGCATGGTAGTGACAGAATACCCAGTTAAAATGATAGCAATATAAGGCTAAGAATAAAAACATACATTAAAAAAAAAAAGGGGGAGGGGGGAAAGAGGGGGGGAAGATCAAGAGAGAAACGTACCCCATTACCCCATTAATGTAGCTTATGCCTAATTACAATACAGTTATTTTTACATCACCATACACTCTTATTGCCATATACAACGTAGATATCTCCCAGCATTCAATGGAAATCAATACCATATTTTACAATACTTAAGATGTTTGGGAGGAGAATTACTACAAGACCAAAGTTTTTGAAGTGAAATTTTCAAGTCCATATGCCATCACAGTGGCAAATCCATTGTTGTCAGTTGTTACCATTATTTATTAGGCTTGTAGGATTGCTTTTTCTGTTTGTTTGTTCACAAATGATTCACAAATATTAAACTCAGCAATTCTTCCAACACTAAAAACTAGTCTGGTTCTGTATATAAAGACAGTCTTTTAATATTGTAGTAGTTAAAGAAAAAAATATTTTCAAACCTTGAGTACCAAATGATTTGATTATTATAAAAAAATTCAAAGCATCAATCACAGAACAGTTTATTACTGTTGAAAAAGCATTTAGTTAAGTAACTGCAATCCCTAGAAGTTTGAAAAAACAAAAACAATATATGAACTGAGCAACCTAATGACAATGCCAGAAGTACCTCCTCAGTGCTTCAAACGCTAACCACCCTTTCTCTGAGTCAAATGTTTGGGAAAAACAAAGCACTGCCCATAAAAATAAATACTGCTTAATCAGTTGCACCATGCATAAAGTAAATCCACCATACAGAACTAAAAACAGTAGTTAATCATTCCTGTATACGCAAAGCTTTGTCAGTGTGGGTGACATGGGAATAAATAAACACCTTTCTGCTTGCTTATTTTTCATCTGTAATATAATGCAAGAAATCCTAAAACACATGCATTTGTAAGTATTCTGCAAAACTTACCTCTCTCTCAATAGCTATAAAATTTCCACAGCCCATATGTGTCTGTGGAATACAAATATATGGAAGAAAAGATGCTTGGCAAGGAAAAGCTCTTAGAAATATTTGAGAACTATACACACACACACAGCATGTATTAAGCGTGAGTATATATACAAAAAAAGAGAACTTCAGACACTGTCTCTCCAAATGAGTGGACAATCTGCACCCTATAAGACTTGCATAGATTGTGGAGTAAAAGCAGTTATCAAGTGTTTCCTTCATGAATTAATGGAGTTAAATTAGTCTCACCCAGTCACATCTTCCTTAATTTTAATTAATGTAAATTCAAAAGGGACAACGCCTAACACTACTTTGCTATGTGTCATGGTTGGGATAGAGTTAAGTTTCTTCACAGAGGCTCAAACAACGCTGTGTTTTGGATTCTCTAAGAAAATAGTTGTGATAACACACTTATAATTTTAATTGTTGCAAAGCAGTGCATACGCAGAGCCAAGGACTTTTCTGCTTCTCATGCTGCCCTGCCAGAGACAAGCTGGGAGTGCACAAGAAGCTGAGAGGGGATGCAGCCAGGACAACTGACCCCAGCTGGCCAAAGGGATGTCCCATCCCATGTGGTGTCACACCTATCAATGAGAACTGGAGTAAAGGAGGAGGAAGTGGAAGGCATTGCGAGTGTTGGCGTTTGTGTCCCAAAGAAACCATTACATTGTTGTGCATCCCTTCTGTCTCAGAAGTGGCTGAACATCTGCCTACTGATAGGAATTAATGAACAAATTCTTGCTTTCCTTGGCTTGCTCACAGAGTTTTTACATTACCTAGCAAACTGTTTTTATGTCAACCCATGATTTCTCTCACTTTTACTTTTAGGAGTCTCTCCTCAACCCCACCTGGGAGGAGCGGGTGAGCAGATGCATGGTGCTGAGCTGCCTGCAGGGTTGAACAGCAGCACTACAGTAGCAAATTTATATCTAGTCTTAAATATTATCCTTAGCAAAATTAGCAAAGAGATTTAGGAAGCTTTGATCTCTGAGGATGAGATAAAGAAGAGGATGTTTTTCCACTACATTAACTATTTTGTGAGTAAACACTGCACAAGCATATCAATAGAAATCAGATATGCAAATGAAAATACATCATTGACCGTCTGATTGCTTCACACTACTTGCTCCACAGCAGAGTGCATCTCTGATAAGAGCCCAGAGTTATGGAAAGACTCTAACCACGTTCTCCAACTGAGCAGCTGTCAGTAGAATGGTATGAATTTTGACAACATTCATTTTTAACATGTCAGATACATTTGCCAGAAATCTTTGACTGGGAATTGCACCTAAAAGCCATTCTTTCAAACGTACTTTCCCCAGAACCCCTGGAATAAAATAAAAGCCATGGACAAAGACAATCCCTTCTAGTGTTTGCATGGAGGCAGGGGACTGAGAAGGATTAAAGAAACTTTTTTCCATTACTCTGGAGACATGGTACAACTAGCAATACATCCCCACGAGAGCACATTATAGGAGTATAATGCTAGTCATAGAATTTAACACAGTTAAACCTCTTTTCACATGCAAGTTTCTCCCTCCACAGAACCCTGTACAGCAATACTTTAACATACCATCTTAGGTCACGTCACTGCTTGGGATGCCAAGCAGGAGATGCAACAGTACTGGCAGTCCTGCAATCCCCTAGACATCATTACTTAGGGATATTGTTTCATTTGAAGAAGGGAACAGTTACTGAGTTAGATTATTTTATGCAAAACAATGAGTCATACTACTTTCAGTTTCAAAGTGGTCACCACTGTCAGTTGAAGACTGCAGGGAAGAGAGAGGGAATAAAGCAACTTCACTTCAGCACCAACTTCTGCACAGGCTGTTTGTTCGTTGCTGTTAGGTTTCCTTCTATGCTGATGCCATTAACCAAATGACAGACTTCAGAGAACCACAAACACAGACAAATGCTCCTACCAGAGCATTACAAGACTATTCAATACATTAGAACATATATCTCAAAATGAAGTTAAACTGTGTTTGAGAGCAGCAGCTAAGTGAATCAGGCCAGAGCCCTACTGTGTTATCTATAACTGATCTACAATAAGGAAAATAATCAGACCAGTTTTCAACTATTGCCTGTCCAACATCTTAATCATCCTTCAGTTAATATTCATTTTCAATCTCTGCATTTGCTTTTTCAACTAGTTTTTTTGTGCCTCCTCAGCTCTCTGAATTGCAACGTTCTTTTTCAGAGTTCTATTATAAAACAAAGAAGATCGAGGGGAAAAAGAAGTCAAAATCATATTCCCTTTGAGCTGAATGAGTTTCCACTTTTAATGTGTGCTTTTTAATCGGTATCTCAGAATATCTTTTTTAATAAAATTATTTAAGTACTTATTACTTAAGTATTAGGTAGTTTGTTTTATTGGGTTTCTTTGATCCAGTAAGACTCAAGCCAAAATTTACATTTTATCTCCTTTCAAAGCATCCATTATTGCAGGTGTCTGAGCACAAACTGACATACCAATACACAAGAGATGGCCTCAGAATGCAGACTAAACCCATCGAAGACCACCACTCTGAAACTGAATTTAAACAACAGTTGATTTTGGCAAATTCAAAGCAATGAGCTGTTACTGAGGCTTATGTCATCAATCATATCATCAATGAATAAATATATAATAAAAGGAAGGCAAAATAAGTGTCTGGTAACTCAGATAATAATAGCTTGGACTGAAATAATGATAAAAAAGAAAACGTTACATTCAGGAGAAGAGAATTTTCTAGAAAGAACAAATAAGTAAAGAAGAAAAAGATCAATTCAAAAAAATTTTCCATGACAGTCACACAATAAATAAATGAAATTCTCAATGGCTGAAATTACCAAAGTCAAATTTTCAAAAGGGGGAAATCTAACTTCATTAAAGATAACTTTATGTCACTAAAGTACATTTTAAAGCCATTTTTTCAAATAATATCTATTTAAAAACATTTTCAGTACCTCTTTTCTTGGGTTTCAGACTACATAGGGCACTTATATAAGTAAGTACTTTCATGAGATAAAAGTGGAAATACATAAAAGCATTGTCACACCAAACATATTTGACATTTTCTTGTCCTCATCTTTTACTGCTGCATTCTTTTTCTCTCCACTCATATCATGCACTGCCTTTTCAGATATGATCTGACAGTTCCTTTGTATCAGGTCACAACTCTTTGACAAGCCCAGGTAACAAGAGAGCAGAGGTCTGGCTCCCAGAACAAAGCATGAAAGATACCATCAGAGTAGTGTGTAAAAAGAAGCACATTCCTGGAGAAACAAAATTTACCATAAACCAAAGTGGCTGATGCAGTCACATTATGCCTATTGATGAGCTGTGTGAGGGGACAGTATATTTTTTTCCTATAATACCTATTCAAGTACAACTACATCAGTTGAGGTTTTAATTAAAATGATAATTTCGTTTATTTTTTAATAGAGAAGTTGTAATTAGAATAAAATGGAAATAATAGGAAACTGTATCTTTTTTGTATGTGTAGCTGTTTTGTTTCTGTTGTTTTGTTTTTTGTTTGTCTTTTTTAATAACCTGTAAATTTCAAATTATTACATACCTATGAGCAAAATAATGGTCAGAAAACTGGATTTTCAGCCTGGTCTTGCTGTTTACCTAACCATCCTCCCAGTTACACCTTTGTTTGCTCTTTATTAACACATACTACTTAACAAAAAAGTTATTCTCTTATAGCACATATTACTTAGTGAGTTTGGAAAGATATTAACCAATCACAGAAACAAACTCAAAGCCATCATACCTGGTGAACTTTACAACGCAAAAAACTAGAAAGTATTCTTTGTATATTAGCAAACAGGTAAAAGCTTTGAATGTGATTCATAGCTTATCATGCCTACATAAACTGCAGCCAAAGCAATGACTGCCACTTAAACATATCTCAGGTACCAAGAAAAATAGTACTTCAGCAGTGTACAGCTGTGACAAGTAGTTTGAAATACAGCATCTTGACAAGGCTGAAGGACAGACAGACACGTCAAATCTTCTGCAAGTAGATCCTTGCCATTGCATTGGATAAAAAATAGAAGAGTTCTAATCCATACAAAATACACACACAGTCTCCTAAAGATTCTCTCTTTGGGTACTGCATATTGAACTGGTGAATATTTGAAACAAAACTCAAGTAGGCAGAATAACTCCTCCTAAAATGAAAGTTTCAGCAACAAACCTGATAGCATATTTAAAAATCCCTCAGCTCAAATTCTCTTTAGTTGGAAGGAAAAGTGCTATGTCTATACAACATCCATCAATTACACAGGTCTTAAGGAATCTCTTCTAAAATAGAGCAGAATAGCAATTTATTTCTTTGTTTCAGAATTTGTGTAAAGAAACTCACAGATTTCAAGACTCCGTTCACTATATTAAATATGAAACTTTTCATGATTTGAACTCAATCTGTGACACATTCCAGGTTTAAACACCCACAGATAATAGTGTGCAAAAGACTAGCTAAAACATGCAACAGTTTCTGTAGCATACAGCGTGCATTTGCAAAAATGTCAGTGACTACATGAGTTACCAAAGCTTGAAGATGCTCCCTGCAGTTTCCAAACCAGTGTTAATGACAGTTTCAGAAGTGTCACAAGTATGCTTTTCACAATAGTGTCCCTCCCTGAAGTTATTCAACCTCATTCACCTCTCTGTATATCTAAATCCTTTTCTGCAGTATTAAAAATACCTGAATTATAAGTGGTTCCAGTAATTTCTCCACTGTAAAGGTCCGGATCTGCAGATCCTGAGGATCAATTTTCAGTTTAATTTTTGGTACTTCTGCTGACATTTCACCTAGGAACAAAGCAAAAAGATAAAAATAATTTAGTATTCAATAATTAGGCATGAGAGCCCATTGCCATCTGTCAGTGTTCAGAAACTGCTTCCTGGAATACAGGCTTGGTTCCACAACAGGATTAGGATTTTAAGAGATAATTTTTATGATTCCTTGATTCTAAAATGTAAAGTAAAATAATAATAATAATAATAATATGCACATACTTACATAAACTGTGAAAAAATAGATTTAAGATGCATATAAATGCCTTTCCTTCAAGATTTCTGAATTGTCTACATATATAAAAAATGCACAAGGATGATTATATTAGAAATCCTTTAAATATAAATTCTGCAGTAGTTAATAAAAATCAAGCTTTTAAATAAATACGTATTTCACTACTAAATCTATTGAAAAATTTACTACTGAATTCATCAAAGAAGAAAAACACTGATGTGTGTATAAGACCTATATCTGATTAGTGAGTTAAACACAGTGGTCATAATAAACAGTTTGAGAATAAAAATGTATACAGAAGCTACAAAAAGTTCTGGTAATTAACAGGATGAGAAAGTGAAACATTTAGTTAACTTAAACCCTGCAGTAGCAAATGTTTTCTAAGTGTCAAGACAGATTAAGTTGAGAAAACTTATAGTTGAAGTCAGTAAGATAGAATCAAAGCTAAAAAAGATCTTTAAAGTGAATAAGTGAATCATTAAGAGGTTGACCCAAAGTTCACAGATGTTAATTTAAGGGTTTTCATTGAGTTCACTGGGCCCTGGTTCAGGCAGCAGTGAAATGATTGCGTGCCAGCAAAGAATTACAACTGTGTTTCAGGACGAAAGCAAATAACTATTGCTCCAAAATAAAAGACACTTTAAATTTTCCAGTAACTTAGCTTCCCATAAAACATAGCTCAAAGTCTTTTTATCCAATAAGGACTTCAAACACAAAAGTAATGGATATCTGTCTTTTTTGAGCAGGATTTATTACAACCATTGATGTTGTATAATGAAGTAATAAGGTAGTTCGATTGTGCCAGCTAAAGGGGTATATTGTAACCTTCTGGTGAACCTAGCATTGATTTAATACTACGCAGTAGGTTTAAGCTTTCTATACCACGTTGTTTTTTGTGTTACAATAGATATTCACATTTCACTTGCCAGCAATGATAGCATGAATGATAATTAATGAATTTAGGTTAGAAGTAATTTAAGTTTTTGCTAATCTCAGTAAAGGTGATATAAGTGCTAAGTTTATTACAAACTACAGTAGCTGCAGCCCTAGGTTTCCACAGATTCAGCTGCATATTCAGTGAATCATCAAGTAGACTGCTCCCACAGTTTTAAAAGACTTCAGTGTAACTTATCCCTCTATTTGAAGGGAAGTCCCTTCCTCACTGTTCAGCACTTCAGAAATTCAGACATCTCCTAGGCAAGGGTGCTGCAGCTCATCTGCCAGCTCAAACTGCTATGTATCCTTCCTCACGATAAACTCCTATCTACAGAAGCACAGAACTGAAAGGTAGGAAGGTTACACTGGAGATCATCTAGTCCAACCACCAACCAAGTGTACAAATCTTGCCTCTTACTCCCACCGCCTCACTGTAGCCATTAGGTAGTGATGTGAGAAGGATGACTCAGTATCTTTTCCACCCATTGTAAAATACTTATTTATCCACAGAGCCAGAAGCAAAACAGTTGATGGCAGTGGCTAGGGAAAAGCAAAATATTTTTGTTTCCAAACTTTGTTCAAGTAGAGCTTTCAGTATTTCAGTCCAAGGAAAACCACAAGAGACAGAAGACAACAGAAGTCAACAAATTCAAAATATCTACAAGCCCACTGGACATAATAAATATCCTAATGAGTCATAACAACAGTTCATCTAACTCAGTACATGTGTTATAGGCAGGCTACTTAGTTAAGACACGCAAGCCTGGCCATTTCTTATGGCTCATCCTTCCCATACTGCGCTGCACACAAAGGTATTACGTGGAGCTAATTGACACAAGAAGCATCCAGTTTTAATTCATACTGTTTATTTTAAATCCTTTGACACATTTCAATGAAGCTGCAGCCATATGGAAGTTGTACTGCTTATTCAAGTTAGGCCTGTGATTCATTCCTAGATTCATCCAGTCTCAGAACTAGATTTGGCCTGACAGCTGAATGACTTGAAATTATCATTGACATAAGGACACAATTTGGCTCATGACTAAAACGTTCCTTTAGTATCACTATTATCACAGCCACAGTCGTGACCACGACTTATAAGGAGAGCTTATTTCAGGGAAGAAATAGGAGATAGGTAACCCGAACAGTATCTGTTTAAACTTCCCTTCTGCTAGGACTGGATTCATTGGTTCAAAGCTGAGCTTTGGTTCCTTTGAGCTCTAATTCCAACAAGATTATTGAAAACGAGCAATGACTTTCTGAGACTAAAAAGCTGTGCAGGGAATAAAACACAGGTTACACAAATGCTATCCTCATTTCTGTAATATTTTCATGCTATGACTCCTTCTTTAAGACACCATGAAACTGCAAAGTCCCCTGGTTTATTTACACTGTGCACACAACATCCTAGGTTATCTGACCTACGCAACTAGAGTTTCTTCTTACAGCTTAGAAGACACATCTAATCTGTTCTCATTCGTGGAAGCTTTCTTTTTACTTCTTATCAGTAGTGATTCTTACTCTAAATATCCATTGGTTCTTCTTGCATGCAAACTGGAAAAAGAAGTGAAACCAAGTCCTCAGCTACATAAATATTTGTAAAAATACTAGAAATATAGCGATGTAAATTACTACCCCTCAGTAGTGAGAGAGTTAGTACAAAATACAACCTCAAAAGGCTAACATCCATCAGCTGCATCATTTCATTTTCAACAAGGAAAATTCAGATAAAGTTCTCTGTAAAGTATATAAAAACTGCAGCTTGTCTATAGCTACAGTTGCATGACAGACTTCCAACAACTCTTACTAATGCAGCAAATGTTATCAGTAACCTGGAATACAGATTCTCACCAACATTTAGACTTCCACACACATGCTTGAACTGAAGACAGCAAATATTATAAAGGCTCTCAAAGGCTTTCCCACTAACCTGTTCAAGTAAGCTTTCCTCTAGTACCAACTAGTTCATTTGAAAGTTGTAAAATATCCATCATTCAGGCCTCTTTTTCTTAATCAGCTTCAAAACTAAACTGCTTTCCTAATAAGCAGCTTTATCAAGTGCCTCTTCCATAATTAATCAACAGTACATGCATTTTTGGTTGACTGCAGCAGTGGCACAGAGGATGTATGTCATCCCCTTGCCCATCTGTCAGCATCTTGATACAGCTCATGAACTTCCATCACACTGCTGTGTTTACTCTCAAACAAAAACTCCACTTAATTCAACAAGATACTCTCCTCTAGATTCACTTGGATTATATCAAACCAAATCATACTCTAACCTTGAAAAACCTTTTTTCCTTACTATTGTCAATTCATTAGTTTTCTTCATCACTTCAGATGTTCTCTACTCCCATAAAGAAAAAACTCAAGGTTTTTAACGATGCTGCTGGATCACAATCCTTACATTTGACACAATTTTCACAAACTTCCCAGTACACGAGTACTTCTTGAAATAAATCACAATTGCAAACATCGATTGTGCTGTGAATTCCTTCTGGACCTGATATAAATCAGATGAAAGGGAGTGGGTAAGAATTGGCTGAAAACAGCACTTCATGCTTCTATTGACATTTGAAAAACCCACAGGATGATTGTCAGGTTATTTTTTCTTCATATATAGTCATGCTTTAGATTTGTAGAGGCTTCCACTCAATTCACTGATAAAAGGGTGTTACTATCTATTTCACTCAAAATTCAAAAGCGAGACCTTTGCTGCTTGCAGCAAGAGCTTCCCCCTTTCTCTCAGCATACCCACATATGATCTACAATGATCAGGTCTTTTCTAAAATTTGGCAAATTGGTTGTAATTATAATCACTTCCGACTAAACAATCTCAAATTTATGAAGTGCTACAAACCCAATCCCATCTTTTAAGACCAGACAAATCTCCATGTGTTCATAGGTTTTAAAACCTTAGTGTATTGTCTAAAGCAGGTATTTTTATTCTTTGCTCCAGCTGTGGCTCAGGTTTCTGAAATCAACAATAGCATTTTGCCTTGGTGCAAGCCAAGAAATTATCATTATCTGAAAATCAATGGCAAATTTTTCTTTACTGTTTCTGAAAATTTCAATTATATTCTCAGGTATATATAAACTATTTAAAGGCTTAGCTACTGATTCAAGATGATTGAAGACTTTTTCTCCTAAATATATTTCTAATATTCTCTTTAATCAGTCAAAATAGGAAAACACATTTGCAAACAAATGCAGTGAAAAGTGAAAAACTTTATATTGTTTTGACACTGTTGCCACTTCATTAACTTACCAGACTTTTGTCAGTTTTTTGTTTTTTTTTTAACTAATATGGTAAATAAAAGTTGTTTGGGCTGGTTTCTGTTTGTTTTTAATAGAGACAGCTATAAAGGTTAGCACAGAAAACTACACAGGCAGTAAAGATTATTCTGGGCCTTTTTCTGACATTTCCACTTCTTCTAGCTCCTAACTCAAGATATTAAAAAAAAAAAGAAAGGAAAGTTTCTTGGGTTTTTTTGTTTGATTGCTTTTAGGTTTTCAGTTATTTTTGTGTGTTTATTTTTGACATGCATATACCTACTCTTGTAGTAACACACCCTCTAAAAACAGTACAGTTCTTGACTGCAAGATGATTTGTTAAAAGGCTGCTTTAACCTCACACTTGGTTATATTAACCTCTACAGTAGGCAATTGTGGCACTGTAGACCAGAACTCTTACAACACTTAGGATGTTAAGCACACACCACCAGATACAGTTCTTCTGTCTCCAAACATCCAGTAAAGCAACCACCTGCATGCTTCTACAAGTGCTGCAAACTTAAAATAAGAACTTGTCCTGTCAGCAGATGTGTCCAAGCTGAAAGTACAGAGTGCTATGGAGTAAGAAATATATACCCTTGAAAAATAGTTTCTATCAATCGCAATACGACTGAATACAGTACCTGCACTTTCTTAGATCAGTGTGAAAGTAAGCTGTATGCAGACACAAACCAACCAGTTAGCATTAGAAAGCAGAGCCAAAGATATTCTGCAGAAATTAGAGAAGTTTAGAATCCATGTCCTGCTATGTCAGTAGAAAGCTAACAGCACATCACTCACCTATGCTAGAATACAAACGGTCCATATTCAGCACTAAAGCAACTGCCTATGTAATATCCTTGTGTTAGGGAGCTTCAATTCAACTGCTTTGGATCACTATTTGGCGTCTGAGGCATCTGCAAAGGACTGCCTGACAAGCTCTCCAGTGTATTTCAGGATGACTGACAGGACACAGTGGCTGCTGGAAGGGTGGCAGGGGGATGGGCATCCTTAAAGCTATATACAAGTGTACAGCTATATAGATATAAAGATATAATTAAAAAAAAAAAGGAGTGAAAGCTTTCTATTAAAATTGATTTTGAACAATTAAATGACATTAAATATGCCGTAACTCATATTTGTGGTGCTTATTTCTTGTAATTTACAGCAAGGCTATTGTTTTCCCATACATTCTGGTACTTTGCCAGATTCTGTCTCAAGGCGATGACTCAGGCGAGCTTGTGGACTGGACAGCAAAAGGATTCATAAGGCTCTAACCCAGCCACTTGGCACCAAATTTGTTTTCTTTCTGTTGTGTATTATTCTACACTGGCATACAGTGCATTATCCTATCAATTTCATTAAATGCAAAGGTCAATTGCCTTCTTAAAAAAAAATATATATATATTAAAGCAAAGTAGAATGGACATGGACAGGACACCTGAGATTTCTAAGGCATGATGCATTGCTGAGAATGTGTAATAGAATGTTTTATTATTTGATCTTAAATTCTTATTTATAACTGTTTAATAGCTTTATAAGTTGGCACCAGCACCATTTCAGGAATTAAATTTGTTAGGTTTTTTTTTTTTTGCTACTGGGTCAGTACAGGGAGAGTAAATCAGATTTTATAAAAGCAACAAAAACAGACTGTATCCTTAATCATCTAGCTGATATGTGAAAAAAATAATTTCCAGAATGTAGAAAAAACTTCTGCTAAGATGTACTAGTTGGGTTTGCAACACAACTGCATGAACTTCTGTGGGCCAGCCCATGCACCTCCCACAGATGGGAAGGATAAACTCATTTAGCACTGGAAAAAATCCACAAGGCATGTGGCAAACTGGATTCCTAAACAAAGCTGTCAGGTTACACCTTAAACACCTCGGATTTTTTTCATTTCTTATCATGAGCAAGAGGCAACATGGAAAGAGCAACCAGAGAACTGGAAGGGGGAGAGACTCAGAGTTGTTAATTACCTTTATTCACTGCAGGCCACTACCAGTCTTTGCACGTAGACAAAGTTTTTAGTGAAGTAACCAAAAGATTCTTTTTTTCTTTATTCTCAACATTAAAAGTATCAAAATAAAAAATACTGGGTTTACATTCTCTATAATGCATTCCCTTTAATACACTGTCCAGTTTCAACCACATCTGAAAAACAACTGAAATTCCCAAGGACACAAGCCTTACACCAAATTCAACACAACTCTCAGTATAACTAAGAGTGTCATACATCAATCCTTTAAAATGAATCTAAAAAGAAAAGGAAAGCAGTATTAGCCTAGTTCTTACTGGACACAGGAGGATCCATATGGTGAGGAATACGTTATGATCTAATTGTATGAAAAGCTTCAGTTAATATTCATAGAAAAAAATGTTAGAGATGAGAAACTCATTATACTTCAGTAGCTGAACATGTCAGACATTTTGAAAGACATCCAGTGAGATACCAAATGATGAATCTTCTCAGGATTATAACATTCTGTATGCACTCCTTCCCTTGCTAAAACGTTGTGCCTAATTCTCTTGCAGTTCATTCCATCAAAACTCTTTTTAATGTAGAAGTTATCTTTCAATTCCACACATGGAAACAGAATTAGGGATAAGTTACTTGCTTACAATCACACAAAATGCCAGTGGAAGAATCAAGGACAGAATCCAGTGATGTAACTGTCTATCTATCTAGAGCACCTTACTCCTACAAACGGTAGCCAATAAACGGGCTGAGAAGAGTAAATCATTTCTGAACACATCCTGTAACTTAAATGTTGTGAAGGACAGAAACTGTTTTTACTTTTGTTGTCTCAAAGCTTGCTTCGTGAGGCCTTTTCTGGTGATAAGACTCTAACTGACAACTGCAAATCATCTAGATGTTTGTCGCGGTGCCTCAATGTCTCTGTTTATGGTTGTAAAGATAAGCAGAAATAGGTGCAANAAAGAACAAAATTTCTTCTTTCATATTCAGGTCGAAGTTACTCAAATGCTATTATTTCTTATTCTTAGTAACATCAGCTAACACATTCTTCTTCCTTAAATATGCTATCAATATTTCTGCCTTGGTTGCATGCACTCTTTCACAGTCAGTTGCAACGCAGTGACGAGTTCTAGGAGACATTCCAGCAGAGGTGTGAATCCTACAGTGTGATCAGCTGCAGAGCAGTTGGCTTTGCACTGGCATGCCAGACTCTACTCTTCAACCAGCAACGATCTGCAAATGCACGTTATGGTCCTGAGCCTACAGCCACAGCAAGGAAATACTCCTCCAATAGAAGTATTACTACAGAAACTTGCAGGCCTGACAATCACCACACTATATTGGCAGTGAATTAAATAAAAGTGACAGCTGAGTCAAAGTAACCCTGCTTAGCTTAGAAATTTTTAACAACCCTACCCTCCTGATCCAGCAGGGGGGTTGGTTGGGCTAGATGATCCCTACAAGTCCCTTCCAACCCCTACAATTCTGTCATTCCTAACACTTCTTCCAAGGTTCTTTTTTCCAAGAACTGAAGTTTTGTATCTCAGAACTACAGTGGTAATATTCAAGACATGGAAAAATTATTTATTTCAGTAGGAAAAACAAAAGGAAGTGATGCGACATCTGAGGCAGCATTTCCTTCAAAATGAGGTTTTCACCATACTTTTCAGACCCTCTCCAAATTCATTTCTCTTTTTTTTTTTTTTTAATCCTTTACAACGAGCCTCTGTGCTATTTTCACTGCATGCACTTTGAGCACTAACAAGCACCTCTTCTTGTTTAAGTGGCACACAGTTTGTACATGGATGGCTATCTTGCACTGGTAACAATAGTTCTAAAAGGTTTGGCTCCAAGCCCTCCCCTTTGTTATCGCTTTTAAAGTGTTCCTATCTCCATTCAGAACCAGAGTATGTTTAAATAAAGTTCAAGTTGACCTTTCACTAAAAATAGAATATTGTTCAGTTAACGTAGAAAAAAAAGCACCAAACATTTACCACTTTTGGTATCTGATGGTTATATACTGTAACATTCAAATGTTTTGCTTAACAGATACCGATTTCTTACTCAGTTGCAATGGCTTAAAATGCTCTTCCCTTGGTAGGGCTGCTACTTTTCAGAAGTTTTTTGTTTCATACCCATGCCTTACACGTGAAGTTTCACTATCATGTTCCATTTTAAGCATCTATTTTCAAATTGATGTAGTTAGTAAAGTTGTGCACTCTTTGTCTTCTCCAGTGATCCCAATGTAATGTTTTCTCCACTGCTGTCTAGTGACATGAACAAACCAACTCCAAAATTAATGCTAGTACATGTAATCACTGATATAAAAATATGTGCTTTAAGATATTTACGTGAAAAAAGAAACTTTGCAGAAAGCACACAATTCGGGACATTCACAAGCAGTGTATCAGCTAGCATCTACAAAGGCTTTATCTAAAACAAAAAAAAATAGGTACAGTGTTTAATCAAAACTGTAATCCCAACACACCATGTCTGTGTGTACGTACAGACCTCAGACACTAGGATACATAGCACCTGATTAACTCAACTAGTTTCAAATTAAAAATAGGGATCAGAAGAGAAACGCTACCTCATAGATTCATCATTTCTTCTAAAACAGTCTCAGAAATAACAACTAAAGATTATTTTGTCCCTTTGAATACGAAAGAAGATGAAGATGCTCCATCTCCAGAGATTCAAGGCCAGGGCAGATGCAGCCCTGCACACCCTGGTCTAGTGAGTGTCCAAGGCAGCAGGGTTGGAACAAAGTGATCTTTGAAGTTTCTTCCAACCGAAGTCATTCTACGATTGGATCCTCTTCTTCATTCTAATACAAAAGACTTTGGCTAAAGAATAACCCTACAAAAAACTTCTTTGTTCTAAGGCAAATTCCTACTACTGAGCAATCAATTAGAAATAGGAGAGAACATCAACAGTTCATTATGAATTTCTTCTAAATGCCTAATTCCTTTCTGTTCCACATATTTTTGGCCTCACTGGCTCTGAAAATACTCTGAACATCTTTGATAAGAGGAACCCAAACATACTTTACGTAGGAAAAAGTCCAAACGTAAAACATTTTCGAAATATGCCAACCACAATATTGAATGTAACAGCCCTCTATTACGTAGAAACAAGTGCCTTTTTACCTTAATATCAAATAACTGTACAAAGTGTTCTTGTATAGTATTTTTAACACCAAGGTTAAGTGTGCATTTACATAAGCCTTCCAAACATTGGAAGCAATAACCAGCAAAGTAAAAGGAGGTAAACGAAACTTAAGAGAACACGGTTCATTTAACACTTGATCCTTCCTTTAACAGTATTCCAACTTTTATTTCATAGACAGAAAATAAACAAATACATCTGGCTGCTTACTTCAAGTGATATGATCATGACAATTTTTGAATAACCAGAGTATTAAAAAATATCATGCTTAAAAGTTCCTTCTGTAGAAAGTGAATTATTTAAGTAACTATTGTTAAATTCACAACTTCATGTTCTTTACTAAATGGAAAATTCCCTTCATTTCTCTTTAATCTTACCTTTCAATTGAAGAATTTAATGAGAGATCCTCAAAAAATCTTCGTGAAGAACTAACTCCTCTTGATGCCACTTGACTCTATAGGTACTGGCAGCAAGAGAGCAAATGACTGCCCACTCTTCCTTGCCTACAAGAAATAAAAAAGGAGTGGATAACAGTCAATATGGAGAGGGAAGTACCCATTTGGGACCTCCTCCTAAGCTGTAAGTTTCCTGACTTCACGGACAATTTGTTGCCGTGTACAGTGCTTTAAGAAAGCTCAAGCTCAATCTAGATAACAGCTTGTCACTGAGTTTTTAGACCCTCAGTCAAATGCTACTGAAGTCAGCAACAAAGCCCCCTCTGAATTCAATGAGTTTGATGTTGAATGTGAGAGGACAAAGTGGAATACAGAAAGCAAGGGCCCCTGTAATGCCCAGATCAAATGCTGTTGCGAATGTACGTATTGCAACATTTCACACAAACCACAGAGCACACAACAAACTTCATTTACCTTTATGCCACCAAACAGAGATCAGTAATCCCACATTTATAGTATTTTTCACTGAAGTAGCCATTTCAGTTATTCAGTGAAGCTGTGCTAAGCAGTAATCGTAGCAACTTTGAGTACCTCAACACATAGTATGCACAGAGTGCACATTAAAAAAATATGGAAATTCTGAAAGGGTAGAAACTGTTCAGGACTTCCCTTTGTTCCACTAGACATCATCTATTCTGCTGCTTAAGATTTTGACAGTTTTACATCATGCACTTTGAAAATCTGTATATGAGGTGTACGTGCCAGACTGAATTTTCTTTTTGGAAAATTTCAACCAAAGTTGAAATAAAATGTTTGGTTATTTTTAATAACCAATATTTTAAAAAAAATAATGTTTGGTTATTTTTAGTTGTTGAAGAGGTGAAAAGGGCACAGGCAGCCTGAAGGTTGAGATTATCTGACACCAGCTGAAGAGCACTGAAGAGGCTCAATTGGATGAAAATAGAGGGACCAAGGGAATGAGTACATATTCTGACTGATCACTGATAAAGAAAAAGCAAATTTGGAGAGACATTAACAAGACAGACAGTCAGAAGAAACAAAACAATATCTACCCCATTTTGGTCCTGACATGCAACAGCTGATGGACTTCAGTCACACTTTTTACACTAAAAGCTTCAAAGAAGATCTGAAAGTCATGTAAAAGGTTATACTGTATATAGAATATCTTACAGAAAAAAATTTCCCATGCTACATCATCAGTTGTACACTGAAACCAAGGAAAATTTTCTAGATGATGATCTGCTACGGAAAAATGCACCTGGTAATGTTACCTTAAACTTACTACATGAAATTTATTTAGGTGTTCACTACTCCATTTTTAAAATTCACTAGATCTTTCTAATGGCATCAGTGCTTCTGTTCAGAAGTAAATTGGTGAAAGGAGATCTTCCAGATTCTAATAGATATACTACAATGTAGAAAACAGCAATCTTATTTCATGCTCTTTGTCCTGTCATTTGTATTTGATGATGTAGAAAAGGAATCAAGATGCCTACAATAAACACCTACTGCCACTTTAAATACTATGTGGTATTTATCATATAAGCCTTGGAAATGCCACAAGTCTCCCACAGCCCTGGCCGAGGCTGGATATGGTGATGCTGTAAGAGGCCAAAAGCATCTAAAACAGACATATATGCTTGTGCCCTTTCATCATTCCCAAGTTGTCTTTATATAAATAAATCCTCCCAGTAGGTTGTCACTATAAAGCTTTTCCAACAGCTCAGGCATATCCAATCCATGCTGCAGCCATCATGGTGGTGGCTCTTCATGACCAAGCAGACTCCCCAGCCCCAGGAGCACACCCATTGCTCAGCAACAGCCAAACATCAGTGTGAGACTGGCACTGTTTGGGCTGAAACCAGCACATGGGGAGGGTACAGTGCAGTCTGAACTCAAGTCATGACAAATAATTTTATGCATTTAATACATGGCCTAAACACACTTCTGTGAACAGTGAAAAATATGCAGCCCTGCTTTCCTTTTTGATAAAGGAATTTGAGAACAAGGTTTAAGATTACCAAAAAAAATTATCAATTTTTTGGTAAATTTCCAATTCTATTTTCAGTTGACATAAATAAGCTACCCATGAATTTTCAAACTGAACATATAGAGTTGCAATAAGATACTCAAAGAAAAAGCGATCATGTCTTATAAAAGTCTGGTAAGTAGACATCTCTTATTAAAAGACATCACTTTGCAATCACAGCTTGTTCGTATCATTTTGGCAGTACAAACATTTGTGAAGAACTGTTTTCAAGGATGAAGTACAGGAAATGTAAAACTTCATCAAAAGTCATTGATAAATGCCTTGAATTCATTAAGAATGGCAGCTACTTCCACTGAACCAGACTGACGTGTTAGTTTCACAAAAAAGCAAGTCAAATATCCCCATAGTTTCATATATTCTTTGCCCTCCTATTTTTTGTTCGTCTGTTTTAATAAAATATTTAATATTAAAGTAAGTTTTTTACTTACATGCATTAAATATACATTTTATGAGGACTGTT
>VXAB01004850.1:262220-331373 GCA_013399175.1 Odontophorus gujanensis
ACATGGCCTAAACACACTTCTGTGAACAGTGAAAAATATGCAGCCCTGCTTTCCTTTTTGATAAAGGAATTTGAGAACAAGGTTTAAGATTACCAAAAAAAATTATCAATTTTTTGGTAAATTTCCAATTCTATTTTCAGTTGACATAAATAAGCTACCCATGAATTTTCAAACTGAACATATAGAGTTGCAATAAGATACTCAAAGAAAAAGCGATCATGTCTTATAAAAGTCTGGTAAGTAGACATCTCTTATTAAAAGACATCACTTTGCAATCACAGCTTGTTCGTATCATTTTGGCAGTACAAACATTTGTGAAGAACCGTTTTCAAGGATGAAGTACAGGAAATGTAAAACTTCATCAAAAGTCATTGATAAATGCCTTGAATTCATTAAGAATGGCAGCTACTTCCACTGAACCAGACTGACGTGTTAGTTTCACAAAAAAGCAAGTCAAATATCCCCATAGTTTCATATATTCTTTGCCCTCCTATTTTTTGTTCGTCTGTTTTAATAAAATATTTAATATTAAAGTAAGTTTTTTACTTACATGCATTAAATATACATTTTATGAGGACTGTTCTGATAGTAATGCCTCTTGTTTTACGTTGGCACATGATTCAAAAGCAGATGTTGGCAGTAGAGGTTGAACCTTCCCACCAACACTCCATTACATGTTGTTGCTGTGTGACAGATGGCAGCAGAGGAGCAGTCTGACAGAACTGCATCTGACATGGAAGTGCGTATAAAACAAAGGTGTCTCAGTGAATTTCTGCATGTGGAAAAAATGGCACTCGCTGACATGCACCAATAGCAACTGAACATAAACAGGGACCAAACAGTAGATGTCAGTGGGTCGTGTGTTTCAGCAGTGGCAACAGCAGGTCACTTCCACTGGTACAAATTTTGACTAGCACAGCATGCAGGCTCTTGCTCATCACTGGTGAAAATGCACAACTAAAGGTGGTGACTACATTGAAGAACAGTGTTTTGTAGTTGAGACTTTGCTCTATCAAATAAGTTTACTGTGCTCACTGTTGTAGTTTCCACAGAAATAATTAGAATGCATTACATTCACCTCAACCTAGGTAAATGTAGCCCAGCTCCTCTTCGCTCAGTGCAGCCTAGCCAAGCCAAAATTTGGTCATGTATGCACTAAGCAACACTGAAATGTTTACCCAACAGAAAACGGAAAGCCACCAGTAAACACAAACAGAACCAGACCCCTCAACCCTTCTATCCCTCTAGTTCTCCCTCCAGTTCATCATAGTTCATAAGCTCAGGTAACTTCATAAGATAATGAAGAAAAGCAGCAGTTCAACAGCACTGAGCCAATAAAAATAAGCACCTAGTTACACGTGGCTCAGAAAGTACTTTCAGATTTTGTTGTAGCAGCTGCTGCTAAAGTTGAGAAGAGTGTTTGCACGAACGCACCAGAAAAGGGACAGAAGTAAAGGAACACATTTCTCAAGAAGGTGGATCAGCAAGGCAGGACTAAAAATTTCCATTCAATTACCCCCAACCCCCCTTCCCCACAGGCACTGCAGGTTGTGAGGAGATCCCCTTCCTCCGCTCAGCTTCTGCCCTGACAGTCTTACAGCTCACCCAGTGCTCACCAAATTGCTGTTTTATCCAATAGATACATCTTACTTAAAGCCCTGTGATGAACAGTTTGCAGCATGTTTGCAAACAATGCCTGCTGAGAAAGCTATGGGGCCACTGTCAGCCACCTTGCACTGCCGGGGAGTGGAAAATGAAATCTCCCTGTTGGCAAATCTTCCTGACAGAGTGTCTTCCTAAAAGTAGCTGTGAGAAACAGAGCCTACCTGTGGGGTTTTATTTCAGTCAAATGTTCTGTCACCATTTCTGCATTGCTCCTGCCGTGCACGCTTTGTCAGTTGTCATTTATTTTCTCTCCGGTTCACAAGGCCAAGTGCAGCTTTTAAACTGTACACTTCCTGCTGTAGAATGGAGTAGAGCATCTGTGAGAGCTAGACCTAGCATCTCTGGGGAAGCACACTGCATCTTTAATAAAGCTAACCTCAAATCGCAAAATGAGGTGTCCACGCCTGCATTGGGGGGCCATCTGCATCCCAGTCATGATCCCCAGTCACCCAGCTGAGCAACTGTGCTGACTCAGGGTTTCACACACCTCACAGACACGGGCTTTGTTCCTACAGAAGCCAAATCAAAAAATGTGTAACAGGACAATGGCTGAGTTCAGCCCCAGCATCAGTGCCGGAACAGGATGAGTTGCCCAGGCACAGGACCTGAGTCTTATGCCTGGATCCACCACTGTGTGTACATTTGATTAAAAAATTTAGACTATCCCAAACTAAGATAGAGAAATTTTTAAAAAAGCTCACTTTTAAAACACAACTCTTCAACAACATGTCACAAAACAGCCTGTGTACAAGGCAGTACTCGCTAGCACTGTGAAGCCATGCAGTGTAAAACTAGCAGGATAGAAGCTTACGTGACAAAATTAACCACATGCCTATGAGCTGTAGAACTGAAGTGGCAGTGCCTGCAGTTCCTAAATCAATTCTAGGTCTTCTGGGAATCCACACACAGAGAAGACAGACAATGGGTATCTGGAGATTTTTAAGATTTTATCCTTCAAAGTACCATCTGGAATTTTTACCAGGAATATTTTTCTCGAGCAGGAAACATAGCTTATAAAGGTGATAGTAACCAAAGATAAAAAAGAATAAACCATTCACAGAGATCACGATGTCCTCAGACAATTCAACAGAAGCACGCTTTACCAGCAGAGAAACAGTGGCAACAACAGATAGAAATCATCAAGAATGCAGACCTATAAAAATCAAACTTTTAACCCTACCTTCTCATTTTGTATTCCATAGATATCAGCACAAGCAGAACGCTAACAGTAGATGTGTAATTAGTAGGTCTTTTAACATTAGGTAATAAATATGGTAGAAGCTTGGTTTGAAAGAAAGAGACAATCGTGCAAAAAAAAATACTCATGGTAAACTGACTTCAACAGGTTATCAAAGTTGCATCCATTCTATCTGATATTTTGCTTTATTACTTTCCGTAATGACTCAAGGTACACAAAGTATTTGATTTCACATGTGTAAATAACTGCAATGGTTTATTGCTATGATCTATCACTGAGGCTTAATAGGAATTAGAGCAGTCACAAGCACTGCATAATTGCAACTTGTCAATATTACAGATAAAATTTGTGTTAAAACACAGAGCTATATTTCAGGTTTAAACCTATCACTGACCAGGTGGGAGGTTTTCTGATGAGGGTTTTTTTTCCTTTATTGCTCACTATCAGGTCATTTAAACTGTTTTCTGAAGTATCTGGAAACATGAAGGTTCTAGCAAAAAAAAGAAAAACAGGATGTTGCCTTAGATACATGTACAAGTTTTACCCAATATCACTATCCTTCTGTTTGTGTACCGACAATGAGAAAAATAGCCTGTAAAATTCAGCAAAAGTATAGTTTTTCATTACAGCTATTAAACAGACAGTATACATTTATAGAAAAAAATGTGTCAGGCCGGTGGCATTACAAATACCAATCTTGAATTTTAAGGTTTGAATCATACTAAAGGCAGTGACTCTGAAGTAAATCAGGGTCTCCTTACATCATTAAGGATCTGTACTGAGAACTGGGATGAAAGTCAAGCAATATAGAATCAGAGACAGAAGCATATTTTTCTTTTGCATAGATGGTAAATACGTCACTCTTGATCCACATGCACAGTGTGGTAGATGCATTGTGAAAGCCATGTGTAATTAACAGTTCTATCATGATTGTTTTTTTGGCACATAAATAACACATTCATATGACATTTAACATACTCAGGGCCTGTAAACATATCCACTGACATTAGGGATGTTTGCATATGCACATAAATGGTTTCCACTTAAATAAAAAACAATTACATTTATTTATAGAACAGCTGCAAATAGAAGCATAGAATATGCTATCTGTATAAATAAACCTGAAAAAATGCATTAAGGAAAAAGGCCCTGAGCCAGCAGCATACTTCACACGTGCCTAAATTTACTAGGATTGTTTGATTAAAGATATGAATGCAGATAAACATTCAGCTGCATTGTCACCAACAATCATGTTCAGTGACACAAGTTGAAAATCTTTTAACAGTGAACTCAATCTTCCATTGAAAATTGAACTATTAGCACCTTTCTATAAAGGCTACTGAACATATAATAAGAAGTCTAAAAGGAAAAGAAAACTACATACTGTTTGCTAGTATTTCCAGAGCTGGATGAATGCTTTTGTTCCTATTTCATGATGTATGTGACAATGAATCTTCGCTAAACAAACCAGCTTATGGTACCAATGAATTCCATGGAAGCTGCCCAGCAGTTATTGCATGGCAATCAGTTTTATCACTGAAAAATTTTCTTCAGTGATGAAAAGTTCTATATATCATACCTAGATCACTAAGTTGCCTTAATCCTCCAGTTCTTGGTATCTGTTCATTGCAGTTCAGTCCCAGAATAAATCCCCATATTTACAAGAACTACAGCTATCTGTGGCAAAAAAAAGAAATTAGTAGAGTAACACTGATTCCTTTATAACCTCATAACCTTATATAGTGCTGAATTGATAAATAATGAAGAAAAGCACAGCACATGGCTCTCAACTAGAAAAAGAAGGAGAAAACATACCCGTGTCTTGAAAGAATGAACATTGCTCTAGAAATCATAGTGTGATGTCATGCAAACTCCTTGAAAGCTGACAACTCTATCAACTAATTAATAGGGAGAATTCTCACAAAGTATGCAGAAGAAATTATACTAGATTTGTACCTGTTTCTCAGGCAAAGTTAATTTGTTACAGTGGTTAGAATTATAAGTAACGAAAAATAGATTTTCATTTTATGAAGCATTCCTGTCAAATTTTCTTTACTGCAAGCAGCAAAAAAAAACTTCAGAAAGGTGATAAAACATTTAAGATTTACAGTACAGTGATCTTAAGATTAATGTATAAAAAAACAGAAATAATATGTATTTAATCCTTCAGTCATACACGATGAATATATTCCTTATAAGAGATGGATACAGTAAGAGATCCCTTAAGGTCTTTAAGTGATACTGGAGATGCCATACGAGTTCCCTAAGCTCAGGATACATCAAATACAGAAGTATAGCATTAAAGCTGCATTCTAAATATATAGTATATATAGTATATCACTAGAGCAGTCTAAGTGAGGGCAAGCAACAAAGCATAAAGAAGTGACAATTTGTTGGAGCTTAAGAAATGAGATCCTTTAAAGGCAGGTTGTGATACAATTTCATAGTTTTTCTAGGATGGAAGTCAACTTTTGATTCTGTAACTGAAACTGATCCCCAGAACCATTCCTAGGCACGGAGAATGAGAAACTGTACCTAAAAAGGATTGTCTGAAGTAATTTCTCTCTCCTGATTGTAAGGTTTAGGTACTCAGCTTTGTTAAGTGATCTTCAGAGCTGACAGAAGGAATGAGTTTACAGAAGAGGAAAGAAGTACGCAGTATTTGTTATTGTCAGTCATGAGCTTCTTCAGTAATAAAACATGAAATTTTATCTACTTTAGTGTTGCTAGTACTACCTGCTGTAATACGTGATTTGCGTTGGACTCGTTAATTTGCATGTATTCCTCAAGAGAGATATAAAACTTACTCAAGTATTTTAAGTTCTACATAAGTACTTGGTTACTGTTCCACTGATATTGCTGTAAATGTTTCTTAACAGGCAGAATCTAATTTCATTTTTCAGTTGCAGACATCAGACACGTATAATTGTTTCTAATAAAATAATTGCATTTGTTAAGCTGTACTTTTTAATAGGAATAAATCCTGAAACTACTACATTTGTTCTTGCTAGTCTCAACTGATTAAAGTAGTAATTTTAGGATTCCTTCAGGAGAAAAAATCTCTTTCCAAAATACACTTATCCACTGGGAAATTTTATCTGTTACCCAACATTCATTTTCATAGAGTTATTAAGGTTGGAAAAGACCTCTAAGATTATCTAGTCCTACTGTCCACCTGCCATCAACATTTTCCACTAAACCCTGTTCCTTAGTACCACATCTATGTGGTTCTTGAAAGTCTACAGTGACCGTGACTCAGCCACCTCTCTGAGTAGCCCATTCCAATGCCCTGACCACTCTTCTGGAGAAGTTTTTCCTGATATCCAACCTGAACTTCCCCTGACACAACTTGAAGCCATTACCTCTTGTCCCGAATTTTGACCTGTTGCGTCTTCATTAAAACTCAAGATGTCTAATAAAAAAACAGTTGAGTACTTTGAATTTTTATTCCAGGTAGTACTAATAGTTTTAGTTCGGCTTGTGTTTCCTAAGTAAATATATTAAAATTGCATTTTTAACTCGTGAATATTTTCTTAATAACTTAATACTTCCTGAAGGCTGTCATTTTTATCCCCATTTAAAAAACAGATGCCACACGTGCAAAGGTTTTAACATTACAAAACAATACATTTACAAAGCAATGTTAAATGCATGAATCCTGATTAGGAAATCACCCATTTGTGTGCATAAAAATTATCATCACCTTTAGTCACCTAGCCATTTTCAGAGTCCCCCAGTGGATACTGGAAAGCATCTCTCAAGAATTGCTCACATAATTCTAAAATAGGTGAACTTCACTACTTACTAAGGGCAAGGATCTTCCTCTTTCTAATATCAGCAGAAGGTGACCCAAGGAGCCAGCCGAGGCATCCAGAAGTCAAGTGCCCACTTGAAAGAGAGGAAACCCAATCCCACTCAAACTGCTGAGACCAGTTCTCATTTCATCTCCCTCCCTGACACGGCCAAATTAGCCAAGTACCTTGGACTCCAAGGTCTTTAAAATACGATAGTGTACAATAGATAGCATTCTTTACTAAATTATTTATTAAGTACCCACATCTGGGGAAACAAGCAAACAGCCTGTTTCTTACAGTCTGAGAATTAACTTTTTACTTGGTTTTACTTGAAGCTTGAGCCTCAAGGATTCGACATATTCTTTTTCAGATATTGTTGAGGGAGGAATTCTTTGAAATACCTTCAGAGGTTTTCGTTTGTTTGTTTTGATGGTGAGATCTCTTTCGGCCATAGAAGTCTTGTAGCAAAGTGCTAGAAGTCAAATAGCACTCTGCAAATACCATTCTTCCTCCTATTTGACCTCTGTTTGCCTGCAAAAAATGCACAGAAAAATCGAAGACCGCTCCTTACATTAACTATCCGCAACTCACCCCTTGTGCTTTACTTGCAGCTTGCACGAAGAACACTGGAGGTCACTCTAACTCAAGTTTCAACTGGAGCAAGTGGCTTTCAAGTTTAAATTGAATGTAGCTGGTTAAACGCAAACACTGCACGTCACTTGCGTCAGTCTGCCGGCTCTTGTCACTACCTTTCACTGAAACTGAATGTTTAGTAATTTAAACTTAAAGGAAAGGGAAAAAAATTAAGGAAAAAGGTTTTAAAGGATAAATATGTTTCTTGTATAATTTTGCTTGGAAGTAAAGGTACCTAAATTCAAAATTTAAAAAGTTAAACATTTTTAATTGTCAAATAAAAGGGACACTGAGCATATTTTCATATTTTACGTGGATTTTGCTTGCTATCAAGCCCACAATAAGTACTAATCAAAGTAATACTTCCAACTTCTACATTTTCTTTATGCAACTCAAAAATCTCTCCAAATAAGTAATACATTTACCATAATTTTTTCAGCTTGCAGTCATTGTAAAACACATTAGCTTTCAAGAACTCTTAGCTAAAAAAGTGTGTTCTAACACTTCACTTAAGAAAAAGGATTAAAGGAAAATACTTTTTCAATATAATAACGCGCAATACAAAAAAAAAAAACATTTTGACTTAGAATTTCAGAATGGTTTTGCTGCTATGTTTCGGTGTCTTCAGAAATGGCTAGAGCTATTACCAAATCTCAGCTTTGATGTAGTATAATTCAGTTTCCTTTGACTTTCAGTAATAAAAATGTTATGTTTAAAGATCCTGTGAAATAAGTCACTACACGTGCTGATTTCAAGCAGTATATTTTCCATAACAAAAATGAATCTTCAGTATATCTGTTAGTACAGAAGTCAACAGCTTTGCTCCTTGTCCCCAGATCTTTAAAACGTAGAAGTAAAATTCATACTACAAGCCCCAACAAGTCTTTCCTGGCACTTAACACCCGAACACTTGTTTCTCTGTCAATACGATCTCTGACTATCCACTTCTATTTATTTTCTGTAGTGCATACAGCTATACTAGGTCATACTGAAAGCACTGTTTCTCTTCCTCCTGCTCTTCGTGTATTTGCTATTTACTGAACAACTGTTATTTACATAATAATGAGAACGTGACAGAATCGTGTTTTTCAACTTCATTTATATGCAACCAGGTATCTTATGGGCTGACAAAGACAGTACCTCATCAGGCATCACAGCTTGTGCGAGCCTTACCCAAACGTACAAAACTACATCAGCAAAACACCACGTTAAGCAACCAGCAACTGAAACTAAGGTTATTACAATGCTGAGCTAGTGAGCTGGGTGGTGGGTACAAAGTATGATAGGAGAAACATTCTGTGTGTTCCTACTTCAAAATATCCCTCACTGTCTAAAACACAGTAAACAGCAAGAACACAAACTCAAGACTGAAAAGAAGTTTGGGATTATTTCTGTTTTAAACATATCCACTCTAACACAAAAAGATGTGCAAGAGAGCAGTCACACAGCTGCCAACAGCACAGAACTCCTGACAGCTACTGTCAAGCACAGAAAGGTAAGAATCCAAGTTTTCTAACTGTATTAACTTAAATGCAACTGATAAAGAGCATTCACTGGTGAAGCAGAACAAGATGACTGAGCTCTTTAGCACTACAGAAACAGCTGTACCGCCCCGTTTGGGGCGGGGTGCCGGGATGCGGCAGCTCCCATTGGCAGCCCGCGGTGCTTAGGGCGGGGAGAGCGACCGCAGGAAGGCTCGGTAAGGATCTGTGCCCTAGCGGTGTGCAATGTGAAGCAGCGATGGCCGAGTGGTTAAGGCGTTGGACTTGAAATCCAATGGGGTTTCCCCGCGCAGGTTCGAACCCTGCTCGCTGCGGCCCGAAGTGGCTTTTTGTCTTAGTTTTGCTGCTATTTTTGCTTCTCGTGCCTCTTTTCGCTGCTGAACGCTCGCCTGCTCTACCGCAGCTCGTTAGGTAGTGCTTTCAGACCGCTCTCTTGCTTTTGTCAAAGAACAAACAACAAAAACACAGCAACGTATCCCAAGGCAAATTTCCAACACGAGAACTGTAACATCTGTGGATAGCAACAGTCGGCAGGGCTAGGAGGAGAGCAAAACGAGCTCCGGTGCTGAGCTCCCCACTTAATCCTCCAGGGCCAGAAAGAGACACTGTCCCAGTACAGAGCTGGGGGTGGTCTCCTCCACCACATCCTACAGCTGACAAAAATAAGTCAGATCACTGTTGGCAAGAGCTTCTCTATCCTGACTGTATTTTCCCCATCACACTTTCTTTCTCACGAAGGAAGCTGGGCTGATTGCTCCCGTATCTCCACCAAGGGGAGACTGTGTCATCTCATTTATAGCCTCCTGCTCATACACACATACAATTTTATGAGTGTATGAGCTTCAAATAACAACTGAAGAAGAAATAAAACCAACTTCCTTTTCATTTAGAAGAGTTGATTTTTTTTAATCCTTCAAGAATGCAAACTCTTTTGGTGGTGTTTTTTAACTTGAAGATCCCACACATCCTGCTAATCTGGAACAGATGTGAGAAGCTCTATTTTGTGTAATACTGTTTTGGGTAACACTGCAAATTAATAAAAAGCTTTAAAGGAGTCGAAACATAAAACACACTGGGGGGGCTTTTTTCTTCTCCACTGCAACCCTGAAATTTTTCCCAGGTGTTTTTTACTGACTACTAGTTCCAAAACACATCTTATTGTTTTATAGGTCTGAAGACAATGCACCAACCCAATAATTAGTTACTAGAAATATCTCATCTTCAATATGTCATTCCACTGGAACCTTGCTAGTGATGGAAATGTTAGATGCCAAGTGTAGGGTTACCTTGTATTTTCAATTGCAAAACAAGAAGTCAGCGTGTCAGAAAAGCAGTGCAAATTCTCCTACTGGAAACTGATTTTCCCTAAATCTTGCAGTTGAAAAAACTAGCAAACACCCAAGTTATTTCCCACCCACACTCTTCACTGAGATTTATGGAAATGTTCCCATTAAGACACTGTAGGGGGAGAGCCATACGGTTTTAATCGCAGTTATTTTTTGTAAGGGTGTGGTTATTTTCAGTAATTACAGAAGAAAAAAATTAAGGACTGCCAAACACACTCCTAAGGCTATATGAACATCAAGAGCACCAGAGTCCTGGGTTCAGGTCTCTCCTTTGTTTCCCTTTTAAAACTCAACCATAAGAGCAAGAAATAACGGATCCAATGCTTGAGTCCAGGCCCAAAAAACTACACAATGGTGTAGCAAGATACTGCTCCACATATCTACAACCCTGCACAACATTCTGCCCCAAACCTGGTTCAGGGTACATCTAGCAGAAGAATGCCCAAGATACTCAAACCCTTTTTCATCATGATGAGATCCCATCCTGGAATCTTCTGAACATTCACAGCAAATCTTGTACTTCATAAGTAACCCCTCTCATTCACTGCCTCACCAAAAGAAGGTGGTGAGAACAAACCACTGAGAAGATGCTACGGGGGCAGGAAGCTTTCTGCAACTTCCACAGCCTGTGACAGGTTAAGATACACACCAGAGACCTAAAACTCACAAAGTTTCTCAGTCTCCAGGTTGTGCAGCACTATAATTACTCACACTCAATCCTTTCAAAGCTGGGACAAACAGACAAGACCGTAAGAGCCTTATTTTCATTATGAGAAAGGAAGAAACAAGGACAGCAAAGGTAAAAGAGCAAACATACACAGTGCACACGTCAAAGTGGATGCTTGGTGACTCATAGCTGCAGGACAAGTACATATACTGAACTGCAATAAAATACCCAGCACAAACTAACTGATAAGTATCACTCATCTGACAGGGACAGAAGCCAATGGCTTACTGAATTGCTTTATCTTTTGCTGTGTAATTTCACCAGCTTTATAACAGCTTTGCTGCTTACCTTCCCAGCAGTCTTACTTCTTACTTCAGGATATTAAAGTGTATGGCAGCAATGCTCTCGCTCAGGAAATTAAAGGTAGTTGGTATCTGCTTTAATCATCAGGATATTTCTATCATATAACTTATAAGAGGTATTTTTTCTCTGTCTTTTCTGAAGAAAAAAGCAAGCATTCAGAAAATGACCTTACCTATCATTCAACTTTAGTCAGCCTGAAGTTTTAAAGTCCTGTACTATTTGTACTCATCAACAACATTTTAATTCTTACATTTACTGCTTGGGAAACATTGGCAAAACACTTAACAAAACAAGAAGTCCGTGAAGGACTCGGATTCCCCAAATACCCAGAAGGTTCAGGACTCTGTTATCTATGTAAAACAACTCATAAGAAGAGCTAAACATGAAAACGGGACCTTACCCCCCAACCCTCACAGTTGGCTGCCCTCTCCCCAGTGCCATACAGTCCCTAATCATCATACACCAGCTGTGGTGTTACTGGCCTTTCACAGCTGCCCCCATTTAGCAATGAAGGTTAAATTCTCCCTGTGACTACTAAAAAAAACACATACACCTGGCTGTTATAATCACATCTTTTCAAAGCTCAAGTTAACACAGCATACATCCCCTCCAGCAATTTATGGCTAAGCACAAGCCTTAGCCAAGTATGCTACGTGCTTACTTGGCAGAGGACAAGGCACTGCATCATCACAAGCAACTCACGTAGGCCACCGTATCTTTTCACTCTACGAGCAACCAGGCCTCAAAACTTAATTATGTACATTTGGAAAACAATAAACAGCTTCTGCTTGGGAAGGGGTGGGTAAGGTCCCAACTCATGAAATAATTTAATGTAATTTGAGTAATTTGGCAGTTGCTCATTGCTTTTCTTCTTATAACGAGGGAGATCAAGGGTGCCCAGGCATTCCAATTAACTGCTCTTGCTGGCCAACAGGTCAGGTCCCACTACTACTGCTCCAGAATTAAAACAAGCTGATTACTCCAGTTTTCCAGTACTACCAGGCTTGCTAGATGTAACATGATAGAAAGCGTAACAGTGACAGCAGAGCACCAACAGCCTGGGCTGCAGCAAGAGAAGACTTGCTCAAATGCAGCAGCCACACGCACAGAAACAAAGGAGAGAATCTGCTTACCTATAGAAGGCCTCAGGTACACAGGAATCTCCAGCAAGAAACCCCTACCTCCCCTGCCAACCCTTAAATGAGGTCTGGGAAGGGGTAGATCCTGACTCCACCCCTCCTCATCACTCAGGTACATTGCTTGCACCTGTGCTCCCCTGGGTTGGCCCTGCTTGCCCACCAGGTGCACAATCACTGCTTCAAGCCTTGACTTAGCATTTCTGCTACATAGGAGCAAGTTAATTCAGTTCTATTTGAAACACAAAAGAACTGCAACCATTCATATATATATATATATATATAGTTTTGTATCCTTCATATGGTCCAGAGGTTCTTTTGTTGTCTCGTTTCATGTTACTTACAGTCCTTCCATGATGAAATGGAAGGAAAATCTCTTTATAGAAAGACATCTGCTCAAGAAATAAGTAAATATGTAATAACATTTAGCAGATACTATGGAGAATTATTACCACCATCTGCATAATGTTATCAGCTGCAAAATACACAAGGGAAAAGAGCACAGAATAAAGAAGAGATTTTGTAATAAGCAGGATGATGCATTGAAAAACTGCTGTCACTACTGATGTCATCAAACTAGGATCAGTGTAGCTGTAACAGCAGAACAGCATTACACTGAGCTTTTATTAACAGACTGGTACAAACACTCCTCGAGTTATCACCAGTATCTGCTCCTGTAAAGAAAACTGGCATCAGAATAACAATATAAATGAAGCCCATCAGATGTACACATGATCTGTATTGCAGTGGCAGGTACTTATGTTACAGCTTGATGTAAGTAAACACCAAAAAGAAGCACAGCAGGACAGTCAGCACATCATACCACGGGCACAACAAGGCCAAATGTGCTGCTTCAGGAAGAACAACTGTCTCCATGTTGAGAAAAGACCACAATTGTTAGATTAGACTTTCCACAGAGATTCCCAGGATTCATAACTGGACCCCTTAAGCGTTTCCCTGCTGATGGGACAAGTAATGAGAAATTCAAGAGGAATCTCTGTGGGGAGTAAGGCATTATTATTATTATTATTTTTGAAATGAAAAGAACCAATTCTTTCTCTCTGTATGTAGTTTTATTTGTTGCCATCAGAATTATTTGTCCACACAAAAACACAGTGTCAATAAGCAGATGTATTAGTCAGGATTACAAAGAAGGAAGCAAATGCAAGTACACACAACACAAGATTTGAGAAGTCATTCAACATTTCAAAGCCTTACCATGTAAGTTTTTAAACACATCAGGGCTGGCTGGCCTGATTCTTCATACTTAGGGTCATATCAGGATTTTGTCTGCTGTCTGTGAGGCCCAGAAGGGAGGAATGTAACTATTAAGCTAGGACGATGCTGGCATACATACAAAGAGGTATCAAATTTCCACCAACAAATCTTAACAAGAAGAGTTTCTGCCCAGCAAAGTGAAGTGAAGGAATTGCCTTCTAAAACAAACAGCTGGTGCAAAAAGCTTACTTCTCAAGATGGAATACAAGTAATTTTTGAGAGTGTTTGATCCACCATGATTACCTTCTAGATAATAATAAGGTACTTTGTTTATATCGTAAAATTACTACTGTCCTACAAGTTAAGCTTGTAAAAGTATTGAGAATGCATGCATTACAAATAACTGCAGTCAGTACAATGCAGTAGGGAACCAAAGTACATAGTGAGAAGTAAGCACAGTTTTAAGTTCATTGTCATATAGCTTTCAGAATGTTATTTAATAGTGTAATATCCTGGAATCCAGCACTGACTTTTGGTTCTGCTGACAATACATTCCTATCACAGAACCAAAAACAATATTACTTACTACAGAATATTTAGAAACAGAAGAAATTAGATAACTACACCAAATCACTCTATTTTAATACTGAAAAGGGCTTTGCTTACTGAACCTTCTTATTAAACCAGACCTGTAATGCTCATAGAATGTGTTAACAGATCAGTATTAAGACAACACTTATTCAAACAACTTTCAAATCACAATGAATGACTACAAGACACAAATAACTTAAACCTGCTGCTGCTGCAAAAAAAAAAAAATACTGAATTATTGAATAGATGACCTCACTCATCTGTGTATTTTGCATTTTAGATCTCATAGTTTCTGAATTTCCTCAGAAGGTCTGATGGGGCATCCCCTGACCAGCGGAAACGTAAGTGCCAGTAGTTTGCCTCTGAAAATCATGGGGGGGGGGAAAAGAGAGAGAGAAAGGTAAATAAGTTATTTATTACAAATTAAGTATTACTACCAACTAAGCTGCTTGAAATAGTAACATTTAATCTTCCCCCAAAAAGCAAGTCAAAAATTGGTCAACTTCAAGTGCTCTTGACTAGCAGGGACAAAACCTCTGCAATCTTGACACCATTTGAACAAGAACTCAAGCAAACACCAAATTTCAAGATATATATCAGCTGGAAAGAGTCCAAGGGAGAACGGTAAGAATTACGAGAACTCGAAAACTGAATGGAGGGTTGGACTGGATGATCTTGTAGGTCTTCTCCAACCTTGGTGATCCTATAAGTCTATGAATTTAGAATGAAAGAAAAAACAAAAAGCACTCACTTAATCTAGACAGAAAAGGTGACAGGATTAGTCTCAAAGTATGTGAAAGGCAGCAGCATGAAGGGAAGGTGTACTGATTCATTCTACACACAGCAGAGTTGAGGATTCTTTCAGACCCTTATCTACATGTTTTTTTCAGGCCCAGAATTATACTTTTTTGACCTATTAGCTGTGATGTGACGTTCCTATATCAGGAATCTGAAACCTATCACTAGATTCACTGTTCAATTATTTTATCCAGGTTGAAATGTACATGTTGAGTTGTAGTTTGCAACTCTCATGCACTAGCAGACAGAAACCAAATCTATCTCCATTTAAAATGAGCATCCAGTATTACAAATTTTCCTGGATGAAAGCAAAGAAAGCTATCAACATTCTAACATCAGGTATGAACACATTTATGCATATAGGCTCAGAAAAATAAATACATTCTGATGTTCACATATTAACATAAATGTGTGCCTGCTGGATACATTAAGTAAGCATTCCCTGGGTTTGATTTTTTCACCTTCAAATCTATGGAAAACATATTAGAACTTCAAAAATTATAAGAAGATGCCTTCAAAGAAAGCTTACTATCAAAAGGAACAAGGTGACATTTTGTTTACTTTGAAATTTAATTCCTTTTAAGTCTTCAAAGCCAATTTAATTGCCTAAAATAACAAATAAGTTATTTTTAAATACAACATTTTTTGGTTCTGTCTCACCATTTGTTCGTAGAGCATTATTTTCTGCATTCTGCAAATACTTTGGATTAAACTAACTTCTGTTTCCTCCCAGTTTATTTTAATTCCCTGTTCAACCAAGCTGGGAAGAAATGACAGGACTTTGTTATAGAATATTTCTCTGACAATACATATCTACCATTGTGAAATTTCTAAAGTATGAAACAGAACAGAGGGTGGCCTCTGTGGTAAGTTAAATTTGGTTCTGATATAATAACCTAAAAATAGACAGGAAATACTAATTGGACAGACGACAGTTTTGGAAATACACATTTTTTCTGGGGTGTGCACTATTTAAAAAAAAATACAAAAGAAACCTTCAAACCTCAATTTTCAATCCTCATAAGCTCATCAGATACAAACTGTGCTTAAGTACTGAATACTGCACTTACAGTAAAAAAAAAAAAAAGGAACCTAAGTGTTTTATGTAGTGTTTTAAAGTTTTGGATTTTTGTTAATCATTGAAAATAATTTATTATTTTTACCCTCTTTGATCTAGCAGGAAAAGTGAGTTTTCCATTTCTGATTTATGAATAACTAATACTGGTTTTACTAGCTAGCAGGCAAAGAAACAAGGGGCAGGGAAAGAGAAGGCCTTGAAAGCTTCAAAAACAAGAACAAACGAACAAGAAAAAAAAAAAACCCTAAAAGCTACAACAAAATCCCAATCCAAAGCTACATAGAAAAGCTACCAGATGTGTTATTCTGGAGAAGAATTCCTCGT
The DNA here is from genome assembly GCA_013399175.1 of Odontophorus gujanensis. NCBI lineage: Eukaryota > Metazoa > Chordata > Aves > Galliformes > Odontophoridae > Odontophorus > Odontophorus gujanensis. The sequence continues at coordinate 278,534 of VXAB01004850.1, forward strand.
GACAAAAAGCCTCAGTTTCAGGACAGTCCTGCACTCTGCAACCTTCTGTAACTGCGGGTTTTACTTACTTGGGGAGTCTGGATTCTTTGAAGACTGGGGTTTTACATCAGGAATGGCAACATCTTGCTCCCTGCTCCCATCTGACAATCCATCTTCGTTGTTTTCAGTTTTCTGGGTCCAAATCTCATTAGTTAAGTTGTTGCTATTGTTCAAGTCAGGAGCTTCCAGCATTTGATCCTTCTTACTTTGGACAGCCCAGTGCATTGACTACAGAAACGCAAAAATAAAAGTGATAGACCAAATAAAAGAAAAGAATTTTTCTTTCCTATATTGTAATGAATAGTTAAATAAGGTACATACTAGAGAAGCTTGCAGGTGAACAGGCAAAGGAAACTCGGTAACATACTGCAAATAGCATTTGAGAGGACAGTTTGTGTCAGGTGAGGACAAAGAACAAAACCTAGATGTATGCCAAATGACTTGAGATGCTTTCTAAGGGCTGGAGTGACTTCAGTTTTTCCAAGCTGACTTTGACTTCAGTGTCCCTTTTGAAAGTGAGACAATTTTGAAAGCTTTTACTATCGAACTCTGCAGCCTGACTCCTTTTTAGAACTGAACTATGCTTGGTGGGATACTTCCACCATACATTTTAAACTCAGGCATGGTGGTGGTTCAGCTAAAGAGGCTCTCAAACGTGAACAGTAAGCAGAATCAGCATGGAAATCAATCCTCAGAGCATCTATTTCCGAGCTTTAATGTGTAGAGAATACACATGAAAGTGGCAATTGAAGAATTTTCTGTAGAACCAACCAACCTAAAACCCAACTATGAATGGTCTTCTTTAGCCCTCCAACGTTATCTGAGTTTCCTCAGAAATCATTCTGCACCATTCCTAAAAACCACCACTGGAGGGCTGTGGCAGCTCACCCTCCCCCACCGCAGCATTTCTCCTGGGTCAGCCCTACCTTTTCCCTCAATGCTCAGACTTAAGACACCACCAACCGTTTTCACCGAGCTGCTCAGGGCCTCCCACTGCTGGAAAGGAATGGTGATTTTGCTTCTCCTCCAGTAATCGTAGCGGGCTCGACTCTCTTCATTAATAAGAACCTCCTTAGCTTGCTGCAGCTTCTGGAAATTCTCCACTACAAAAAAAAAAAAAAAAAAAAACAACAAAAAGATGCACAAGCCAATGCTTGTTTTCAATGAAATGAATTCAGGTCTGCCAGCAGTGCAAGCTGAATTGACAAGCAGAACTGACAAGCACATAGAGGAATCTAAATATAGTGCAAATTCACTAACTTGTGCATTTAATTAGGCAGCTTTTCCACATATGCTAAAACATTATCTTGGATACCTGACTGCACAAATGAGAGCTCTTACTTCTCCCTACAGGGCAATTTTTCATTAAATGGTTGCTAAGGATGCAGCTGCAAATTACTATTTGTAGAAAGGTTATAAAGAGTTACATTTATCTAAGAGCCACCTGTGTTACAGTAATCTACTATTACTATTCACTTATTCAAGTTTACAAATTAGATTTCTTTTGAAACACACTAAGCCCAATCAAAATTGATAACCTTAAAACAAACAACAGACAACACGTTGGGGAGGCAGTTCTGTGATGTTTCCTTCTTCCAGTGTCACTAGTTCTCAGCAATCAGAAAGTTACTTTAATTACACCTTACTGAGCTTAGTTAAGCTGATGAAATATAAAAGCATAAACTCTCGCCAGCATTGCAGCATTTCAAGTAAATGCAGCATGTCTGGGTAAATGGGGCATAAATTATTTCTTCTTGATAAAACCTCTCTGACATTTGGCACTTGGCCTCCCTTGAGTTACTAAGCTTCAATGACTTCAGAGGGAGCTGTGGGGCCACGACCATGAACAGTTCATTGTTTCCCTGCCACGTGTGCCAGAATTCACTGCAGACAGTCTGTTACACTGATTCCATTTGCACTTGTGTAAATGAGTCAATCAAATAATAGCAATGAGGTTATTGTTAACAGGTGGTGGTCTCTCAAACTCCAGATCTCAAGGGGTTCCTTTGTCAGAGAACACTAAAGTGAGACATCCTACCTATTTTGCCTTTCAGCCTCCCCTTGCCAGCTCACAGAAACAGGAGGGGCACATCGAGAGGGAAAGGCAAGCTGGCTGAGAGCTCTGTGATCAGAACAGTTGCTAGAAAATAAACTAATCGGACAAAGATGAGCATTGATTAGAGCTGTCTTTTGGTTATAAATGGGTAAGACTGTCTCTAAATAACTCAGGTGCTCCTTAGATGTCCCAGGTATGGCTCGGATATGATCAACTGTGTGCTTAATTGAGACGTTGGCTGATGTTCTGCAAACAGATGGCTGCTCATTTGGTGCTGGCTTCTCTGCATTTCCTATAATTAAATTACACTAAAAGAAACTCAAGTACATTTAATATGATCCCTGTTCATGGACACAAATTAACTAGTTGACGTAAGTGTGACATTTGAATGCCACTGGGCTTGGAAGCAGTCCAACTTCATAGGCCTAGGAAGGGCTACATACCATAAACAATTTTTAGATTCCTACCATAGGAATAAATTATTAAAGAAAGAAGGACATTAAGAAAGAAACAAAGAAAGAAATCCTAGAAATAAAAAAATAAAAACAAGTAACTTCCTCCTCTTACCACCCACGAGAGTGTGTATGTTGGAACAGAATATTAAAGCCTGCTATTTAAAGACAATATGCTCAATACACACGACAATTAAAATGTATTGGGTGAAAGAATATTTAATAAAGTTTTAAGGTTGAATTTAATGACACTTTAGATATCTTAGAAACAGCTTATTTTTAAACAAAGAAAAACACACACCTGCTTTGGGGTTTCCAGGGTGTTTGTCAGGATGACATTCAAGGGCTTTAACCTTAAACTCTGCAAGAATTTGTTCAACCTAAACAGAGTATCAGATATGAAGTGAGTAAACATGCACGCAAAAAAAATTTCAAATTTGCTCTTTGAAAGGTGCTGGGAGGAACAACAAAGAACGAATTTTTTTTCCTATCCAATTCACAAACTTCCAGTACTGGCAAAACAGACAACCACCACCACGTGTAAGTGATGATAATTTCATTATCCTTGCACTCATCCTTATTTGTGTGTGTGTGTGAAACCTGGTCATCCAATATAGTGGGTTGGCTTTAAGAAAAACACATGAAGATCATATGTGCACAATCTCTCTTCGTGTTTGACCACATAGGCAAATGTACCCTTCGGCTGCTCTTCACTTTGTTTAATCACATCTAGCTTTTCACAGAGCCCCACTGAAGGGAGCAACAACCTTCTGTGTTGATGAAGATCACCATATGGATTTGGGTGACTTTCTCCACATCCTCTGTATAGGAAACTTAGCCAGAACCACGTGGATTACCATATATTACTTTTAATTAATGACAAGCTCCCTCATTTTATAGTGCCGTAAGGTATTATAATCTCTGGAAAATCAAAGAGAGTTTAACAGCTAACAAAGCACAGGAAACCACAGTAGCTGGGGTTAGGCTTTGATTTTCATAGTATCTTGTTTCTTCCTATAATTCAGAAGCCAAAATTCCTTTATTCCATTCTATATCTCAAGCTTAGATATCAGTTAGCTAAGATATCAGTTAGCTATTATTTCTTCTGTGCTAAAAAAGGTGTTGGCATAATTTCCTCATCCTTCAAACTCTAATGTCCATATAAAAGATAAATGAAGTTACATCAAACATCATCAACATAAAACAAAATTACATTCCACTTAACTAGCTGGCCAAATTTTGTGGTCACGTGCTAGGAAAAGTTGATGTGAAGTTTATACAAAAATACATTCAATTTATGTTTTACCAGAAAAATTATCCTATACCTACTGGAATAACACTGTTCTTGGATGACGGATGTAGAATCAATATCACCTCGACCTCTCCAGTATGAAGAGGAACTTGGTGTCTATGAGCTCAATTCTGCAAGAAGCCAAGAATGAACTTTCTTTTTTTCTTGAATGTAGAGAAATGCTGTCAAAATAGTTCAGACTATTTGTGTTTAAATTTAACCAGGTCAGATATGCACGGGGCACGGAAATACCACAGCCATGAATGCTCAAGAATAAATATGCCTCTGTATGAGCCTAAAGAAGGGTGAACAGAAACCCATACCACTACAAATACTTGATGCATACGGAAATCGGTCTGATTGCAAAATATCTGTAATGCTTCAAATTCTTTTCAATGTTAGCAGTACTCATGCACATCATCCTGAGAGGAGGAATCATAGCACTCAGTCAACTCGTTAGCTCACGCTCCCACATCAAAAATAATGCTGTAACATCTGCTGCTTCTCTCAAGAAATAGTACTTGACAGATTATTTTTCAGGACCAGTTGGTAGTTATTCCACCTTTTGAATTTCATTTTGAAGCAATGTGAAAAATCATTATCACATCTGCATAAAGTATCCGTTAATTAATAAGCCTGTAAGTTATTAATGTGAGCTAGGAGATGAGAAATAGCATCTGCAAAACGAGTCTAGATATGAACTTTAACACTGCCCTCTGCTGGGATGTCACATCAGAAGTTGTCTCGGGGAAAGCTTTAGATTACCTTCTGCAACAGACCTAAGGGGGTTACTGATTGGCTTTCAGTGACATAAATTTTACCAGCATTTGATCGCTACGACAAATGAAAGCATCTGATTAAATTTGCTGAGCAAAATATAGCTTTTGATGTAATGAATTTACCATTCCTTACAGCAGAGTAATCAAAACTCCCTCTTGAAAATCTTGGAGCTTAATTCCAGCAGCTTGATTAAAAAAAAAACAAACCAAAAAACAAAAACAGCATATGACTAACTCAAACTATCCAAAAACATTACATGGACATCTTTAGGAAGAAGAGTATTTAAGTACAAATTGTACAACTGCTTACATAGCTCTCATGCATCTGCCAACAACAACAAAAACATTCTAAAACTGGTCGCAATTAAAATTATCATTTAAATTATCATCAATATGAATGAAAAAGATCCTCTGTTTGTTTTTCTTCCCAACAATGAATGCAGGTTTTAAAAATGAAAAAGGGATAAGATAGGTATATACTTGAGAAGTTCAGTAGTACTGTCAGTCACCAACAGCTCTGAACTTTCAGTTGGTTGCATATAGATAGCTCTTTCATCCTCTAAAACTATAAATGTATTCCAGTATGTTATTTGCACATTGTCAAATTTAGGCAGTTGGCTCACAACTTAAAATCATATCAGATGTTGAACAGAGTTATTTAATAAGCCATAATTTCACTTATATCTGTAATACAATCCTGTTTCATAAGACATTTTCAATATGAGCCTCATTCTAATATCTGAACATAGGCACACGGACCTGAAAAGCGAGCTTTGCAAAGGGAGTTCTGAAAAGATAAAAGTGGCAAAAAAGAAGGCTTCCAGTGCATTTCAAATAGCTCTACCTTTAGAGATTAACAACTTCAAATCCCCCTCCTGCAGACACACGAGAACATTCAAAATGTTATTAACCTGGAGGTGGGAAAGGCTCTTACCGTAGATAGTTCATCACATCCTAGCAAGTTGTAGTAATCTTCCAACTCATCCGCTCTGCAGTTCAAAATTGCATCCATCTGGGCTAGTCCAGTGGGCTTTTCCAAGCTGAGGCACAGCAGGTTTAAAATATAATATCAATACACAGCACAGAAATAGGTTTAAAAGTAGCCCAGGGAAACGGGCGATTCCCACGCAGGTCTCCAGCCCTCCCCGGCGCCTTTTAATACAGAGGGCTGACACGCATGAATTGTCTTGAATTCTCTGCCTGCCATTGGTCCCTGCAGGATGCCAATCCGCTTGCACAAACACGCTAATGGCAATGCTCCCTGGGATTTGTAGTCACCCAAGTCATTGCAAGACTACACTCTGGGACTTCTCCAAACTGAAAATAATTCCGGATTCTCGGTAAAATCGAGCTGTATTTGAGATGTAGCTTCTGCAAACAGACAGTTAAAGTCAGTGAAAGGCTCTTATGCACCAGGGCCTACATATCCTAGAAGATACTTTCTGCTTTAAGTGACTGCTTCCCAAATGACTACTACTGGGCTGCACGCTGTTGTGCATGAAGTCCCAACCTCGCCAAATCATCTGGTTCTGTCAGTTCCTTCAACAGAGAAGGTAAATCTTTGTCTGTGATGGATGTCTAGCACACATACGTGTTATTACTCAAAAACAAACAGCTCATTGCTTTTGCACAGTTGCATGTCTGTCAAAATTAAGCCTGTGAGAACACAGCATAAAAAAATTACTGCCTACAATCAACAGACACAGAAGTTTCTGCAAAGCATTGTGTATTATGAATTTATTATGTAGTAATCTTCTGAAGTTATCTACTACTTCAAGCCTGCATTGCCTGAAAGTTCTTATTTTATTGTATGTTCAGATTATTATGTTCAGCCCATTAAGGTGCTAGAATACAAAAAGCACATGAAAAGAAGCAGCAGCAGTATCAAACAGCAGTGTGTGGGCCTCAGTGAAACTATACAAACTAATTAGAAAACATCAGTGTATTTCAGACTACATAAAACAACAGAGTTCTTTTTTCAACACAGTGGAAGAACGAACAATTACAAATCTCCCACTCTTCTCCATTCCTAACTCAATAAAGAACCACAGAAGTATAATAAAGAAAGAAAAGCCTTTTAGCAAGAGATCATGTAAATATTTAAATAGATAGTACTTTGGGGGAGGACAAAAAACAAACAGCTGTTCCACATCCCCAGCAGCACTCCTAACATACTGTTCTTGGCCAAGTATTTCTTGCATATTTGCGTAAGGTGAAAGGGAAGGATCTTTTTAACCCCTTTTCCCTCCAGGTTTCAGTGGCTGTTTTTGTGCCACACAGTGAACTGCAGGTCCAAGAGTAGGATTCAACTGACAAAACCCCGAGCCTTGCAGGCTTTTTGTTCACGGGGAGTTTTCCCATCTATACTGTGTTCGGATGGAATGAACTAGGGCTTTAATCCAAACTGCAGCAGTAAGCATGCTCATTTTCCCTCCTCCCAGGGATTTCCAGTGCTTGTTCCCATCACACAGTGTGAAGGCTTGAGCACGGAAGCTGCAAAGTACTAATATAGCACAGCAGCATATACTCTTGCTGCTTCTTCTGACTTGCAACAACTCACGGAGCATCAAAAACACAGAGGAAGTGAAGCCACATATAATCTTTATATTACCTTCAGGAGATAAGAGTTTGTTTAATCGCAGCACAGGAGATGGCATGGTGCATGTGTATTCACATGTTTTGGTTAGCATTGCTCAGAACGTACAAACAGAACAGAAAGTGAGGAAATCTCATATTTGTTCTCTGTACCCAAACACTAACAAAATGTTTGTGTTCATTCCCAACACGTAACCAACAACATTGCTTGCTTAGAGTCAGGAGCAAAACTAAATCCTGGCTCAGTTAACAGAAGGCTTGCCATCCACTTGCTCAAGTCCAGAACAGCTATTTAAATAAAACAAGGAAGATTTGGGAATCTATATTTCAATTTATTCCCACACAATGCATCAAATCTTCCAGCACCAGTTCTTCCCAATCAACATGAGTTACTTCACTTCCCAAGGACAGAGCACACAGCATTCAAGGCACAACACAACTCGAGTAAGTTCTGCATGCTCCACCTTCGGATGGGCACACCCTCAGAGATGCAGAAATAGAAGAGGACCCCAGCACTTCCAAACTGACTTCCTAATTTAGGGGCAACTACTGCAGCACCATCGCTGCATGTGCGACTGCTTGCAAGCTCAGAGACAGCTTTAAGATCCTTGACTCATTTTCTCACTAACAGGTAAACAGAAAGCTCTGCATCGTGCATACTGTGTCAGTTACACGGTGTCTTCATGCAGACAAGCATCCCAATGCCTTTAAGAAAGTAAAACCGCATTTTTTTGAGCCTGAAACTCTCACTCTTGTCTCTGCTTCGGCAAAGAATGCTTGGATACAAATCTGATTCACATCTTGTCTCTTCATAGCTTGTTTTGATGTACGTGAAGCATGAGAAACGGTGCGTGCCATTTAACCAGAAACATAGGTTTTTACAGCTGGCGTTATCAAGGTCTGCAAGGAAGAAATTCTACTCGTCTAGTATAGCTCTTGCCACCAGACTTAGGGATTTGCTTGCACTGAAGTCCCTAAAACGACCAGGTTAAGTATTTGGTGACATTAAGCAGTAATATTAAACAACGCAATATCGTTACGCGTGCTGAAGCTCAGCGCATACCGTCCACGCAGCAAAAACCCCGCAGCGGCCACGAGCAACGCGGAAAGCGCCCGAGCCCCGCAACAAAGCGCATCGGCTTTAGGCCCCGCTCTGCAGGACGCCGCAGGGTATTCCCACCGCTCGGTGAGCCCGGCCCCAGCCCCGGGCTCGGGGGGAACCGAAGCGCGGACCCGGCCCGGCCACGCCACCGAAGCGCCGCGCCCCTCCCCGCTCACGTGACGCGGTTTGTTGTCGTTGCGGCCTCCGCGGGGCGGGCGCCCGCGTGGGCGGTGGCGCGGTCACGTGCCGGGTTTAAATCGCTCCCTGGGNACGCGGCGGAGGCGGCCATTGGCTGCGGGAGGGCGCAGCGTTCAAACGGGGCGGCCGAAGCTTCGGCCCCGCAGCCCGGTGAGGATCCGGCCCCATCCCCCCCGGGGCGGCCGCGGCTCCCGGCTGCCGCCTTTAGGTCGCGGGGATCTCCCGGTCCGGGCGGGGGCTGTTCGCGTTGGGCCTCGGGGAGAGATCGCCCCGGCGATCGTCTGCGTCGGGGAGCTGTTGAAAATGACAGCTGGGGTTCAGCTGTCTCCGCGGACGGGTTTGGGCAGCACCAGCACGGCTGGTCTGCTTTATTGGGACCGACGGGCTTGGAGGCTTTGGGTTTTTCAGGTAGTGCTTTGGGAGGAGTCCTTAGGAAAGTGTAACTGCTTTGCCTGAGAAGTGATCTCTGGGGCAGATGCCTTGTAGGCTATTCCTCAAGTTACTCAAATCCTCAGATGTGTTTTGGCTTGTATTGGCTGTTTCTGGCAAGAAGCCCCTTTATTCCTTCCAGGAATCAAGACAACTCCTTGGGGAGTGTTACAGTTACTGTAGCCTGTCTGTCACGTCATCAGCCTGTGACAATGTGACCTGTGTGCGATGAGTCTTTAATGATAGGAGACTCCTCACATAGTGGGCATAGAGGTTGTTGTGGGAAAACATAGGCTTTGCTCGTACTGATACGTGCTTATCAGCCTTTCTCTTACTCATGAAGCTTTTTGTGTGAGAAGCTCACTGACTTCATGCATTACGAGATACAACTGGGATGCTGCAAATACATAAAATCATACTAAGACATAATATCCCCCAGGGCTCCTGTGCTGTCAGAACAGGACAGCAAGTGTAGAAAGGACTATCCTCTTCCCCCCTTTTCAATTTAGTCAGAATCATTTCTGCAATTTGTAGGATTTCATTCAAATGGAGTTTGGAAATGATTGTGGTGATTCTTTGCTCTTGAGACCGTGACTGAGACTTATTAATTTGCTTATAGATTTTCAGCAATTAATACACTTGCTGTGCCTGTTAGTAAAAAAGATCTTTTAAAAATAGTAGCCCATATTCTAATAAACTGCTCAGAATAAAATGTAGATTTTCACCTCATTCACCTCATTTCAGCTTGGTATCCCACACCATGATATGAGTGTCCAGTTCTTGAAGTGATGAAATTAGATTGGGTTACTCTGAGCACTCGAAGCCAAACCCACCTGCAAGGTACAATGGACAGTAAGCTTAGTGAAGGTGGTTCAAGGGAGCACGGTTTTCTGTTGTAAATGAAATACCATGGAAGTGTGTTTGTGGTCAGCTGCAGGATAATGGCACAGCACAAGTCTGTAACTCATTTCTATCCAACTGTGTCCCTGTGTGTGGTTTTTAAATGCTAGGCTCTTAAAACACCACCAAAGATTGTTGTGTAAGTTGTGGAATATTGATTTTTACCCACAGTAAGAGCTGAGTGAAGTGAGAACCATCAGATAAAATAACAGAAAATAATGGTCATTTTAAAACGCTTGCCTTTTTTTTTTTTTTGAAGGTACAGATAACTTTAGGAACCAACACCTCATAGATTGAAAACCTCATTCACATCAACATCAGCTCACTGATGCCAGTATTGGTATAGAAGTCCTGCAGTAAATCAAAGGCCTGAAAAATGTATCAATAAGCTCAAAAAAAAAAACCTCCAACCCTAAGTGGTGAAACTGTCTGTGCATATGCTATTAAAGCTGAATGCAGTGAGTTACAGTTTTAGGTTTCGTGATACATTTAAATACCCATGAACTGTGCTGCTCGCCTCAAGTTTTGTAAATTCCATTGTTGTGCTGTCTTGCAGATAACTTCCTCTTAAGTGATGAAATCATAGCCAATGGTTTCCACTCCTGTGATAGTGATGAAGACGACAGAGCTTCGCATGCAAGTTCTAGTGACTGGACCCCGAGACCACGTATAGGTAAAAACCTATGTAATGTTCTTAAGGTGCTGCTTACCTTTGGACACTTGCTTAGTCCCTCCTGGTCTTCATTTGATTCTTTTTTTCTTGGAAAATTGTTAGAAAAAAATATTATTTAATTAAGTTGTTTCCTATATACTGTATGATATTTAAGGGGGTTTAAAATTAACCTCTTTGAATTGTGTTTTGAGAAAAAACAGGCAACACGTTCATTTGGGTGTCCTGGGTAAAAAGCTCTCAGCTCACTCAAGTGACTGGTGACCTGTGTGGGACAGGCTTCCTGGGCCCAGTGGGAAGGGATTTCAGGTCTCATCTCTTACAGATGTGTGATAAGCCACAGTAATCACACCACCAGTGCTGATAAACATAGCAGCAACAAAACACAGAATGGCAGTGCAGTGTTCTACTTAAAATCTGACCCAGTCTTTACCAGTCTCCTCCTTGCAAGTTCACTGTTGGTTGATTTTATATGTAATGGAACTACATTAATTTTACTTCACAGTAATTTTACTTTGGGTCCTCTTAGTGTACCTTCTTCAGACCTACATATTTTTCATTACTGCTCTGTTCTTGAATGTTTCTGGAGAGATTGATGGCTACAGAAGATCAACTCTGAAATCATTAGCTTTAGATGACTAATGGAGCAATAAAAAAACCGTGTGGTTTGGTAGACCCTATTTGTCTTTAGTGATGCATTAGAATGTGTATGTCTGTACCCTGTAAAACACTGGAAAAACACCAGTTAAGCCATTAAATGGAGAAGCATTGTGAAGATCTCGTTACTAGACATGTGTGTTTCTAAGAGCCATTAAGTTTGCCATGAGCTGTGACTTTCACCCTGACTTTCCAAAAAATCCTTAGTGGGTTAACTAAATAATCACAAAACCCTACCTATACTATTACTTCTGAATTTAGACCAAGATGGACAGGGTTTTTGATGCAAGGAATCATGAAGTAGCAAGCATTAATAAACGGAATGATGTTTCTACTTAACTTAATCAATTTCTCTTTTGTTTTTTGCTTTTCTCAGGTCCCTATACTTTCGTTCAGCAGCATCTCATGTTAGGTACAGACCCACGGACCATTCTGAAAGATCTGCTCCCAGAAACCATCCCTCCACCTGAACTGGATGATATGACACTGTGGCAAATTGTCATAAACATTCTTTCAGAACCACCGAAAAGAAAAAAAAGAAAAGATGTTAATACTATTGATGATGCAGTGAAACTTTTACAAGAATGCAAAAAAATCATGGTCTTGACAGGAGCTGGGGTACGTATTGCCACAATGACAGCGTGAGAATATATAGTTGGTTCATTATTATCCAAAGCTTTATGGCACACAGGTGGTCTGACAGTGACAGTAAGCAAATAATTGGGAAGAGGAGGTGCAGCTGTCCTAGAATGATGCACACTGCAAGACTTGGAGCTTAAATTGGAAGTGACAAGATCTCTTCTGACAAGAAAATATTCTGAAACATTTAAACTGTTTAACGATTGCTTCCACGCAAAGTAATTATGAAATAAAATCACATCTACCTATTCCAGAAAGTTTTCTATCCTAGTCTTTTATTTTTTTAAACAAAGCTAGTGACTTTAAGTCTCAGTGAGTTTCTTAAAACAGCTAATGGAACTAAGAGAGTAAAAGACTGGGGGAAGGGAGTTAGCTTCTGGTAAGAATATGACTTGATTTCAGTAGTCAAGAGTGTCGTGTGTGAGGTGCCACACTATGATGATGAGACTACTCACTGTTTCACTGAACAAAACTTGGAACTGTCATGAATTTCCAGCTGTACACCTGCATCTGAGATGCAGTATGAAAGTCGATCACTGTTAACCTCTTGGTTGCAAACAGAGGTGTGATGCTATTCAGAAAAGATAACCAATCCGACTCAGACTAGCTTTGCAGAAAAGCACTGCTGCCTCTGTTTTGCATTGTTCTTCCTATAATTGCTCCACCTGTTTCCACTCCTCTATAAAGCATTCTGGGGTAGCACAGGACAATACATTAGATTTTCTTGGCTGTTAACTGCAGGGCTCAGCTAGCTTATCAGAGGTGTCTTATCATCAGAAGTGAGATTCTATTTTGTTACTGCATTAGCATGTTAAAGGAAAAAAAGAACAACTCTGTGCACTTCTCACAAGACATTCAGTACTAGAAGTTCTAGTGTTCTACTACTGCCTGGGGGGATTGTGCTGAAGCTTTTTGGGACTTGTGTTTCTGTGCTGTATCTCCTGCTTGCGATTTGGAGATGGGTTTGATCAACACAGAACTTGGACTGGTTTAGTCCTTAGTGTGCACAAGCGTATGGAGATACTTTTTCCCACATGTTATCATAGTAGTTCTTGTTATCATAGCAGCTCTTACAGCCCACTATGTAGTCTTGCTTATTGCAAAATATATTTCAGGTGTCTGTGTCTTGTGGAATACCTGACTTTAGATCAAGAGACGGCATCTATGCACGCCTTGCTGTAGACTTCCCAGACCTTCCAGATCCTCAAGCCATGTTTGATATAGAATACTTCAGAAAGGATCCCAGGCCATTTTTTAAGTTTGCAAAGGTATGGTTTTCCTATTGATCTTATCTCGGTCAGTAAAGAAAAATACTTCAGATGCATAAATGAGATTTTGCACTGCTCTGTTAACAAAAGGGCACCTGTCTCTTTCAACAAGATGGTATTTAATGAGACAATTCAGCAGCATAATGCCTCTCCCCTTGGGCAGGCCTTTGCAAACTGGTATGTACTTAGAGATGATACTTTAGTCATTGTGTGCAATCACGTACTGCCTTATTAAAAAGGCTTTGCAATATTTTATTCTTTTAAAGCCTGTTTTGGCCATTTCTGTTATAAGTTCACCCTGTATGCAGCCATTCTCGTGGCTCTCTGATTTAAGGGAGGATAAATAACGTTTTGTTATAATCTTTAGAATCCCTGAAATTCTTAACTGTAATTACATCCATAACAGAAAAAATACAGTGATAAACTTTTGGCAGGCACACACGTGATGTGGAAAACTCAACTTGAATTTGATGTGCTGTAGTGTGCTGCTTCATGTCATACAGCACATTCACATTTAATCACTCTGTGGTTAGGAGGAGTGAAGCAGTGTCATGCACTGATAAGTTTGTTCCCTTTTCAGGTTTTGCTGTAGCTGACACAAGGATCTGTGTATCTTAAAAAATATATATATACAGAAGTCTTTTTTGTTGAGACGGTGTTCATTTCTTAAAAGGGAGGATGGAGCAGTCTTCAGAGAGAGAGATTTGTGATATTAATGAGGTTAATTAGAAATGTCTTAGAGACGAGAAGGAAATATAGAATCAAAAAAGTATTTTTACAGGACCTGTAAGGACCCTTGAGAATCCATCACTGCTGTCTGTGCTCACTATTACTTCCCTTTGCTGTAGTACTGATCCAAAGCTTGGAGAAGGAAAATGGATGCATTCCTCAGTTGCTTAGCTTTCTCAAAAGCATCCTATCCAAATTATAAGATATTTTTATGCCCATCGGTATATACATTTCTTTGATGTTTTAATACTGGGAAGAGGTGAGGAAAACAACTACTTAAGGTCTGCCATTGTGAACATTTTACCAGAACAGTTCAAATTTGGCTGATATTTTTTACTGACATAATTTTGTCTGGTATTAAAAAACAAACAACAACAACAAAAACCCACAAAACCCTGAAACACAACAGTGGCTCTGAAAGCTATTTGCTCTGTCAGAACAGTGGCTAATTTACTCAGCTAACATACTTAGATGAATTTTTCACTTTAGTACATGCATTTTAAGGCACACCTACTGTACTTGGGCTTTGCTCTACTTTGAATGTACTTTTTGATTAGGGTTTTGATTGCACTATCGGCTTTGCCTCATTTCTCCTGCCTCTTCTTACACCTGTGCCAAGAGATCCACTGTTTATCACCGTATGGATACGCATTTCTAGTTCTCTAGTCAGCTTTACTTTTCTCACCACTTGTGCTGTAAATTCATTTTGCTTCCTGCTTCACTGATTCATTGTTCAGTGTAAAGTCTGTCCTTTCTTCATTTCCTATGATTATTTTCTCCCTATGGCTACTGGTGGCCAAGCATGTCTTGCTTGTTCAGACTAAGATAGAAAAGCTCTCAGGACCATATTACCATCTGCTGGTAACTGTAACAGCCTAGTCATAATCTAGGTGATAGCACTGTGAGCAGTCACTGATCATTGCTGCAGTTTAAATCCAAAGACCTATATAGCTTCAGAGTCACTTGAAATATTTGGAGGAAAAACAAATACTTTCAAAAATTCTCTTGTTTGGTAATGATTAGGCTGTGGCTTTAGCTGAGGGCAGAGCTGTCACACAGGTAACGGGTTCACTGTTGTGCTAAACTTACTGGTTCAGCTTTTTTTTTACTGGTCAGCAGAAAGGCTGAGTATCTCTCTGGGCCAGTGGAATCACCCTTCTAAGCCTTCTGGTTTTGCCTTGATGACTGCTTTAACTGGATAAATTGGCAACACTGGTCTCAGTGCCACCTGCCTTCTGCTTTATGTCCTTTTGTAGTTGTGTTTGCTAGAGAATGAGAGCCCAGGAATGGCTGTTGATGGATAAAAACTGCTTATCTTTAACCAGAAGACCAGAATCCAACTTCCTCATGAATTTTTTTGTCTGACTGTGGTAAAAATCACATTTCTAATACAAATACTGAGGTTACTTAGAAGAAGGGGAAGAAAACCATTCATGTTTCATGGTTCACAAAACCAGAGAAGACCCAGACCTTGTCCTTGTGCTGCCCGAAGTATCAGCTACTACAAGGAGCAATTCATGCTGGTATGCTAAGTTCAGCTGTGAAAGAAGAGTTGGATCTGAGAGAAAGGGCAAAATGCAAAGAGGATGATTACAGAAAATGAGTACCTAATGGATGCAGTTGGAATAAAGATGCTCTGTATTCATATATACTGTCTAATGTACTTTTGAATTCCATAGGAAATCTATCCTGGCCAGTTCCAGCCATCTCTCTGCCACAAGTTCATAGCTTTGATGGATAAAGAAGGAAAACTGCTTCGCAACTATACTCAGAACATAGACACATTGGAACAGGTTGCAGGAATCCAAAAGATAATTCAGTGTCATGGTTAGTAATTCTAGTTTCCCTTTTCTTATTTTTTTTATGAGTAGGAATGATGCTTACTGGTGCATGTAACAAGATAATTGCTATTGGCATTGATGTTTTCCTTAAAATGGTATCTCTCAGAAACAAATATTCTGCTTTTAAAATAGTGTTTAGTATACCAGGTAAAATTATTTCCAATAGAATAACCTAAGGAAACGTTGCAGAAAGAGAGGCTGAGAAATGTTTTCTTCAGATGCATCCAGTAAGACCCGATTTCATATTTGTACCTGTGGGATGAATAACCCGAAAGAATAGTACCCACACAAAACAATGGAGGTGGGTGATATATTTTGTATGGCTTATCCCAATGGTATAAAGACAAATAGTAAATAAGGAAAGGCTCACCTGTTGATCGCCTGATGATCAAGGCTTACCCAGGATTCCACAGGGAAGGGATCTCTAACAAGAGAGCCTTCCCCAGTGGTGGCCAGCCCTTAAATGGGGTCTGGGAGAGGTGGCGCCAGACTCCACCCCTTCCAGTCACACAGGTGCATTGCTTTCACCTGTGCTCCTGCAGCTGACTCAGTGCTCACCTCAGGTGATCCATCAGTGGTTCAGGCCGTGATTCAACAGTTCCCATCTCCAAGCCAACACTAAAATAACGCATGACAAATGGTGCTCTTTGTGCATTAGTGAAGATCCACAAGCTTAGACCTTAGCCTTTGTTACGTAATGGTACTCTGTTATATTCATATATGAGAACAGAGTGTGGAAATTATCTGGTAATGAAGTAGAATTTAGCTGCTAGTTTTATAGAATACATTCCACTGAATTCTACGTTCTCTTAAAAGCATCCTGTCACTTTAGTGACTTACCTCAGATCCATAATATTGTGGATTGCTCTGTTGAAATGAACACCATTTTGTTACATTTTCAGCATCAAACATTCTCTAATTATTATACCAAATTAAATGGAACCTCTTAGTTAGATGTTCTTACCAATTCCAAAGACTTGCAAATGTCAAGGTAAAAGGTCAAGGATATGTTTTTAAGGAAAGAACACTTAGAGAATTCTTAAAATATATTTCTTTTAGCAAATAAAATTGCTTAAAAACAATGCTGGCATGTTTGTGAGACCTGACTTAATGCTGGTGGCAGCAGGAGAACTGGAACTGAAGAAGTTAACCTCCAGGTTAACAGCAGTAACCCTTGGTCTCCAAACAAGAATACAGAGGGCTGCACTCCTAGCAAGGGGGAAAGAACAAAGTATCAGGAAAGAAGTACCACCAGATGCCTTTCAAACAGTCCTAACAGCTAGCTGGGGAAGCAGTGGTTCCTTCTGCCTGTAACAGACCCACTGCTGAAGTTGGTACAGTTACCACAGTATCCAAAATGATCTTTGGATCAAGTGGTACCCTATTCTTCCTCATCTCAGCTGTCAGCGGTGCAGGGATGCCAGCCTGGTAGGCAGAGGTGGCAATCTGCCCATTAATTACAACTGCTTCTTACAGAGCTCCACTTTTCCAGGGATCAGACTCATCTTCCTCGTCTATGGGGCTTAGCTCAGTGGTGGCTACTTCCACCACTTTCATTATTCAGAGAATAAATACAGTGCTCTGTCATAGGAATCAAAGAGAACAGAATTAAATCCACTCCACAGAACAACTCAAATCTAATTCTAGTTTCTATATGTGTTCAGCATATAATGCACTTCCTTTTGGATGTAATTCCTCATTAGGTATTTATCACAGAATTCTTATTTGGCAGTGTTTTTGCGCATCACTGATCCACACAAATGTTCTTTTTTGTTGCACGATGCAGTAATTAGATTTCAGGCCAGCTTTAGCATATATCCTGTAGCAGTTGATTTTCAAATAAAAAATATTCTTTTATTGGATGCTGAGGCTTTTGGAAATTAGCAAAGGTTATTTTGAGTCTATTAAGCTATCCACAGTGCAGTTACACTGCTCAGCGCTAGTGAGCTGGCTAATGGAGTGCTGAAAGAGAAACTGAAAGTACTTATTTAAGGGTTCATACTTTCTATTCACTGTCTGGCTGTGAGAGTTTGCCATGTTCCAGTGCAAGAACAGAGATCTCCAGATTATTTTTTTAAGCCTTGTTGCATAGTTAAGACAAATCTGATAATTCCTTACTTCAGTCTTCAGCATCGGTCGACTTTTAGCAGTACTCCTTGCACAGGTACAAGGCCTTGAGGCCCTTACCTCTCAACTACATGTGTGCACCAAAAGGCCACTCTGGTTTGCCACAATGATTTCCCACTGTTAACATGTGTTAGCCAGCAGGTAAGGTTTGCCTTCAGACAGATGAAGACAGGAGTTCTCTGCCAGATCTCAGGCATATGACCTTCAGCTGTGTTAGAGCAAGGCTGCAAGAGCTCCACAGAGTAACTCAACACAGTCTTGCCAAATGCAAGTGATGAACACAGTAGCTAAGAGCACAGGAACAATGTAGTTGTAACTGTTGACAGCAACTGAGAGGAAGGATATTGCTACTTAGCTACCCTTCATGACTTCTTCACTAATGCATTGTCATAGTTATTTTGCTCTTGGAAAGCCAGCTGAGATTGGTGTGGGTTCATGTCCTGCTGCTGCTGAGGTCGGGCTGTCACCTCTTGTATGAATTGTATAAAGATAGAAAGGGAAAGTAGGGGAATGATACGATGTATTTTTTGTTTTTGTACATTGGGTATATCCTACTCTTAAAACAGACATTCTCTTGACTAACATCTGTAACTACCCTTAGTACCCACAGACATCTTTTCTTAATTCTAAATTACTGCTTAAGGACTTCTAGTGTTATTGTTTCTTATTAGCACTGTGATTTAACAGCCTTTGTGTCATAAAATCTTCGCAGGAAGACCAAATCTGAAAGTCCTTACTTCTACCATGTATATTTTTTTCCCCCCAAAGGTTCCTTTGCAACAGCTTCCTGTCTGATCTGTAAATACAAAGTGGATTGTGAAGTTGTTCGAGGAGATATTTTCAATCAGGTAAAAACTTACCTTAAATCACTGCAGCTTTCTAATAAGTAACTGGAAAAGAAAACAAAGCATTGCTTATAAGGTCTGCATTCTTTAAAAGCATATGATTAAAAAACCCAAACACTTGTGTTTCCTAAGTGCCTATCTGTATTGTATTTAGCATTTGCTTTTGCATTTAAAAAAGTATACTCCGTTTCTACACTGCAATAATTAGGTAATGAGTGAGAAGTAGAACCAAAAGCGTTGGAGTATATTTCTAATGGCAGTTTTGCAAAGAGTAGAAGTTAACGTGGTAAGTAGAAGGCTTTATTTATACCTGCCTTAGGGTAATCTGAGCTCTCAGTCACACTGAGGAAGTTTTTCTAGCTATTTATAACATCAGTTGCTCTTGAAGCGTTTACCTGCATTGAAAACGTTGAAATTGTAGATGATGTGTAGAGAAAATGCTAATATAAAGCAGCCTCTGAGCAAGAAGGATGAAATATCCGCTACGCACTTGCAAGAACTTCCACACTATTTTATGTTCTGAATTCCTCACATTTGGGTGTGAAGTGCTTCACGGCCAAGCCCGGAGTTGGTTCTGCTGTCAGTTGTTCTTCACCTTTGTCAGACCCTATTTGCTTTTCTTCTCTATCTTTTGACAGAGCCAATTCTCTGAAAAGATTTTGTCTACATAAATGGGAAGGAACTGTTTTTCTGCATTTTCCATGTTTTTCAATCTTGAGTCCATGGTTGCAATTTTAAATGAGAAACAGAGAAACCTCGTAGTAGCATTATGTCTGAAATAGAACTCAGCGAAGCTTTTCCTAAGAGATGTTTGACTTCAAGTTTTAAGTGTCAAAAGCAGAAGACAGATGCTTTCTAGCTTTGTAATACTGAACACCTGTGAGGGAGCTCTGTTTTACTCTGTTAACATTATTTCTGAGAATTTTACCTTAGAGATGTTTGCTGCTGCTTTATCTCAAAGCCAGTAGTTTGAGATTTGGGCTTTGTTTTTCTTTTCCTTCTATATAACAGTTTCTAAGCATGGTGTAGTTTTCTGTTTTGGTTGTTAATAGGCATACTACTTCTAACAACACTTCCATCAGTGTGCTTCTGTATGCTGTACTTGTGCCCCAATGGCATGTCCCTGTCCACAGGCAGCAGTGGGAACGTAGGGTTGGGGAGAGAAGCCTGTACTGCAGTCCTTCTGAACAAGGAGGTTCTTTCTTAAGGAAGAAACATGCCGTGTATCAGCCCCAATCTTACAGTACTGTAAAAAGGCAGCAGGACTAGTCCCAGATACGTGCAATGAGAAGGCATTACAAAAAAAGGATGATCGCCCATATCACAAGATGTAGGCTTGCAGGAAGACTCCACAAAGGAGGGATCTCCAGCAAGAGATCCTTCCTCAGTGGCAGTCAGCCCTTGAATGAGGTCTAAGAGGGACAGCAGTTCCCACACAAGTACATTTGACAGGTATATTTTTCCAGAGCAGGCCCTAGCTATAATACTGAATTACTGTTATTCCACAAAATGAATATAGTTATTGCTGAATGTGTGTGTGTGTATATGTCTACATATAACAAGTAATAGCACCACTGGAAAAAAAGAGTGTTCTTCAAACAAAAAAAACCTGTTCAATTTACCACCATTATCTCTGCTTCCCAAGTCAGTGTTCCCCAGTTACTTTTCTGTTGCTTCTCCAGAATGCAGAATTAATTCCTTAGTTATCAAAAGAAACTGGTTCTGTACTTAGGCAACAAAACACAGCCAATTTTAACAGCTCTTTTCTTTAGAGAATGGTTTGGGGAGTTAGTCTCAATGAGAAGCCCAGTTTGTATTCTCTGCTGTCCCCCACTCCTTGGAAGTTCAGTTATATGTGACCCCAGGTCCTGTTTTCCATACAAATATCAGCTTTCCTTTGCTCTGCTTCTCCCTTTGACAGTTCCAAGTGCTTCACCACGAAATAAGTCTATGTAGCAACTTCCTGGCAGGATTTCCTTTCAACACACTGTAGACAGATACTTAAAAAACCACCAGCTTCTCGCTGCTGCTCTTCATTTGTTTAATTTTTTTCCCATTCCCCTGGTAGCATGCTTGTTCCCTGCAGCATGGTTCTGTCTGTAGGTTGCTGCACACAACCATCCTGCTACACAAGATGCAGCACCATCTATAAACGCTGCTGAAAAAAAAATTAAGAGTGAAACTGTTTTTGATGATTTTCAAAAATGCCTATTTCTCTGTGCTTTAGACTACTTCAAGCAGCATCAAGTAACAGCAAAAGCATCTCACATTTAGGATCTAAAGGCCCACAGAAACACGCACCTGTTCTTGGACATTCTTAAACCAACACAGCCTTTACTGATCTGGTTTCTGATACATCCACAGCTGAGGAATTACAGTTCTCTTTCACTAGACAAACACAGCAGCAGAGGTGGTGTGGTTCTGGGCTGTGCTGCCCCGGAGGGAGGGAGGATCCCAGGCAGCTGAGCAGCCAGCTATCTAGCCTTAACTTCTTGGTATCAATTTCAGCTCTTGGAATAGATCTCCCCCTTACTGATGACCTTTCTGAGGATTAGCAGAGAAGCTGGTGAGTAGTGTAGTGCTGAAAACTATTTGTGGGCCCCTTTACAGTAACTCAGGTGATTTGGGAATTTCGCTGTATCAAGGTCCATTAAATAACATTACTGGACTTCCAGTGAGGGATGATGGAAACAATTACTACCCACTGGCCTTTTTAAACAAAATCAGAAGTTAGAGATCTTTGTTTTCTTCCTAATACAGAGCAAATAAATTTATTTCCTAAATCCTCCAATTTAAAATGCAAAGGCATTATTTCCTTCGGCAGAAGAAGCAGGGTAAAAAGCAGCAGAGAAGATCCAGCTGCTGGTGTGCTGTTAGCTTTCTTTCTAATATGTGAAGATCCAAGGAAAAAAATCTCCAGGATTTTTCCCTACTCCACTCTGAGGAATTGTTCAGTTGTTGGGCCTTACTCCTCACCTTGGGTAAAACAGTGAAGACTTTCTCTATACCACTTCCTAGTTCTTGTGCTGTATTGCTTCTTACTCACTTCTACTTTAGAGAGGCCTTTAAAGAAGGATTAGATTATTTTAAGTCTTGCATTTTTAAAAGGTTCTTTCACACCATAGAGGAAGCCTTTCACTTGTGTTGCTTTCTCTTAGGGAAAGCATTGTCTTTGATCTTACTATAGACATCAAAAAACAGCAGTTACGTGTTTACGCTTTCACAAAGCACTAATTTGCCTGTAATTAGTGCTGTAGGACTGCAGCTGTATTTAGCTCCTTAGATTTATTCTGGGGTGTTTTACTTTTGAGGCTACAGCTGAGAAAATAATTGGAAAGAAGAATTGCTCCGTAGTAAAGTCTTACGTCTTTCCGTACTTGCATCACTTACCTGTTTGCCTTTCTTCTCCCTGAAAAAGTATGAAGTTGAAAGAGACCAAAAAGGGCAGAAAACCCTTAGGTTTCAAGAGTGAAAGGGCTCTGCTTCTCCACAGCCATAACTAGCAACCACTTCTGCTCTGTTATTGGAGGAACTGGAAATTTTAAAATGGAGACCAGACGAAAGGTCTTCCCTGGCCTTGTTCTGTATGCTTTTTGCTAGACATCTGCTACAGTGCCATGTTGCTTTATGCAACCTATCTCTTTGCAGGAGAAGAGAAAGTAGAGAGGTAATGCTCTGTAACGTACAGTTTGATTAGGAAGGGGTTTATAGCAGATTGTGTGATGGAAACTGATAGCAGAATTGAAGCTTTTGTTCTGATGAAACCAAAAAATTATATTCCTCTCCCCTAGGAGGTAATCACGCATTAGTGTTGAATGTGGCATCTAGACTATGGCTTAGTTGTTAGCTAAGAACTGAGGTGCAGACTTCCACTTTTTCTCCATTTTGCCATAAAAGGACTCCCTCTTCATTCCCGCTGTAGCTCCGTGTAAGAAACGTATTCAGATGTACAACTGCAGCAAAAAATAAATGAGGAAACATCACTGAAACTTCTGTCCTATGAACTGCTAAAATCCGAGGCTTTCAAGGTTGCAGCCACGGTAGTGATACAAGCTGTTCTGCTGCAGGTTGTTCCTCGATGTCCTCGCTGTCCACCTGATGAACCACTTGCAATCATGAAGCCTGACATAGTGTTCTTTGGGGAGAATTTACCCGAGCAGTTCCATCGCGCCATGAAGTATGACAAAAATGAAGTCGATCTCCTTATTGTCATTGGGTCTTCACTGAAAGTAAGACCAGTAGCATTGATTCCAAGTAAGTGACTGTCGCTGGAAATTTCTTCTTTCAAAAAACACTGGTTGAAATTAAAATTCTCAGTTAAGAGATCCAGCAAGGCTTGTGGCGTGGTTCAGGGAACAAACTAGAGTAAGTGTCTGACTCTCTAATACGAGTGTAAAGCTGAAATACAAAATGGGCAAAGTAACAAATTCCGAGCGCTTTTTCTATACCCAAGGCAGAGTACAGATCTCAATGAATTTACAGTCCGAAGAATTACTTTGCTACAAGTTGCATGTCTTTGTTCTGAGATTATTTCTCTCCCTGTTCATAATACGCTTTTGGAATTGTAAGATTTAGAAAGTAACTGTCCTTTAAAAAGATAAAGGGAGTATAAAAATATGGTCCAACGACATCAGGTGTCTGAGCTGTGATTACATCAGTACTTCATGCTAAATGATACGTAGTGGGCATTAGATAGTGTAAAAGCATTTGGATCCTTAGTTCTTAAAAGTGCTGAGGAAAACCATCTGTGCTATTACAAAAGAAAATATCCTTCAGGAGGGCTGAGAAAATACAATCACAGGTTAATTAATTTGCCTATTAAGCACACAACTTAACTCATACTCTTAACATGCAAGCCTGAGAAGGGCCTGTGCCAGCCACCTGCTGCTCACTGGGAACATTGCCACAGCCAGCACTTTTGTACTAACACCCTCTTTTCCTTACACAAAAGGCACAGCCTTGTGCTCATATTGATGGGAAGGTTAGGATCCACAGATTGCTCCATCCATGAACTGAATTTCATTAGCTGGTTATCTGAAGAACCGTATCAACGCCAGGTTACCAGACTGGTGGGTTTTGGAGCCCTGAATGTCACAAGTGTCACAAGCAACCCTTTACATCACAGACTGTACCTGCAAGCATTTTAACCTAATTGAGAGAACGTCAATTACCAGCAGTATATTTCTTGTGTGTGCTTAAGTACATGAAATGAACACACCGCAGTCCTTCAAAAGAAATTATATCACTCTAATAATCTTCATAGTATGTGACCAAACATGGCTGTAGTCAACATTTTTGTGCGTGGGTTTTACTGCAAGAAGTGGGAAAATCTAGATAGAGTACATAGGCATGGCACCTCACTCCACCACTTTAGCTTTGTTACAGTTAAGATTTACTTGTATGCCAGATCTGTCTGATGAGAACTCTGAGAAATGAAGTTTTCTTGGCAGATCTTTGGTAAAATGTAAAACGAAACTGCCTGTCTTTAAACTCTCTTTTCCATGTTTAGGTTCCATCCCCCATGAAGTGCCTCAGATCTTAATTAATAGGGAACCTTTGCCTCATCTACACTTTGATGTGGAGCTTCTCGGAGACTGTGACGTTATTATTAACGAATTATGTCAAAGGCTAGGTAGTGAATATACAAAACTTTGCTACAACTCAGTAAAACTTTCAGAAATAACAGAAAAGCCTCCACGAATGCACAAAGAGCTCGACATGCACTCATCTGAGCTACCACCTACACCCTTAAACATTTCGGAAGACTCTGGTTCACCAGAACAAATGACTCCACCAGATACTTTGGTGGAGCCCTCAGAACACGCAGCTGAATGTAAGGTAGAAAACTGTGATCCTGCCTCCGAAGCTAAAGGGATCTGCACAGAGGAAAAGCTTCAAGACACACAGGCATCCTCTGAAAACCCTGAAAATACTACTAGTGAATTAATGAACTGTGAAACAATGAAGGAAAATGGAACTAACAGTGGAGAAAGCAGAGAAAAAAATGAAACAGTGAAGAAGTGCTGGGTAAACAGACCTGCAAAAGAACAGATTAGCAAAAGGCTGGATGGTAAGTGTTAACTAATTTCATTCTCCTACAGATTTTGACTTAAGTGTTTATTCTAGATTTAACTTTAAAGCAATAAATAAGATGCCCTTGAGGGAATCAGTGTTTTTTGTGGTTATTTCTGCTCAGACAAGTATGTATGTTATTCATCATCATTACAGTGTTGATATTTCTTTTGGAGAAGTCAATAGGAAAACATCCTATAATTCAGAATAGGTTTTATAATCAGAGATTATAAGATCAGAGTTCAGGAGGCTGATGCTAAGTATCAAAAATAAACCCACCTGTCTTGCATTTTCTAATGCATTCACAGCAAAGCTGTACTGATCTTGGGAGTTTTAAGCCACCAGGCACACCGTGTCATGATTGGGTCCGACAGCCATCTTGTGGGACTGAAGGACCAAAGCCACAGCAAGATTTGAAAAGCAAATCACACAGTTGGAGCCAGGCACATTCCCAAGGAAGCATGAGATTTCCCCAGAGAAGTCTTCCAGCGTGCAGTCTGTTAACTGATGTAACAAGTAATCGCGCTAGGAAGTCAGTGAGGATGGAGACCTGGGAATTAAGTTGCAATTCTCTAAAGCAAAAGCTGCTTCAATTTTGTCCAGTACTCTGCATGGTGGGTTCCAATGCCGTGGTACAACCGATTGAGTTCTAGCTGTGAACACAACGTGTAGAGTTTAAACACAGCTTTTACATCAAAGAGAGGAAGGAGAGAGAACTCTGTGCTTCCCAGTGAAGCACTTGTTAAATGCTGTTCCTAACAACAGAATGAAGTCCAAGTTTCAAATGTAATCTTATTTGTCATATAAGCTTAACTTTTGAAAACACATCGGTGCGGGTACTTAGAACCAGAAGTCTGCAAGATCTTGTCTGAATAAGTTCAGCCTTTTGTTTCTGCTGGGCAGCCTGCTCTAGTTGCCCCTGCTTGAGCAGGGGCATTGGACCAGGTGACCTCCAGAGCTCCCTTCCTACCTCAACCATGCTGTGATACTGACTTGTTACATTCTGTTTCAGGTACTCAGTATCTGTTTTTACCGCCAAATCGCTATATTTTCCATGGAGCTGAGGTATACTCAGATTCTGAAGACGATATGATATCTTCTAGCTCTTGTGGGAGTAGTAGCGAAAGTGGCTCGTGTCGTAGTCAGAGCTTAGATGTGGAGGATGAGAGCGAGATTGAAGAGTTTTACAATGGCATAGAGGATGAGGACGCTCCAGAAAGGGAAGAGGAAGCTGCATTTGGGGAAGATGGAGTTGAGCAAGATGCAGCTGACGAATCAGCTTACGCAAATGAAGCTGCAGGGAACGACCATCCAGCGAGCAACAAGTTGTGAAGTGATCACTGGTTACAGGAATTTTCCACCAGCATTAGGAGCTTTGGCATGTCAAGATGAATGTTTACGTCTGGATCTAGAGCGAGCAAACCATAAGGATGTGGTGTTTATAAACAACTGAAACAGATTTTCATGCTTAGTTTTTTACCTTTTTCAATAAAATTCTCTTACTGCACACTCAACACTAATTTTTTTTTTTTAAAGGTACTAGGAATATCTAAGCAATTGTTACTGTGTTCACTCTTAAGTCATCTGTCTGATCAGGCATTCATGTATATAATACCTATTTTGCATAATAAATTTCAGCTTATATTATTTTTAAACAGTTTTGAAAAAGCCATTGGAATGTTAAACTAATATAAAGGGAACAGCTAATTTAGACCAAAGAATGGTATTATCACACTTCTTGCTTTGTAACAGTTTGGTTTATTTAAAACTTCTTATGCTTCTGCTGAACCTTTCGTTCTCGCATAGCCTATCATTAAACACTGGCATTTTCTAAGACCTACCGTGGCAGCTAATTTTTTGCTTTAACAGTTAGTTTGTATGTTTGAGACATACTTAAATGTGAGTAGATAGTTAAAATGGAAACAAGACAGTAAGCACTTGAAAACTCCTGATCTTTTTTTAGACTGATAAGAAGTGCTGTGAAAAATGCTTCAGTTTCTGAGCTTAACACTTCCTGTGGACATGAAGCATGTTGACATTGGCTCCTTAGCGATTATAATACTGGAACATCAGTATTTGCAACAGAATGGATTCCCTACGGTAGAAGTTTTTCATGTTGTATGCAAAAAGTCAAACGTGGTGCAGCTTGCATTACTAACAATAGTATTGGATCCGTCAGTTGCCAAGGCTCTGACACGGAGGCCTGGCTGAGTGCAGAATAACGTTCCTACTGGCACGTGAGAAGGCACGAAAACCTAATCTCTTCCTGTGATACCTACAGAGAATCAGACAGAGAGCAAGAGCCTCTGCTTCCCCTGCTGCATGGGTGAAATACAGATTAATCACCTCATCTGGAGATGTGCTGCTCTGAGGTGATGTCCCAGATGGGGAATGTGATTTTCCACCTGCTAGCTCCACCGTGCATCTTAGAAGCAAAGCAGCTACTCCCAATTACCACATGGTGTATTACAGTGCTAGGCTGCCTTAAAACTGGATGTTGCAAATTTTCAAGTGCACACTGTTTCCAAGCCTTTAGAATTATTTTGTAAAATTGCACAGTGCAGTAGTAAGTGAATCAACATTTGTTTTTTTTATATAAACCACTTTTTCAACATTGGCCCAAACAAACTCTATGATGTAGATTATTCATATACTTTGCTTTAATATTTATTACATTTTGGAGATGTATAGTAGCTGTTCTTTGAAGATACATCACTAAAAAATATTTAAGGACAGCTTTCTGTATTCATCTAAAAATGTTGGCATGTTGTCTCATTGTCCAGATTTAATACAGCTCTTATTTGGCTACACTAAAGAATGCAATATGTTTAGTTTTCACTTGCATGTTACAACGTATTAGTTTGTGCTATAGGAGATATTTTAAATTGAAATACTTTGTTTTAAATTATTTTTACAGTGAGGATTGTTTTCTGCTCTTTTATATTGTATATAGTGTCTTTTATGTAATCTACTGGCATATGTTTTGTAGAAGACTGTTTAAGATGACCGGCTATCTTCCTGCAACTTTTGAAATACAAAACCAGTGTTTTATACTCGTACACTCTGTTCTAAAGTCTATTAAAATCATCATTTGATCTTTGGTTTCTGTTAATTTCTAGTTAGCTCCTCAGAACTAAACAAAAGATGCCCTACAAAGTTGTAGGTGAGGCCCTGGGTACTCTTACAGTAAAGTGCCTTTTCTGTCTGCCCCCTAGGGCAGCAAAGCCCCAGTAAAGCTGAACTGGTGCAGCACCACAACGCAGTTCTGTCCTTCAGAAAACCACTCCTCTAAATACAGCACAGGGTTTGAAGGAAGATACGTTCCCCGAGCCGTCCTGTTTGTTCCCACATAGTCAGGGGCTCTGAACTAGCTACACCACCGAAGTCAGAGTCACAGCAGTACCCTCAGAACAGTCCCTCTGCGGTCAGCATTTTGAAGACAGCACTTGGGCCGTGAGGAACGCCTAAGAAAAACAACGCGTAACGGCGCGCACAGAGCTGTCAGCACACGAGGCCCAAGGAGCAGCGAGCGTGCAAACACACAGCAAACCAGATAAAGCACCGAAATCGTGCGACTTACTGCCGTACGACGCTGCGGGAGCAACTAGTGGGGCCTGAGGCCGTGAGACACCGACGGGTACACCGTGAGCACGGCTTCCTCCCACGGAGCGACAAAAGCACGCTGTGCCCCGCGGGGCAGCCCCGAGAGCCGCCCCCAACGCGCCCGGCTGCGCTGCGGTTAAACGCGGGCTCCTGAAAGGGGCACGAAGGCTCCTGCGAGCAGCGGCACGTCCCTTCCAGCTCCTCCCCACACGCACTGCTAAGCAGCGGGGCCCATCCCTTGTCAGGAGGCACTAATATTTTGTCCTTCCACCAAGTTAGCAAAGACAGCTCTACAGTACGCAGTTCCAGTCGCATAAAGGAGAAAGTCAGAGAAAGAAGAAAGCTTTCACTCCGTGTTCATCCCAACTGCAGAAGACTGTACGCCTTTAAATAAAGAGCTTTGTTTTATAGCTGTATCTGATGGCACCATGTTGCATTAATTCCTGGATAAAACAAGTTGGTTGCAACACAGAGCACTGCAATGAACTGAAATCGTTCAGAGGAGCGTAAACCCCCTCGAAGGGCATTCTACATGTTGATGTTCTGCATTACTAACAGCCTTAATAGTAGCAACTCCTACAAATGCTTAAGCTTGGTTTTAATAGCACTGGTTCAGAGCAACAGCTCGCTGATTTTCCCCTGGAAAATGGCAGGCAAGCTTCTGTGATGCAGGTAAAGAAAACAGCCCGTGCAGTTTGTCACACAGCTGCACTCTGCAGTTCTGTACCCACAAGAGGTGCAGGAAATCCACTGCTACGACAAAAACAGACCTGCCTTCAGTAAACATAATGGAGACAGACACAGCTAGCATTCTCCAACAGTGATTCTGACAGCTTATCAGAATGCTAATCCTGTTACCAAAACTGCTTTAGAGATTTTTAATCATTCTACAACATTCCCACTGGTCCCCAAAATACCACTTCCCCCAGTTGCTCACATGATCCCACTGGTTTTCCTTATTAATTGAAGATGTGATAAATAGGAAAGCATCTTCCTTCTGTAACACCATGGTAATTTTACCTAAGCAGGAAGAAAAAAATCAACTTCCTCACATGAGGCACACAATTGAATACTGTATGCAAAATGCCACTTGAGCCAAGTAGCAGAAAAAAGCACTTCAGACACCAGAGCTTTGGTCAGAGCTGCCAATTAAGGGTTCAACTTTGGCTTAAATCCTTCCACACAGCTGTTAGGACCCTTAGCAGAGCTAAGGGCAAGGTAAGTACTAGCACCTGTGTGACAGAAGTAACTTAAGGACTGGTCACCGTTC
This sequence comes from Odontophorus gujanensis, assembly GCA_013399175.1. Classification (NCBI taxonomy): domain Eukaryota; kingdom Metazoa; phylum Chordata; class Aves; order Galliformes; family Odontophoridae; genus Odontophorus; species Odontophorus gujanensis. The sequence goes on from VXAB01004850.1 coordinate 308,096, forward strand.
TAGTACTGCACAGAAGCCTTTTACTTTGTGTAATGTTTCACACCAGAGCACCTCTTTCACTGCACTCAACAGCTAGCACCTGCACGATAATCAGGAGTGGTTAGCAGGAATTATCCTGCTCTGTAGGATCCAACTGCATTTCTTGCAGAGGTGGATAGAATCAAGGCTGAAAGGGCAAAAACACCTCCGGTTAGTGCAGTCTCAAGAAACATGACTCTCACCCTGCTGTCAGCAGGCTTCTTTCCATGTGAAAATGAAGCAACCATCCAACCCCGTAAGGCTTACCGATTCCACTGCAGTTCCAAGGGAGCCATCTGTCTTTCTGATGCTGGAGAAACACGAATTGTTGCAGCAGTTTTAGTCAACGGTAACTACAACTCCAAGATGAAGGACATCTGAAGTTTTCTAGCGCATCCTAAATTGAGCAAGCTGTCACACAGAGTCACAGAATCATAGGGGTTGGAAGGGACCTCTAGAGATCATCGAGCCCAACCCCTCTGGCAATAATGTTCAATAAATAAACATTCAATAACTGAACTGAACTCTGTCTCTAACTCATCTACGGAATAAGGCCATTGCTTATCTCTCAGATTAATAAGATGAAGAATTCAGTGTGGCAGAATGACCTACAGGGAAATAAACAATAAATAGTGCAGGGTTTAGATGATATGTGTTACAATCAGACCTGCTCAGCTGAGCAGAAAAATAATGCACATACCAACTGCGTGCACTGAGGGAAGGAAGGGTCCCGTGGAAGGGAGGGGAAGAAACAGCATTTGCTCATGTAAGGATACACAAGGGAAAAAGTGACAGCTTGAAGTCAGTCACTTCCAAATTTCTGAGTACTTGCCTTCACAAGCTTGGTGCTCTATAATCTCAGAAGTTTTAATGTTACCTGGTAAAATGAAGGCATAAGTACTTTTTTTTTCCTCCTTTCTCCCACGCATATTAAGATTAAGCTGCTGTAGCATTTGCCAGATTCTCATATTTCACAACAGGGAGAACTTCCCAGCCAGGAAACACACGTTGGAAAAGATGAGATACAGAGGCTGCACATAAAGAAATTACTAGAGGTTACACTGCATCAGAATGCTGTAAAACACAGTTATGAAAAGAACACTCTTTAACTGCACTGACTGCTTTGTGCACCTACATCTAACTAGTTCAGCTATTTATTCTAATGAACCAATTTCTCCACTTTTAAAGTGAGACCTTAGTGTCCCAGCCACATTCCTGACTCTGCACACAGAAGTTCCCTTTGATAGCACGATGCAAGCATCCATATACATCAGTCAACAAAGGTTTTCATTCAAGTCTTTTATTATAGCTTGAATTTTTTGTCACTGCATTTAAAAATCTAAAAAAAATAAATATTTGTTTCACAGCTGCAAGTCACATCATATGCATTAACACCACAAAATCTGGAATTTAACCAGAGAAGGAAAGTCAACTCCAAAAGTGTCCAGCTAAGCAGAATTGTCTCATGGCGTTTATACTAAAAATAAAATCTTAAGAAAAGGGAAAAAGGGCGTTAAAGAGTTATTTCAAATGCATTTATCTGGAAAAAAGTGAAAATTCTATTAGAAACCATAAACTACACTTTCAGCATTTAAAAATAAACGTTTAACCTCTTGACAGCAACAACTGTCTGGAGCATCTTTTTCTTTTAAGCTGTATTCTTGACACATGGCTGCAGAGGTTCCCAGTGATAAATTAACCTCTTTTATAATTGCGTCCACTTACAGAATCAGTCCTTAAAAATAAAGCAATGTATTAAGTCAGCTTGTCCATCCACGTATTAAAAATGCCATTGGATGCAGGTTTTTGATGCGTTTTTGTTGGGTTTTTTGTTTGTTTGGTTTTTAACCAGCACTAAGTGACTGCTTCATGGAACTTGTTGGATTGTACACTGTGAAGATGAATGTCTTCCAAACAATAATTTTCATTATTTAAGGTTCTTAAAACAAACCAGAAAAATATATCTTCAGAAATCAGAGTAGTCACTTTTTTGTTAAAAGCCATAAAATAAGCTCATATTCAATTACAAGCAATAGAAACCATACTGCTATTGAACATAATTATTTTATCACAAAAAATTTATTATTTACAAAATGAAAAGTTACCAAGTGAATTTATCAGGGAAAGATTTAAATATTCTTACTAAGTGGTTTGAAAAACTTCAGCAAGTCTCTCATGCACTCACACACCGAATTGTTTGCGTAAGATGAAATGTTAATTCATGTTAGTGAAACTTGACTCCCACTCACAATACTCTTTTTATTGCAAGATGGCAAAATCAACATGGTTTTGTACAAGATTTAAGATAGTTCCTCATTTTCGTCCATCCCTCCCCCCTCCCTTTTTTTGTTTTTTGTTTTGGCTCCAATGAATATCCATATCACTTAACATTTTGCAAATAATCAATTATATTATCATCTCCATTGCTTAATCCACTGAATTTACCACCACAAAAAAAGACACAAGAAGTTAGTTTAATGATCCCACGTTACACAGATCTCTCATTTCTGAAGTTATACTAAACTGAAACCTTCATAGTGATCTATAGCCTGGATCAGCTTAGATTTTAGGGTTTCTTTATCTGTGTATTTTGGAAGATCAAGAAGATTAAAGCATGTGTGTGCTACCGGAAGGTAACCTTCTCCACCTCCTGTTGGCTGGATGACCAGTTTAAGACATTTCATTCCAAGGATTGGAATACGATCACTGCCTGTCAGAAACACTGCCAAGAAAAAACAAACAAAGTCCTGAAAGCAGTTTAAGATAAAACACTGTGTATTCCACATAGGCTGCTCTAGTATTCATATACATCTTTTCTTATTTACATTTCTCAAGTACTCCAGCTGTAGTTATCTTTTCATGCTGAAACTGTCAGATAAACTAGAAAACAAGAAACACTGTAGCATGATCTCCAGCCTGTGTTAAGTGAAAGCTCCACTGTAATCCAACATGTTACACACAAAGGAAAACAGTTCCTTTTGGCATATGAAACCAGTGTCCTTGATAGTCAAGACCAGAAAGATCAGAACTGGTTACTTAAAATTCTCTAGGTGTATTTTTAGCATACTTCTGAGCATCTTGAAAAAACACAAAACTAGCCTGTCCAGTAAGGAAGTAATTCTCAACACCTGCTCATTCACAAGAAGCTTCACTAACTTGTCTTAGCCTGCACATTTTCCCTTGCATCAGTATCCCGAGGTACTGACAGTCACTTATAACTTCACTATTCTACTTATTTACAATGAATCAAAACTACAGAACATAAACTTGACATCAAATCACTGAAAAATATTACAACCATCAGACAGATGCCACCTGTAGTTCACACTTCTGGGCAATTCTATTTTTAACGTTGCTTTGGCTTACTGTGATCTTAGAAACTTCTACCACCCAAAATTATTCAGGATAACACCACAAACATCATAGACAAGCTCGTAATCAATTGTTTCTACTCTGTATTTTTTCCCCTCCATGTAATCACACCGTTACCACTCTTACTGCAAGAACCTGAAATCACAGTGATGCTGTTCGGTTTGAAGCTTCTGCAAAGCACTGTTGAATACTTACACAAAAACTGTTTTTTCTTCTCCAGAGGCAACTGATGAAAAACCTCCCAGAATATTTTAATTGTAGGATGGTCTGCCCAGTATTCTCCTTTGTACTCCGTATTCTAAAATGAGCAGGAAATTCAGTTACTTCTCAGTAGGATAATGCCACAATAACGTACAAAGAACATGGTTTGTGACAAGGCATACTGCACTGAAAGTGACACACTGCCATCTTCCTGAGTCAAATTTCTTCAGCTTTTCAGTCTGACTCAACTATATGGACAGATGGACGTACCCCAAAGCAATCTCAGTTCCAGTGAGCCTGTGACAAAAATCTCACAGCGCTTCAGTAACCAGGAGTATCTACTTTTATCAGCTGTATGGGTTTTTGGTCACTTTTCCCTTTCTATCCTAAAGGGAAAATCTCTGCCTTACAGTTCTGTGCAATTTTTTTTCCTCTTTCTTTCCCCCTCCCAACTCTGATTTCTTTCAGAAATTAGATGGGAAAACTTTAAACAAAAAATAAGTAATATTGTAGTGTTTCTATTAACTGACAACTTAAAATGAGAAGTTTCTCAGTTATGCAGTCTATCCAATCGAGCCTAGAACTCACATATGATGTGCTAACAGAAAAAACAGAGCTTAAAAGGATAGTTCTGAGATTATTTTTGCATCCTGAAGTTAAAAATACATGAAACAAAGAGCCAGCTATGTCGTTTGTTTTTACCTTCTCCAGTTCTTTCCAATCATAATTTGTGTTCCCAATTACCATTGACTGCAACTCGCTGGGCTGGAAGAGTTGAAGAACTTTCCCTCCACATACTTTGTGGAAGCCTGCATGGAATGCACTGAATAAGGAAGCTACTGATTTATTGAAGATGTAATCCACATATGCATCTACAAAATCTTGCCTGCACAAAGACAAAAATAATTACGTTGAGAGGAAAGGAAAATAAAAGTACGAGTCACTCTTCTATCCATAAACAAGTAGCCATTTCAGTACAGAAAACTTCTCAGAAGTTGAGCAAAAAGTGTCCTAGACTGTTATGCTCTATGATCCACATCATAACCACAGTGAAGATGACCTGAATAAAAACAGCACATCAACGTACTTCTTTCCCCCCCCCCCACAATGTATGAGATGCAACCAAGAATGTTCTGTGTTACTGATTTCAGGCATCATATCACCATATCACAGTGAACTGGAGTGAACAGCAACAAGCCTGAAGGCTTGAGCTGTACTCAATGTCCTGAAGCCAACTAGTGCTAAAATTGCTGTAGTTTGGTTTTGCTCTGTTTTTATTACAAAGCATTACCATATGTGCACTGAAGATGATAATCAACTTTGAGCAGACATTTGAGTCCTACACAGTTAGAAAAAAAGAAAAAAAAGAATCAGGGAAAAGGAGCTAGGATACTGAGGAACAGATTGCCTTATCCATGCTTCAGTACAGAGAGTTCTCTCCTCTTAGTGCAAACACCTACTTCAGCAAAAGCTAGTAGTCCTGATACAACATTTACAATGATTTCATTTATTTATTAAATGATCCCAGTTAATGCTGTTAGTTTCTGCACTGGCTCAGTGACTCCAGTTATTTGAGTAACTCCATGTTCGAGTAACATCACCAATAATTTAAAGAACCATCAAAGCACATTTTCATGATACACTATTACTAAAGTTGCAGAACATATCTTCCCTATTCTAGGCACACTGTGGAATACTAACAGTGGAAAGAAAGGCTTCTCCAGAGAAAACTGACAGTAGTAAACTAATTAACATCGTTATACTCTGCATTAACATTTTTCAAACTCAATCAAAAATTCATGGAATATTTGGGCCCAGAGGAAAAAAGACTTCTTCAGACAACTGGGGGTGACAGCACAGCAAACACTCCATGGGCACTCTGAAACTTTTCAATCTCAATCTCACCATCGTTTTGTGACAGAAGTAAAGCACTCCTGAAGAACTGAGGAAATATCTTAAACATGATGATAAAGCACCATAAATCCTCCACTATTAGTCAAGGATTAAAAATGAAAACATGCTGAGCACTATAAGAAGTGACTGCTAGCACAATTAGATGCTTACTGTGTTTGTTTTCTGTTCAGTGAGGCTGCCCAGACTCGCTGCTACACGCAGAGCTCTGAAACAGTGTTTATCTCTCCCAGTAATAATAAGTCAGGAGGATGAAGGCACTGTCACTGCACAGAGTTTGTGACACCCTCAATCTTTTTTCATTGCTTTTTCTTCTACAAGGGACTTAGTTACTCACAGAAAACACTGCCCAAAGCACAGAACAGTAATAAGCAAGAACACACCCTAAAGGTGCTTTTCCTCCCTTCCTACAATGCACTGCCTAGGTGTGCTCTGTTCTCACACAGTACATCCTTTCAATCTGTTTCTGCCTTCACTCAGGAAGTGAAAGCTCATAGCAGACAAAAATTAAAGCAACAATGGACACACAAGAAGATAGGAAAGTGATATTATTCCAGAAAAACAGACAAGAGTACCAGACATATTCTACCTATCCTCCAAGAGCAGAAGGGGAATACAGGGTGGGAGAGGCTGCCTTTATAGGGCAGAATTAAAAGAACACATGAATGAGGGACAAAAACACACCCCACATTAGACAATGACACTAGATAATAGACTAACTTCTCTGCTCTACAAAGGGAAGATTTCTCTGAAACAATATTTCACATACCAAGAGTTGTCACATAACGGCAGCTACATTGATGTTTTCATTGTTACTCAGTAACTACTTGCAGAACCATTTTTAACCTTCTGAAATGAAGACTGTGTATTCAAATAGGCACTAAAGAGTTACAAAATACTTCTGAGGTCAAAGTGAAAGAAAGAGACTACTGAGCAACCTTAAGATAGCAAGTCTTTTAACTACAACAGCTACTTACACAATATACATGAGAACAGCTTGGAAAAACAACAACAGTAGCTTTGCCTTCAATCATTAGTATACCAACTTGACAAAGGATCTCCATGTCAGCTCAGCTAGGTTCCCAAATCAGAAATAACTCTGCGACCCGTAACACTCACCTATTTTGTTTGACTACAGGAATGTCAGCACCATTAGGAACAAGCTCTTTAATTTCTGTTGTACCAAAATTTTCCACAGTGATCTATTTTAAAACAAAAAATTATATTAGTTTTATTTACTGTGCAGTAGACTTCTTCCCACCACTTAGCTTACTGTATCGTGAATGGCACAGATCTTAACATAAGCACAGAACACTACAAATCATGATGATCAGCAGCCAATGCTTCTGCTCAAGCAATACATCAGACAAAGCTGTAACACACATTGCAAGCTTCACTAGAAAAACAAAGCTTCCAACATCAGGCAAAACTTACAGTAAAATTAAGACAAAATGCTTCTTCTATGTCATCCTCTGGATAGTCTAGTAATTGCTGCATTCCCCTGAAAAACAAATTACAAAGTACTTGTACCAGTGAAAGGAAAACAAAAAAGTACTACTATTACATTCTAGTTAGTAGCTTGCTGACTTGCAGTGCAGTGCTGGGAAATTTCAAACAAATCACATTGCTTTTAAAAGTATAGAAAGCAAAGCTTTAAAGAAACAATGGTTTGGTTTTTCTATTACTTGTACTGTTGTATCCTTTTGATTATCCCACGGTGTGATGAGAAGATTCACACCCCAGTGTCTAGCTTCAGTTCAGGGAAGGATTCCCAAGACAGATGCTAAGCCCTTAATAACCACTGATGATGTTTCTCATTAGTATGTTCAAATTCTCCTTGACTTAAGAAAACTTTCTGCATTCACAACACTGACACAATCTAACACCAACCACACCAAACCACCTGAAAATCCTACCAGTTGGTTCCATTCAAATCCCTACTCAATGGCAGTTATTTAGCACATACTTGTTTCTGAAATAAGCAAAACCATTTCCTCCTCGGACTAAGCAAAATATACAGAACTAAAATTAACTTTATTAAGTAAGTGTGAACATAATAGTAGAAAAGCTTTCAAATTCCAAAGATTCTGTAGAAAAACAAAGCACAGAAGAGACGGATATCAGAACACAACGCTTAGAAGCAGGTGTTTAACAGTAACACATCTGAAATGGCATGACAGCTACAAGCTGCTCTGAGATGTTTATCCTGTGTGAACAGCATGCATTTTCTTTAAATCCTCAAAGGAAAGTGTTGAATCCAAAACTAATTCCTAACCTCATTCATACTTTTTTTCATGCTCACCTGCCAACATCTGGCATCAATTCTTTTAAATCATCCAGGGATGGCTTCTCATTCAACAGCTTTTTGTACAAAGCCAAAGGGAAGTGAAGGTCTACAATAGTAAAATTATATATTGCTAGCCCACAGACAACACCAATCAAATGAAATAAGTCACTGTCTTCAAAGGTCTAAGAACAGAAAACAGACAAAATATTTTAAAACAAGTAAGTTACTTTAATCATCCATAGTCCAGTAAAAAAGGTACACATTAAAAAAAACAGCTGAGATGTAACATGTTTTGTATTCCAAGTGATGCATGCTGCTGAAACCACTGCGAAAAGACTGCATTTCTGTTGGTGATTTATTATTACAGTACTCAGTCCTTAAACGTGTTTTAATCTAAATTAATTGGGAAGGAGGGCTGAGGAGCTCACCATTCACACCCTCGGACTTATCAACTAAGGCTTAGAACACAACTGTGGAAACATTAACCCAGACTTAACTCTAGAGTTAGTCAGGATGCTCCCTTGAATGAGGACTAAAAAGTCCACAATTAAAACTGTCAAGCAAGTACAACCACGTGATGACCCACGAAGTGGGCCCATAGATGTGAATGGATGCAGAAAATAAAGGTTTGACAGCCACATCAGTTTTCTCCACCGCTCCAATTCTGTTGTTGGAGTCAGTGGTATGTCTTCCTACCAAAGTCATTTCCATCAGGGACAAGTAGCAAGGAGTATGTGAGAAATAAGGTTAATGAAAAATAAATAAATAAGGAAAGTTTTGACCTAACAATAGCAAAAATTACCATTTGTCAAGATTCCTTCCCTCAGTGTCTCCTCTCAAAACTACCACAAACTACTACGTTAATACTATATTAAAAAAATACTTTAACTTAAAGAAAATTCATGTCTGTCAATTGCACCCTACCTTATCAGAGAACCAGATCAGCCTGGACTCTTCGTAATACCTGAACATTCCATATTTGGGATCTAGCAACTCCCTCATTATGAGCAAAAAGAATTCTTTGCGAACACCTCCGACATCAACAGCTTCTTCCCCTACAAAAATAACCTGAAACACACATTTCAATTAGCATGGAATTAAAGATGAAATATGAAACAACGTTTGTACAAAACACATTCGTAATTACTAGCACATCAAAGAAAGGCACCCTGGCCACTATGTATGGCAGTACCTTGAGTGGTTTCTTGTAGTCTACATTCTTTGTTTTCCTCAGGACTTCCACAGCATCTCCTACAATATTGTCTCTCCTCACCATTAATATCAGGCATGGATTAACAGATTCAAATACTGGCAGAAAAAGAGAAGACAAATTCTGCCTGTGGGCCTGATCAACAGCCATCTGGGGGAAAAAATAAAATGCAAGTGTCAGTAGGTAACTTAAGATTCCTATCAACATTAAACGTCCAGCACTATCATCTTAAAGAGGTTGGAAGACATCAGTGTAAATACCTATTATGAGAGCTAATGAATTCATCCAAGTTTTCTTCCTGTTTCTTGAACATCAGTATTTTTCCCTGACCTATTAGTCTCATCAACACTATCAAACTCAGGGAAGACACAGAATACAGTTTCTGACGTTCCAGGTAAAATACTTTGGATAACAAAAGGAAGCGAGAACAAATATATACACACACATACGTTACATAAGTAAAAAGAAAACACATTTAATCTAACAGGTAAATGAAGCCTAAAGTGCTTAATATAAATCTGACATGAATAAGCTATTAAAAAAGTGATTTTGATTTTTGTTTGGATTTGTTTGCACCTTATTACTGTGGGCTAATGTGAAAGAATACATCCAGTCAACAAAAAGAGTAAAAGTTCAATGGATGTTCATATAATTATTAATTTTATTTCAGTGAGATACCTACCAGTTTCTGTCATATACATACGTAGAGGAAAAAACAGATCCCTTACTTTTATGAAGAAGAGGACTGAGTTGGCAGAGCGAAGAACCATAAATGAGAACAAAAAAAGGCACACCAACCCTCTGAAGGCTCCAGCTAAACACAAAGTAAGCTAGACCTTTAAAAACTGATTCATACCTGCATCTGCATGACCGCATCTGTTTGCAGAAGAGTTGTCTTTGCCTGGGCATCAAAAACAAATGGGTATGTGCAAATGGTAACAGGCATGTCTGTGAGCTAGAATGAGAAGAACTGTGTCATGGCTCTGTTTAAAACTCACAACTGCAGTTAAAGAAACAATTAGTGGTTAAAGAAACAATTACGTTTACATTCATTTAAGGTATCTATTTTACTGAAAAGAAATAAATCTTTACTCATTGTCAACAGAGGACCTGAAGCATCTCAGAAAAAGTTAAGCAGATGTTCAATAGTTCGGTATTCAGACAAGAAAAACCCACCCCCACTTAGTACACTGTAACCTCACTCCTTTTAAGTTCACTCTTCCAGTTACAGCCAGGAGGTATCACCAGTTTTTTGTTTTCAAACACCGCTCTGATTTTGCAACTGAGAGAATTACAGACTTCTGCCCCATAAAAACCTTTCCAGTTTACAGTTTTAACAGTTTAAAGCTTTACTCCTAATGGAACACATCATACAACATTCAGCACTCCTGTTTCTGATTTCCTTACGTTTCAGAAAAGAAATCAGACTGCAACCCGTCTTACCTCAGTTAATCCATGGTTGACATCCTATGACAGCATTTGCACAAAGGCAGCAATAATTAAGATGAAAAAGCAGCATTAGTGTCTGCATTAAGTATTCATCTCTGATGCAGAATTATTTAGCTATAGCTTCCCCCCAAAAAAGAATGTTTACTGAGAAACTGATAATCACTGTAAACATTTTAATTAATCTACCAAATACAATTATGCCTTTCAGCACTGTATATATGTTTTTAAAAGGGAGCATTAGAGCACCTGTTAAGTGATTACACATTAATAAATGACACCTGCTTTCATATACATTCATATTCTCAAGCGATTGTAGCATGTCAAATTAAATTCAAAACATTTTAAATGAGTAAAAATTAAATGTTAACTGAAAAAATGGCCATTAAATCTCAAGAATTATTGAGACCTATGATACTGCATATGAGAAAAGCAACTGACTTTTGCAATTTGAGACAGACCAATACATATCACTAGGACCGTGTGGAGACCTTCAGAGCAAGTTAGGTAACTCTGATGAGGAAAACTAAGTCATGCACCTGGTGGATAAATAAATAGATGTGAAATGTGATTACATATGAGACAGAAGTGCAACATGTAGACACCTACACCTCACAAAAACTAATGGCCAAAATATCACCATCTGTAAAACGTGCTCTCCCCATATCCCTAATTCCTCAAGGAAACACTTCCAGCAGTCCATTTCTCTCAGGTGGATTTACACAACGCTGTACACCTATCGCTGTATTTATTCCTAACTAAAACACTTCTCTCCCCAACTCCTTTAAGGATGCAATTAGTAACTTACAGCATTCCCCAATTCCTCTTTCATTGAAAGCATAGCATTTTTTCCTCTTCAGTTCTTAAGGAACTCTTCTTTTACATTTTTTCTGTTATTTCTCTTTCCACACTTTACTCAAGGAACAGAGCAAACAGTTTTGTCACAAGTTATGACAATTAAAAAAATGACAGTGGCACAAGAAATCCTGATTCATTATTAGCCACTCAGTAGGCAAGTAGGGCTTCTTACAATTCAACAATCAAAACCACAAGAAACCAGTTGATATGAAGGCAAGAAAAGGCCATCCAAAACATTTATGCAGAAGATAAGACTAGTACCATGGAATTTCTTCCAGCCCTTTAATAAGTCACAGCAACTCGATTTGAAGGCACATATGTACGTAACAAAATAATAATAACTAAAGGGAAGTCAGTATCTAGTAGTTTCTCACTATTGTAGTGATACTGCTCAGTCTTCTGATTTGACTAACAAATGGAGCTTTAAACATTAACATAAATCCATTTTCCAGCTCTCATTTTCTTGTATCTCAGAATTTTTTTTTTCCTGATCATGACAAATGCGGTTCTGGTTTGCTCACATCTATTTAAAGCATAGCTCTGAAGGTCATCACCTTTCTATTACTCTGTATCCTTCACAGGCACACTCTTCTCTATTCCGAACATACAACTTGCCTCTACTTCCAAGACCTTGAAATATTTATTGACACCTTCTGTATCTCACTTAATATACTCCCTCTGTCAGCTACCAACACCAGACTATATCAAGCACTGTTATTTTTCTGAATAGCCTGGCTGACACAAAACTCTGTGATGGCTATAAATATCAACTCACTTCTTCAAACCCCCAGTTTTCCTGCTGATGCTACTTTACACTGCAGTTTTATATTGTTTTGTAGACAAGCTATCATTTACTTTGTCTTCATCAAATAAAGAGCAAAAGTAGGCCGCCCCTTTTCAGGACCTTCTACATGAAGCAAGTGTAGTAACCTACTCTATTCTTTCAAAACTGAAGTCAAAGAACTGTTTGACAAAGTGTTACCCAGCCAATTCTTTCTGTGCATGGTCATTTACTCCCACTCACTCTGTTCTATTCACACATGCAATAAGCAATTATTTCATTCCTTATCACTACATTCCAAGTAGAAAACGATACTAGTTATCTGTTCCCTGACTTAAGTTTTCCAGGATGCTTTCAGCTTTCTTTAAGTCTTGACTATTCTGACCAAACCAATCTCACACAGTAACTCAGGTTATTTGATATGTTTCCCTACCAAGAGTTATCATTTCCCTAACTTTTTTGATGCAGTAAATCTTATCGGATAGCATTCTCAGCCACATTTAACTGCTCCATTAAAATGTTAAATGGTGTCACTCCTAAGCATGACACCCCACAAGAAACACATCTACGTAACATATCTTCCTTAACTAGTACCTGAAGTGAGCCATTTATTATTACTGTCTGACATCAAACTTGTATGAAAACAAAGTGTCCAAATTTACAGAATGCACGGGCTTTCTAAAGAGATAAAAACAAACATGGGGTGGAAAGAGAAGATAAAATTAAAGCAAAAAACCCTTACCATTCCAAATACCTGTTGCTGGACCCAGTTGACATAGTCATTTCTGATATCTATCAAATCTTGTATTTCATGAATATAAAATCTGTCGTACTGGATAACTTGCCCTCTTTCATTTACCTAAAGAAATTAAGTGCATTTTATCACTTTGTATTGCCTTTTTAAGAAGGATTCTTTTTTTCTTTATTTTTCAAGCATTTGTCATGGCAGCCATGGATACCCAGCCATTAAAAAGTTCTAGAAAAACAACAATGCCTACAAGCAAGCAAAAACAGTGGTAAAGATAAGGAAATATGATTACACACAATCCTATCCGAGCTGCAAAGAAAAATAACTAAGAGTACAATGCTGCACAACACAGTGCTGCCATTCTGATGCATCATGTGATCACATAGAAATAGCATTTGCTTATTTACAAGTTTAAAAGCTGGGATTCAAGAACTTCAGTCTTAATTACAAATATGAATACTACTCCAGTTACCTGTGATATGAGCAACAATTTCTATTTCAAAATGTTAAGCTTAGAAAAGTAAGAGACAGAAAGACCCTTACACAAAGGCTTTCCTCTATAGTATGACTTCAATTCCAGGCCTTCCCAGAAAACGCAATAAATCTAACACACTTTTCCAAATTACAGATAAGCATCATTAACTATCAAAGTAGAATGACAGAATTTTCTGTATAAATACATAATCTAAATTTATTTTCTCCAGAAACAACCGAAGAAACCCAATCCCCCAAATATGCACAAAAAAAACCCCAGGAAATAACAATACAAAACAAATACTGAATCTGTGAAATATCCTAGATACATATTTTTCTTATTTTCTTCCTCTTACTTCAGTCCATACCTGGTAATTATTAAACTTATCAATATAGCTTCCTTGCTGCTCAACTGTTTATACATCTATTTCTACATTGTTACTGCATATTAGTCAAAGTCGGGTTTCAAAAAAGCAGGAATTTGGAAGAGGAGATCAGGAGGGGGAACTTAAGCAGCAGCCACACACAACAACTTCTCAGGCTTGTGATGTTTAGTCAGGTTACTCTGAATCATTTGAGCTATTTTTGTTTGAAGCTCAAAAATTCATTAATTTTCATGTATTAAATTAAGAGACCAACACCCTGAGTAAACAAATCAGAGAAGAAATGCCTGTTTCTGTACAACTGCTCAGATTTTCTTCAAAACGCAACCTGCTCTTACCTTCCATTTTTGACATTATTCACTATCATTTCTAAAGCAAGAGAATTCGTCCCAGCACACCCTCACAGATACAATTGCTTGGTTCAGTCACAAGAAAATGGCTAATTCCATCACCATGACAAAATTCTAATGATTATAAGGTCCAAAAAAGGAACAACTACAGATGGCAAGTACAGATATTTAATGCTGTTCAATTCTTTAACTTCTTTCAACAAGTGCACAACACACAGACGTTGACAAATAACAAAGTAGTTGGATGTAAACATACCCTGTGTAGTATTTCTAGAACTCTGAAAGCTGTGTGTAGAAAGTTTGTAAATATTCTTCTTTCCGATGGAGGAATGCCAATCTTGTACAGCTTCAAGAGGTGGACCACAACGTCCTTGTAGAGTTCCACTATCTTGAGGAACAATGGAGGTTCAAGTACAGACCACCAATTTTCTGTCAACAAATGACAAACATACAAATATAGTACTTGTCACTACAACATTACGTTACAGAAGAACGTTTCATATTAGAAAACATACTTGTCAGTTACCAGAAACTGCCAGAAGAGGTGAGCAGAGATAGAACAACAGAACATTGATGACTTATTACAAATTCAGCTCTGTACAGAGCAGGATTTAGAGAAACAATAGTCTTCTAACTTTAAAATGGCCTTGGTGTACCTACTCCACGGTTTTACCCTTCTCTGCCCACCACGTTCTGGAATTTAAAACAACACAAGGGCTATTAGCAAATGAGAACACATAAGGACTACTAAAATGGGGATGCTCTGAAGAACAATAAGAGACATCCAACAAACTTTTGAGTGCAGAAGGGAACACACCAACTCTAAATTGTTTGTTCATCTGAAGCATGTGACAGCATCATGAATTTACTCCTGACAAAAAACAGATGGCTCAAACCCTAAAATCATAAGCAAACAGTCCTAATGTGAACAATGGAAACATCTGTAGTGAAGCAACACATAAAAGGACCTGTAGTCCAAAGAAATGACCAGCCTGCTTTTCTTTACAGTGGACGAGCTCTTTACTGACTTTACTTTCATCAAAAACTACTGAAAAGTGTAATGAGAGAGTTACAGGTAAAAGCAAAATAAACCACGAAATAAGAGCCAAGGAGGAAAGCAAGGCTCACAATAAAGAAAAAAAACATACCTTGAGATAAGTGAAAAAATGTGGATCTTGGAGAAGAAAAACAGGTGCTACTGCCAAAACAAAGACTATTCAACATCTGCTCTGTAGCACTCCTGCAAATTACCTCATGCTCATTAGTTGCCTGTCAGTGTAATTTTCATTTCAAGGCGTCAAGGTGTGTATCAAAGACACTGGAGTACATAGCATAACCCTTCCCAAATGGAGCAAATCCCAAGAGTCGAAAACCAGAGGAATGTGTGTGGAAGGCCAATCAACTGACTTAGAAGAGTGGGATAAAAGTTTTCTTTCATATTATGCAACATTAACCCTTAGCTTTCTTATTGAAAATGTCAATAGAACTGTAAATAACCAGCATGATGTTGGGACCATGCCTTCGCTGATTCCATTTCTAAACATTTTTGTTCCTATATCCTTTCAAGAGTTAAAAAAAAAAAAAAAAAATCAAATTTCTTACCAAGAACTTTCAGAGGAGCTTTTTCTAGTTTCAGAATAGCTGTTCCAAATGGAATAGCTAACGTCGTGAAATTGTTTGCATCACTCATCAGTGGGCACTCCGGTAGAGTGAGATAAAGCCTTAAAGCTTCAACATCTGGTAAGGAGCTGCTTAGTTTCGGAATAAGGTTCTTTTCCAAACTAGCTGCCACCTACAGAGCATAATAAAGTTCACTATACTTTAATACATTTGTACATTTAAATAAAATCTCATCTAGAGAAAATGTAAATGAGAAAATAATAATCAAGAGTTTAAGTTAAAGTACATTGTAATATTTAATTTACTGTCTTGGTTCTGGATTTTACAATACAGACATACAATATGCTGGTGTTACCTTCTAGCATGACACAACACAGTTTTTACATATCTGTAGTTGATATAGTATTGAGTAAAGAAAGCATCTAAATGTCACCAAGCAAGCATAACAATAGTATTTTTAGATAGGTATATAAGACATTCCCAAACATAAGGAAAATATGCAGCACAAACCTGTTGTGATATATGAGCATGGTCAGGCTGTATAAGTTTGTGAAATAGTAGTCTAGCAGCATTCATATCAACCCCTGAGAATCTGATGCTGGTTTTGTAATGATCATCATTGCTATAGCAAGGAAAAAAAAAAAAACATAAAGAGACTGAATCCTGTATTTTTAGCACTCTACGAGTTTTCCACCTTGATTTTTTAGCCTTTTTTACAATGGAATTAAAGTGTTATTGCTCACAGTATCAGACTTCTCAGTAACTTCTCAATCA
Source organism: Odontophorus gujanensis (assembly GCA_013399175.1). NCBI lineage: Eukaryota > Metazoa > Chordata > Aves > Galliformes > Odontophoridae > Odontophorus > Odontophorus gujanensis. Next base: position 324,529 of record VXAB01004850.1, read on the forward strand.
ACCTTTGAAGCAATAGAAAAAATTCTGTCAAGCAATCAAGTAAAAAACACCAAGATCTGTACCAGTCTGTACAAATATACTCCTCTTGAAACATCTACAACTTGCAGCTGTTAAGTAATGAGTTTTGCTGGTTAACAGGGCAGCAGTCAGGTGACATGCACTTCCAAGAACTGCTAAAAGACATTCTGCCTTTATCTGTTTATAAATTACGTAACATAAAGGAGCTAGAAAGTTGAAGTAAAAGCATCTGAATAACGTTAAGATAAGGAAATTGAGGGAAGGTGTCATTGTTGCAACAAGAGACATTAGGAAATTAGTCACTAGCTTGTCTGTTCAGGGGAATACTTGTTTAAAAGCTGACCACTTACCTCAAAGCCAAAAAGCTCCCATTCAGGCATCCAGCAGAGGAGAATGTTCCATCAATTTCACTGAAATTTTTCACATGAAACAAGTTACCTTTTTTTTTGTTTTCTTTTCTACAAATTAGTATTTTCCATTAAAAACTATATTTAATCTCTAATGAGTTACGTTGTATATATGATCTAATTCGGAGTTCACTGACATTTTAAGTCATATAAAATCTCCACTCAAGACTGAATGCCCAAATAATGCTAAAAGCAAAGCAAGCATCTTCCAGTTCATTCCTTGCACACTCCTTTTGAAAAGTAATGGGAATAATGCCCAAGTTCTGCTCAAATCCCTTTACACGCACTGCCATTTTTCAACGTGCAACTAAATTATTAAACTAGTATAAAGTTCAGGTGACTAAGCTGTGCCAGCTGAGACACAGACTGAGGGAGCTAAATTACTTGACAAGTACGACAATGAAAGCACAGCAAATGCACTGCACATAATAAAACTGAGTAATTAAAAATACCTTTGCTACATATGTTCAGAACCACATTCAAGCCCATATCAAATAGACTCATGAAAGACAACTTTCCTCCTCAACAATGCTTACTTAGCTAACTCCACAGGAAGCCTTCCGGATGGGAAAGTCAGCAACCTCTGAATAAATGCTTCATTCACAGTCCAGATCTGCTTCAAAAGGTCAGGATACCTGAAATCATCTGGTGGCACCATGTTCTGAAGTGTAAAGAACACAAAGAATCAGGCACATTGAGTTGATTTCCAGGAAATCGGTCCTGTGGTTAAGAAGAACTTTTCTTCATTGGATGACCACCTGCCTACCCAAAGTATTATATGTGAAATATGCTAATGGATAAAATTACTGTATTCTAGTAGTTCTGTACTTGCTAGGAAAACACCGTAAGCTATCATAAACTAAAACCACTCAGATTAGCATGTTAATTCACGTCACGAGCATACAGAACAGGATCCTTCAAATTTTGGGTAGCTGCCCTCCCACCCCACATCCATCAGACTCCTCTGAGAGTGAATCGTGTTTCTCTGTTGAACATTTACTGCACCAACACAGAATTTGCTTTTTGATGCGATGCTCCCACTGAATGAACTGCAGTGTGATTACTAATAGAAAAGGGAAACAAACAAGAAAATCATTTTGAGTTGGAGCACTGGTCCAGAAAGAGGTGGCAAACAGCACCAAAACTAAAGTAAAACTAGCAAAACGCATTTCTCTATAGCGTGCAGGCTGATGAACACAGCTGATTCAGTATAATGATGACTAGCTGTTGCCAAAAATCAGCATTCTGATCCCACCCTCCATAATCTTGCTATTTTCCTTGGGTACAACAGAAAAATCATCTAATCACACAGTGAAACAACTCAGGGGACTGACCTGCCCAAAAACTAACTTGAAAAATAAATCAAGCAGGCCTGGCTGAGACCCCTTAGCTGGCAAGGACACAGGTCTCAGGAGTACAGTACTCATATAACTGAAAGAATTTGATATAAATGACAAACTAAGAGTAGAAAGGGATGTTTCTGCAGCATCAAAGTCCATCTACTGCTGACGTTTCTTGTACAGAACAAACCACAATAACTCCATTCATAGAGTTCACCTCAATTAGTCAGTCAGAATCTACTCCAGCAATTATGAAAGTTGCACAGCAGAATCTTTTTTATGAGAAGAATTTTAACAGGGAAGTTTTAAGCCTTCACCACCAGTGATTTTCCTGCTCTACACCCGTTAAGCAAACTTCTATCCAATACAGCAACAGTTACCAAAACTCAATCAGAACTGGAAAGCGAGAGGAAAAACTGTTAATTCTTCACAATCAGAACAGATTGTAGGAATACAAGGTCACTGTAAGCCTGACTTGTACTCAGTTTTTCTTGACAAACAAACATGCTTTCCCCTAAAACCATACTGTTTCCCTTCATTAACTAATTAGTTTTGGGTTTTTTTCAGTCCACATTTTCAGCTCACGTTGCTTCATTAACCTCTGTGGTCTAAAAATCTCCTGGGCTTTTATTCAGAAACATCCCCTATACAAATCCAGACACCTCTCTTCCCAGGTCACTGTCTAATGGTGTTTCCTTTCCACCATACTCCCACCTTGCCACTCCACCCCCCTCCTCCTCAAACACATGCAACAGAATTCAAACAGATCAACTCTTCTCTCAAAGAAAGTTACTGATTTAAGATTAGCACAAAACTATCAAAACAAACTGCTACCATTTATCATTTTTAGCAAGAAGTCAGCTCCATTTGTTTCCCCATTGTTTGTGAAATGCTATATTGACCACAGAGCAGGACGCAGCACAGCTGCAGACAGGACAGAGGGTGGGTGGGGGANGTTACTGATTTAAGATTAGCACAAAACTATCAAAACAAACTGCTACCATTTATCATTTTTAGCAAGAAGTCAGCTCCATTTGTTTCCCCATTGTTTGTGAAATGCTATATTGACCACAGAGCAGGACGCAGCACAGCTGCAGACAGGACAGAGGGTGGGTGGGGGAAGAGCTCAAGTATTCACTCACTCTTACTTTTTGAAAGGGAAAGGTGATTTTGACTGAGCACTGAAATGGGCTGTCCCAGAGAAGCTGTGGAGTCTCCTCCTTGGAGATTATCTGAAAGCCACCCACATGTGGCCCTAGGCAACCTGCTCAGACAGGCCCTGCTGGAACAGGGGGGTTGGATCAGATGGACCCAGAAGTCCCTTTCAACCTCATCAATTCTATGATTGCATTAAAAGGGATGAAAGGCACACATTCATCACTCAGCAAAAAGCTTGCACCAAAATGCTTCACTGACAGCTAACACTCAAACTGTATCCAAGTCCTCTGGTTGCTAGACAGAAGCAACGTGTCGTGCTTCCCTACTCTAAAATATCAGTGTAGTTCTGCATCTTCAGTACCAAACTCTCTTGAAGCACACCAGAAAAAAAAAAAAAANCCACCCCACATCCATCAGACTCCTCTGAGAGTGAATCGTGTTTCTCTGTTGAACATTTACTGCACCAACACAGAATTTGCTTTTTGATGCGATGCTCCCACTGAATGAACTGCACTGTGATTACTAATAGAAAAGGGAAACAAACAAGAAAATCATTTTGAGTTGGAGCACTGGTCCAGAAAGAGGTGGCAAACAGCACCAAAACTAAAGTAAAACTAGCAAAAGGCATTTCTCTATAGCGTGCAGGCTGATGAACACAGCTGATTCAGTATAATGATGACTAGCTGTTGCCAAAAATCAGCATTCTGATCCCACCCTCCATAATCTTGCTATTTTCCTTGGGTACAACAGAAAAATCATCTAATCACACAGTGAAACAACTCAGGGGACTGACCTGCCCAAAAACTAACTTGAAAAATAAATCAAGCAGGCCTGGCTGAGACCCCTTAGCTGGCAAGGACACAGGTCTCAGGAGTACAGTACTCATATAACTGAAAGAATTTGATATAAATGACAAACTAAGAGTAGAAAGGGATGTTTCTGCAGCATCAAAGTCCATCTACTGCTGACGTTTCTTGTACAGAACAAACCACAATAACTCCATTCATAGAGTTCACCTCAATTAGTCAGTCAGAATCTACTCCAGCAATTATGAAAGTTGCACAGCAGAATCTTTTTTATGAGAAGAATTTTAACAGGGAAGTTTTAAGCCTTCACCACCAGTGATTTCCCTGCTCTACACCCGTTAAGCAAACTTCTATCCAATACAGCAACAGTTACCAAAACTCAATCAGAACTGGAAAGCGAGAGGAAAAACTGTTAATTCTTCACAATCAGAACAGATTGTAGGAATACAAGGTCACTGTAAGCCTGACTTGTACTCAGTTTTTCTTGACAAACAAACATGCTTTCCCCTAAAACCATACTGTTTCCCTTCATTAACTAATTAGTTTTGGGTTTTTTTCAGTCCACATTTTCAGCTCACGTTGCTTCATTAACCTCTGTGGTCTAAAAATCTCCTGGGCTTTTATTCAGAAACATCCCCTATACAAATCCAGACATCTCTCTTCCCAGGTCACTGTCTAATGGTGTTTCCTTTCCACCATACTCCCACCTTGCCACTCCACCCCCCTCCTCCTCAAACACATGCAACAGAATTCAAACAGATCAACTCTTCTCTCAAAGAAAGTTACTGATTTAAGATTAGCACAAAACTATCAAAACAAACTGCTACCATTTATCATTTTTAGCAAGAAGTCAGCTCCATTTGTTTCCCCATTGTTTGTGAAATGCTATATTGACCACAGAGCAGGACGCAGCACAGCTGCAGACAGGACAGAGGGTGGGTGGGGGGAAGAGCTCAAGTATTCACTCACTCTTACTTTTTGAAAGGGAAAGGTGATTTTGACTGAGCACTGAAATGGGCTGTCCCAGAGAAGCTGTGGAGTCTCCTCCTTGGAGATTATCTGAAAGCCACCCACATGTGGCCCTAGGCAACCTGCTCAGACAGGCCCTGCTGGAACAGGGGGGTTGGATCAGATGGACCCAGAAGTCCCTTTCAACCTCATCAATTCTATGATTGCATTAAAAGGGATGAAAGGCACACATTCATCACTCAGCAAAAAGCTTGCACCAAAATGCTTCACTGACAGCTAACACTCAGACTGTATCCAAGCCCTCTGGTTGCTAGACAGAAGCAACGTGTCGTGCTTCCCTACTCTAAAATATCAGTGTAGTTCTGCATCTTCAGTACCAAACTCTCTTGAAGCACACCAGAAAAAAAAAAAAAANACTGCACCAACACAGAATTTGCTTTTTGATGCGATGCTCCCACTGAATGAACTGCACTGTGATTACTAATAGAAAAGGGAAACAAACAAGAAAATCATTTTGAGTTGGAGCACTGGTCCAGAAAGAGGTGGCAAACAGCACCAAAACTAAAGTAAAACTAGCAAAAGGCATTTCTCTATAGCGTGCAGGCTGATGAACACAGCTGATTCAGTATAATGATGACTAGCTGTTGCCAAAAATCAGCATTCTGATCCCACCCTCCATAATCTTGCTATTTTCCTTGGGTACAACAGAAAAATCATCTAATCACACAGTGAAACAACTCAGGGGACTGACCTGCCCAAAAACTAACTTGAAAAATAAATCAAGCAGGCCTGGCTGAGACCCCTTAGCTGGCAAGGACACAGGTCTCAGGAGTACAGTACTCATATAACTGAAAGAATTTGATATAAATGACAAACTAAGAGTAGAAAGGGATGTTTCTGCAGCATCAAAGTCCATCTACTGCTGACGTTTCTTGTACAGAACAAACCACAATAACTCCATTCATAGAGTTCACCTCAATTAGTCAGTCAGAATCTACTCCAGCAATTATGAAAGTTGCACAGCAGAATCTTTTTTATGAGAAGAATTTTAACAGGGAAGTTTTAAGCCTTCACCACCAGTGATTTCCCTGCTCTACACCCGTTAAGCAAACTTCTATCCAATACAGCAACAGTTACCAAAACTCAATCAGAACTGGAAAGCGAGAGGAAAAACTGTTAATTCTTCACAATCAGAACAGATTGTAGGAATACAAGGTCACTGTAAGCCTGACTTGTACTCAGTTTTTCTTGACAAACAAACATGCTTTCCCCTAAAACCATACTGTTTCCCTTCATTAACTAATTAGTTTTGGGTTTTTTTCAGTCCACATTTTCAGCTCACGTTGCTTCATTAACCTCTGTGGTCTAAAAATCTCCTGGGCTTTTATTCAGAAACATCCCCTATACAAATCCAGACACCTCTCTTCCCAGGTCACTGTCTAATGGTGTTTCCTTTCCACCATACTCCCACCTTGCCACTCCACCCCCCTCCTCCTCAAACACATGCAACAGAATTCAAACAGATCAACTCTTCTCTCAAAGAAAGTTACTGATTTAAGATTAGCACAAAACTATCAAAACAAACTGCTACCATTTATCATTTTTAGCAAGAAGTCAGCTCCATTTGTTTCCCCATTGTTTGTGAAATGCTATATTGACCACAGAGCAGGACGCAGCACAGCTGCAGACAGGACAGAGGGTGGGTGGGGGGAAGAGCTCAAGTATTCACTCACTCTTACTTTTTGAAAGGGAAAGGTGATTTTGACTGAGCACTGAAATGGGCGGTCCCAGAGAAGCTGTGGAGTCTCCTCCTTGGAGATTATCTGAAAGCCACCCACATGTGGCCCTAGGCAACCTGCTCAGACAGGCCCTGCTGGAACAGGGGGGTTGGATCAGATGGACCCAGAAGTCCCTTTCAACCTCATCAATTCTATGATTGCATTAAAAGGGATGAAAGGCACACATTCATCACTCAGCAAAAAGCTTGCACCAAAATGCTTCACTGACAGCTAACACTCAGACTGTATCCAAGCCCTCTGGTTGCTAGACAGAAGCAACGTGTCGTGCTTCCCTACTCTAAAATATCAGTGTAGTTCTGCATCTTCAGTACCAAACTCTCTTGAAGCACACCAGAAAAAAAAAAAAAA
>VXAB01004850.1:332448-429353 GCA_013399175.1 Odontophorus gujanensis
CTCTCAAAGAAAGTTACTGATTTAAGATTAGCACAAAACTATCAAAACAAACTGCTACCATTTATCATTTTTAGCAAGAAGTCAGCTCCATTTGTTTCCCCATTGTTTGTGAAATGCTATATTGACCACAGAGCAGGACGCAGCACAGCTGCAGACAGGACAGAGGGTGGGTGGGGGGAAGAGCTCAAGTATTCACTCACTCTTACTTTTTGAAAGGGAAAGGTGATTTTGACTGAGCACTGAAATGGGCTGTCCCAGAGAAGCTGTGGAGTCTCCTCCTTGGAGATTATCTGAAAGCCACCCACATGTGGCCCTAGGCAACCTGCTCAGACAGGCCCTGCTGGAACAGGGGGGTTGGATCAGATGGACCCAGAAGTCCCTTTCAACCTCATCAATTCTATGATTGCATTAAAAGGGATGAAAGGCACACATTCATCACTCAGCAAAAAGCTTGCACCAAAATGCTTCACTGACAGCTAACACTCAGACTGTATCCAAGCCCTCTGGTTGCTAGACAGAAGCAACGTGTCGTGCTTCCCTACTCTAAAATATCAGTGTAGTTCTGCATCTTCAGTACCAAACTCTCTTGAAGCACACCAGAAAAAAAAAAAAAAAGAAATTGAGTTTTAAATATATTTTCATTCCAAAGTATATTTAATTAGTTACCTGTGGATAAAAGTAGTGTGCAAAACTTTGGTCTCCACCAGAGAAAATTCTTTTTACGCAATAATACTGCTCACTGTCTGCAATAACAATAAGATACAAGCAACTGAAAAAGCAGATTTGAGAAATACTCAAGATGCTGCAACAAATATGTTCAGCTGGGAAACTGTTTGCTTGATACATAACCTCATTCCTTACAATGCAATCATTAAAGCCATCTTTGACAGAGGTAAGCATTAAGAGTTCTAAGCTAATGCTCTAGTGCTAACAAAGATATGCTGTTGGCTTAGTTGCTAAATAATTTTTGCAAGTACTTCTCACAGCACAAATGGACTTTAGGAGAATAGAGCACAGTGAGAACCATTAAGAAGAAAACAACTGAAGCCTGTATCTAGTTTAAACCTCGTTATCTACAAAACAACTAGTAAGGAACACAAATCCAAGAAGGAAAACATGCCAGGTGTTGCTTACCTGCAGGAATCGGGCATTGAGTGCTGTAAGGAAGCCAGTTTCCTTTAACTGTGAAGGGACTTTTCCTATTACTGGTTGTTCCTGTACCTAATTGCCCATTACCTCCAAGTCCAAAAGAGTAAATTCTTCCAGATGAAGGAACAAATGCAGTAGTGTGCTGTCTAAGGGAAACAGAATTCAGTAACAAAACCCTAAGAATCAAAACATGCTATCACCCACATAAGAACAATCAGTACCGAGTTCATTTAAACTATTAAATGAAGTAGGTCTGATTTGTTACGAAGAAAGGATTGCAAAATATATATTTTTTTAATCCAAATAACCATAAATACCCATCTCTTCAAAACTTGTTAGAATTAAGTCTTTCTGAAAAGGATGTTTTCATTCGTGTTGGTAATTTTTCCAATTTCTGGGGTGCTATTATAAAATAAATACCATCAAAGCAGTTTAGCATTATGGATAATTCACATGAGCTACGCTCCCAAAAGTTTACCCCCACTGCAGAGCATGCACCTCCTCAAACACTCTCATTCTTTAGCAGGGGATAATTCAATGACAACAATAAACAAGCACCTGATTAATAGCATTTTTGGTTCAGAGAATCAGAGTTCTCAAAGTCTTTAACCTTTCTTTTGTGGTTACATTAAAAAAAAAAACACCACTTCATATTAGAAAATATACAAAGTTTTACACAAAACAAGTGTTTATAAGATTCACAGTGCTAGCATAAAACAGACCTTACCTGCCACAAGTTATCTGCGTGACAAGACTTCCCATAAGTTCAAAAACTTTCCTTGGGTTTATCTCGTGGCTGGTAGAGTTATGACCCAACTGACCATAGCCTCCAGCTCCAAATGTAAAAACCCCACCTTCCTAAACAAATTAATTATGCGGATTAAAATAACATTATGCCTTGGAATAAGAAAATTGTAAGAAAAAAGACTTTAATAAATCAGCTTGTCTGATAATTTTGGAACTGTGGGGAAAGGACAGAAAACAGATTTGCACAAGAGGTCCCTGAGACACAGAAAGATCACACAAGGTTATTACTGTCATGAAAATGCAGCATTGCTATCACAGCTATTACCTTCCTGGTGTTAAATCTCAGCCATGTAATTTCACATCAGTACACAGCAGTTCTGCCACTAACTTGCATCACTGACAGACACTAATCCTCATCCATTCCAGGTTTCATATATAAACTCATACTATTTTTCAAGTATCATTTGGCTTTTAAACGCCAAATGCAAGTCTTAGAACCATATTAAATAGAAAGCTGCCCTCCTAAGAAAGACGAGGCAGAGTGTGACTGAAATAATCAACTTCACTATTTGAAAGGACAAAACAGAAAAGTTCAATGCTGTTGTAAGGCAAGTCCATCTTTAGAAGTGTTTTTGATTAATTCATCAAGAAATTAACCAAAAACTTAAATGAATGAATATTAAATCAGAAACATTTTCTTAAGTTATACAACTTACCTTACAACAACTTTAAAACTTTCCATTTTGACATGCTTTGAAATTGTAAAGCTGTTTCTTACTCTGCAACAGACTGGACCTCTGCTGGAAATCATCATTAAAATGGCAGCGTCCGCTAAGAAAAACCAACAGCTTCATTAACCGAATCAGAACAACAAATTGTGACAGGTTTTTCTGTATTTCAGAAGGGCTTGAGAAAAGGTCACACACATACACAGTACAGTCATAAAAGATGTAAGTCATGACCCCTGCTTCTGCAAGGCCTAACATGCAAAGGGAAACGGATTCATACAGGTAGCAAATTTGTAGAATTTACAGTAAATTCACTATTTTGAGTCTCCTAGCTTTAAAGCAAGCCTGAAGTAAACTTCTGTGCATAAAAAAGGGAAAAAAAATATAACGTGAGTTGCAAATTGCTGTTTTCTTTACATTCTGTATTTCCATAACCTTGTACAATACATAAATATCAACTGTAGAACTGCAAAGTTGCCACATCTTTTCCACAAGAATTAATAACAAAAATTCTTTGTAAACAGTTTTTTTCTCCTTTCACTGCGGAAACATAAGCTGACATAAAGTACACCAGCTAAGGACACACTTAGGCAGTCCATATCCTTCAGAACTTTTCATTTGCTGCAGTGTAAAAATTGAAAATTCACATCAAGAAGTGCACATTCTCCAAAAGTAAATATTGACCTCTTCCTTTAAAAATAAGACATTTAAAGTAGTTGCCTCAAAAATCCCAACACCACCTACAACATTGCCAATACAGACTCAAGCAGCAAATGCTTAGTCACTGGTCCAAACCTTCATCAGTCAGAATTCTCTACTGCTACAAGTTCAAAATACTCTGCTTATAAATTGGCACATTTTATCTAAATGTTGTAACAGCATCAGAACACTGACAGGAAGGTACAGAAGTCACATGTACACATCTCTACCCACCAAAAAATAAGGCTACTTATCACTCCATGCCTGAAATGTACTATCCATCACTGAAATGGGACAAAGCTCTAATGTTACGTTTCATGTCTCTCCTTAAAGTTTCCTAACCTCAAACAAACACTAGACACCAAATCATGCACACAGCCAAGTTACACAAACAGCAGCCTGGCACATCTAAGCTCTCTAACTGTTGTGATTCCTGCACCTCAGTGTGAACATGCTGCACTGACACAGAATACTTGTTTCTTTTTCACCCCCTTCCCTTCCCCATCACCACACTCCAAACTGGCCTTGAAATCAATAGCCAACTTTACATACACCCTCATTTTCAATTTCTAAAGTACCAAAAAGCAATTCATTAAGAAAACTCTTCAGAAAACCACACACTGCCAACCCTCTGGGTACAGAGTTTAAATTCAAAATTAACCTCATCTGATCAGGCATAAAAACAATACCATAGGTGTTACATCTCAAAAAGAGCTAATCTCTTTAGCACACACTAATGTAAATACCTGCACAATTTTAATAATGCTACACACACTGCCTTACCAAAAATGCTCTATTTTTGTATGCTCACCTTTACCACACCTGACAAGATTTTAAAACGACAGATTTTTTCCACATTTTTTCCCCAATTATTTAACCATTCTTCCAGTGCTTCCTCAAGTTTGTCCAATTAACACTGAAGAAGTTTTATGTGGAATTCTGTTACTTCCTAGTCAGGTAGCGTTTCCTCCTGACAATATTCAAAATGAAAGTATAAGCATATTTACAAATGTTGTACCTTTGTAAGGGCAGCAGTATGATCTTCTCCACAACATATGTGAACAACCTTCTGAGTTCTCAGGGACTTCAACAGGGTAGGAACATACCTGTCTGAGAGGTTTAATACAGCAACAGATTGCTTATTTTGAAAACAACAGAAAACAAATGATTTCACCCATTCATTCTAACCCTGCTCCAAACAAGTAAGCATTTTGTTAACAAAATGCGGTCGCTGTGACTGAGCCTACACATCTTTAAGGTGGAAACATTACTTGAGAAAAAAAAAAAAAACTTAATTACTATATTGAGTTATTTTGGAGTAAATATCCTTATTTACACATAATTGACCATATGTTAATACTTCAATAATGAAATAACAGAACAGTGCATCAAACCTGCCACTGACCACTGACCAGAAAAGAGATAAGTTTTGAGTGACAGTGATAGAACAAAGGGGAATGGTTTTAAACTAAGGCAGGGGAGATCGAGGTTAGATGTTAGGAGGAAGTTTTTCACTCAGAGGGTGGTGATGCACTGGAACAGGTTGCCCAGAGAGGCTGTGGGTGCCCCATCCTTGGAGGCATTCAAGGCAAGGCTGGATGTGGCTCTGGGCAGCCTGCTCTAGTGGTTGGCCACCCTACTCATGGCAAGGGAGTTGAAGCTAGATGATCTCTGAGGTCCTTTTCAACGCAGGCCATTCTATGGTTCAGTGATTCTATCATTAGTTGATGTGTTTCACAATTTTAAAGCATTCCATTATATACCCACTGGTCATAGTTCAATATTACTACATGACTAATAGCGTGGAACATGGAATAGTCAGGAGGTACAAGTAGCTTCCTTCTAGGGTAGCAACAAATCAGCTTAGTCATCTAGTTGCACAAAGTAAATGTTTCTAAATGTTAACATGAGCGTCTATAAATTTGTCAGGTACACAAAGACATCTGGAGAAAGACCCTATCTAAACATAAGAAAAAACAGATTTTACTGAAAAGAAGAAAAAAAAAAAAGGTGTTCATCAATTTTGCTGAGTTACGTAGAAGCAACTGCACTTTCCCAGAAAAATGTGACTTCATCAGAAAGTTACAGAAAGTCTGTGTACATTTCTTATTATATAAGTATGGCCAGACTTAAAGCATGAATTCAAATAAGCATCTTCATTACAACGTGTTTTTCTGATTTTAGAGGGTGTTGGGAACAAGGAACCAGTGAGAGAGAATCAAATCACAAAACTAGCTATAGATTATTCTAAGCTAACTGTATACTGAGGGAACCTGACAGCATATACTCCCGTGTCCTGACAGTGTACAAATAATGCAATAGAACTAAGACAGAAACCAATTTTTGTCTACGCTAACTGCTTTTTTTAAAGTTGTTAATGAGTATCACCAGCCTAACAGAGGAAATTTTGGAAACAGTTAGCTGAAAAATCACAAACTGTTTATCAGATGTGGCCTGAGAAAGGACAATATCCACACAATGGTAATAAACAATGAAGACATCTAACAGCCAGTGCACAGAAACCAGCTCCAAAAGCCTAAGTCACACAGAAAAAAAATCTACTAACAGGGAGAAAGCACAAGCCAAGTAAACAAGAACTTCAACACAATGCCATCAGAATTTTCACTACAAAACAGCCACTGGAGCAAGAAAAAAAAATAGAAGCAAAACTATGCCTTCCTTATATAACCTTGCACAACACTGGCACCATCAGAACATACTCAACAAAAGTTTGTTTTGACCCCTTCTATTTTAGGAATACTGTTATCTTCACATTCACAAACCAGGACCTAAAACGTGATGCTTTACTGTAGTAATGATTACTTACCATTATCATCATTAAGACCCAGCTGTCCAAACTTGTTGCGCCCCCATCCAAAAATGGCTCCAGAAAGGGTTAATACAAAACTGTGAGCTCCTCCTGCTGCAATCTGTGCAAAAGGGATTCCCAGCAGAGATTTAATCACATGTGGGGAGTTTTGTTTTTTATACTCATAACCTAAGCCCAGCTGGCCATATTTATTTTGTCCCCAGGAAAACACTTCGCTTCCTGTTTAAATAAACAGATAAATAAGAAAGAGATATAATCAATATAATTTCATTGTAAAAGATCCATTTACTTTAAGAAAAACTAAAAGCAAAGTTAGACTGTCGCTCTCAATTATTTTTCAGTTTGGAAAATGCATACAAATCACTGAACAGACTCATCCACTTTTGAAGCAGTGTTCTGTTCAAACCAACATTTCAAACCCTCAATGCTACTCTTAACTTTCCAGTTTCAGTAGTGACAGATACACAGTGCTTGGTTATCACAAAGCAAGATGCTCCTCCATGGAGACTTTCATGACTGCACGTATATTTATGCAGAGGACTTGTCAAAGTTGCATGCTACACATGCAAAGGCTTCCAATTTTAAATCACAAGCCTCATTTAAGCTTTTACATGGTAACAAACTTATTTTTCAACATACAGTGATTTTAAAATATTGTATTAAATATACAACCAATGAAGAATAAAGTAATTTGGTGCCTTATAAAGTTAAAAATACACAATCCCATTTTCAAGAAACACAAATCAGAGAGCTACTTATGCTTACATTATCGTCAAAGGGAAATACTTTAATGAACAAGCAATGTTTGTTATCATAAGGACAAACACCTCGTAACAAAGATATGGTATGCTTCAGCTAACAGGCTAATTTTCAAACAGTAACACTTCCCATGACCTTTCTGTCTCCATTTTTTTCCAATAAAGTTGATCAAGATATAAAGCAATAAGGTTTATAACCTGAGATGCGGGCCACTCATGCTATCTTTATTTTAATTATATATTTATATATATATAAAACTTAAAATATATCATATATACAAATATATATTATATATATACAAAAATAACCCTTTGTCTGAGTTTTATATCTCAGAAAACATAACCTGAAAAATAAAGGAATCTCACTTGATTATACAGAGCGAAGCTGCCTGAATGGCACAGAAAGTAGTCAGTACAAGTCCATCAGAAGTTACGCACAGAATCAAGGCACACATAGTCAGTACAAATTAATGTAAATTTAAAAAGATCAGCATACAATTTATACCCCTCCTCTCCACAATTCATGCAGTTAATATGTTAACTGCACACTGATACAGAAACATGGTTGAACACTACCATCTCCTAGTGATCTGTCCTCTTCCTCCCCCCCTTAGCACTACATATTTCCACAATGGAAATCAACTCTGTCCAGCAGTCACTTGTTGTAGCTTTTGGACACGATTCTCATTTGTCACAATAAAAACAAACAAGAAACAAATTCACATTTGTCTTTAATGACTTCCATTTAATAGACACGTGGTGTTCTGACACAAGTGAGGCCAACTAAGTATACTCACAGTCCCAGAAAAATTTTGAGAGCATGTTTAACCATTCAAAATGTGGGTTATCAGAGAAAATTTAATGTTAACTTTGGAATCACCAACAAAACTGACACTTTGCAACACAAAAACAGATGAGAAATTCGGCGCCTGAGAGCCTCAGTAACTGGAAATCACAGACTGCAATAAAAGACTGAGGACAAAGCAGAATGCTAGCAGGGTGAAAATGGGACAGGATAAGAAAAAGGAAAGAAAAAATATGATTAATTAAAAAAGGAAGTTACATATAAGCAAGATGATAAATAAAAAAGCCCCAAGAATAATCAACACTACCTTAGGTTGTACATTTACTTTTAAGTTTATGTCTAAATGAAATGGAACATGGAAAACCTTACAACTACCAGGTAAGAAACTACATAAAACTCCAGAAGAATCTCGCTTACCTTTCGAGAGTGCAAGTGAGTGATAATAACCACAAGCAACTTGCACAATTTGTATCTCTGATAAGCTTTTAATATTTCTATTGGAGTAAGAAAACAGAGAAGGAATTAAGCTACTAGATCGTGGCATAAAATATCAAGTCACATCAAAGGGTAAAATAATCAAGTGCATCCTTTTCACTGCAATACACATGAAACTAACTCTAATAGCTATTTAGTAACATCTTAAGTCAAAACCTCCTCATTGCTAACTGTGATCAGTTCTGTCTTATTTTCAAATTAATCAATCCAGTAAAAAATCATAATGAGAGATTAGGAAGGCTCATGTACTTTAGAAATGCTAGGAAGGAAATGTCACAGCTGAATGGAGGCAATGAATAAAGGAAGCAAGAAGAAGGACTCTCCCTTTTTAGTTTTCAAAACAAAGTTTTACAACGTATTTCTCTTTTAAATCAATATTAGCTGTAAAGGCTGAATTCCCTTCTAAAATTTGAATGCTTTTTTTTTTTTTTAAATCTCTAACATTAACTTCGACTTCACTTACAGGGCTAGCAGATATCACACAATACCAAAAAGAAGCAGCAAATCTATATATAAAGCTACAGTAAATCCAGTATGTCTTCATTTTGATGAGAAAAACAGGAACTCCTGTTAGGCATGGGGACTTGTACACTTGATACAGAAATAAATAACCTTTAAATTTGTTATTTCCATCTTTCACATTTATACGAGTCACAGTCAAGGCCAAGTTAGGAATTACTCACGTTTTAAAGAACTGCTACTTGGGTTTTAACTACGTCAAAAAATAAAAAACAAACATGCTACTTGTAACTTCCACTCCTAGCAGACAGTTTATAAACTAATCAAACAAACTCACTGCATACCTCTGGTATGAGCTGACGTTTTGAGAAAGGAAACAAACAGCCTGTGGCATGCAAATGCAACAGCTAAAATACACTTCCTAACGAGTGTTTTTAATTGTAACAGAATAACCTGACCAACGTGAGTTAAGTACACTTGTTCAAGGAAAATGACTTTGCTATATATTTATTGTTTTTAACCTGGGCACTCTGATGCATTCTTCTGTTCCAGGCAAGCCAAGCTGTCCATCAGTAGCCAGACCCCAAGCATATACCTGACCCTTGTCATTTAATGCAAGAGTGTGGGCTTCTCCACATGATACAGCTACAATATTTTGGGCATCCAGGGCACCAACGTGCTCTAAGAAAACAAGAAAACAAGTCAGTAACAAAATAAAAAAAGAGCAATTAACAAGTTAATGCTATCCACTACAGTCACAGTCGTTCATGTCCTAGATGTTCTCTGAAATAACACCAAAGTAAGGCCAGAATTGTGTCAAAATATCCTTACCTTAGAAGTACAAACACGCTATTCCAGGAGAAGTTACATTTGTCACCCAAACAAGAGCTTTATAATCAACTTGGCACAGTCACACACAAAACTGCACAAGCCCAGCAGATTCTGTTTTTTAATCTCTTCTTCTAACCATGCTGAGAATGACTAACAAAATTTACTGTCAAATGACTACACGTGTCAACTTTATGTAAATGGGAAAACACATCATCACAGCAAATTAAATTCACCTATTCATTTTTAACAAAAAGGCCCTGCAAAAGCAGGCAGGGTCAATTAAAGACCAAAGCTACTGATTCTGCAGCTCCCCCTTTATAAAGCAAAATACTGCAGAAGCAGATCCTAAAGGTTAGTTTTTCTAGATGTACAATGCACACCTGTGAAAAGCAAACACTAAAGTACCTGTGTTTTTTTCTAGTACACAGTTCCCTATTTGAACATCTTAGGCCCATCTTTCAAACGTGAATTCCACTACTGTTTACGAATCACCATGAAAACATCTGTGTATCATCAGTGTAATACATAAACAACCTAGCTTTCTGTTTCAACATGGTAGTTAAAGTTACCTGCAACACGACAGACACTCAGCTTCCAGAATAAAATGTCAAAAGGCAGCAAGCAATCATTCATATCACTAACAGCTGGTGTTATTAAAGAGGTTACCAGCCCAGTTTAGCTCATTAGGGTTGCCACAGCTCTGCCAGTAGAAGAGGTTCACACTTTCTAGTTCAGGTAACATCATACACATCAGAGCAGACCATCCCTACCAGCTTCTAAACTAGCCAGCCTGACTTTGCCTAACACAGATTAAGAATCACTCGCACAATCTCTGTGACAAGTAGAGCTCTGAGGGAAGGAAAGAGGTAAGATAGAGCTGAACTGCACCACTGTTGACACTGGTGGCAAAGACAGACAGTGATAAAAGAATCTTTGTACACCCAGAAGAGCATGCACCCATTCGTAAAGACACTGAGCCTCTCTAGAATGCTCAGTTAGTTATCCCCATGTACCAAATTCACATGGTAACATTCAACAGTAGTAGTCACTAACCTCTAGATGAAAGGAAAAATTAGAAAGTAGGACACTACAGTCCTCATGACTGCTGCATGAGCACGTCAAAAACGTTGCACAGGGAGTACTTGCCCATTACCTATAAAATGAAAGCTCATACTGAACTGTTTTAAAAAACAAAAACAAAGTCAGACTTCTCGTTATATATATTAAGGACTAAAAGACAATTCCAGCATTCTTTTCAAAGTGCTAACAAGTATTCAGAACAAGTTTGACAAGTTGAGCTTCTATTCCTATTCACAAAACACAGTTTATCAGTTTATCAGTTTTAATATTCATTTGCTGTTTCCCAATCAAAGTCAAAATTAGTCCTAAAAGCTACACATCAACTACATGAAAAGTCTCTATTTGACATCAGAGTGGAAACTCCGCACAAAGAATTACTAAAATATTGCACAATAGGGAGGAACTAACTTTCTTGTTTCCATATGAACTGTTTGCATCAATTACTGTGCCAAGCAATGTGCAAAATTCCTATCAAAGCTATCAGAATAAACTCTTACTAAGGCTTTTCTGTTTGCTTACGAGATGCTTATTAAAGAAGCACCATCAGAAGCACTGCTCCATCTCTCTCAGTAGCATGCAGATATGACTCACATGCACAGCTCCGAGGAGAGCCCATGTGCACACTCCTCTGCAGTCCCTACAAGATGTTTACCCAGTGCTGCTACAGCAGTGCACTAGTGAGAAGCAGAAACACACAGTAGCATGGAAAAAAGGAAAAAGCCAGAGTAAGTTTTACACTGCATCCTTTAGGTTCTTCCAAATTCTACTCCTCTAGCAATGTATTTGCACAGATGTTTTCTATACTCTTTTAGTCCTTAAAAAAAGAAGGATTTACAGCATGCTTCAGTAGCCAACCAAACCCGTCCCTACGGGACAGTGTCACGTACCAAACAAGGTCATCTCTCCTTCGGATGACAGGCAGTCAGTGAGTCTGCCACAGCCTTAGGTACAGTGATCCCACACCAAAAACAAACAGCTGCTCTGTCTAGCTGAACAGCAGGCAAAAATATGGGGACACAGCCATGCCGTTGAAGCAAAGCAATGTTTTTTCCAGTTGAAAATACGACCAATCTCAGAAGAACTACTGTGCATACGATTCAGCAGACACACAAGTGCTGAGAGCCTTGGGCTTGATGTAGCATTACGAAGAGAAAAAGCACAAACACAGGAATGCTCCACAATTCATTTCTTCTAAACTTACCGGGTCTTTTCCTGGCTTTTTCATGCCCTAGCTGTCCCAGGTCATTGCATCCACATGTATAAACAGTCCCATCATCCAGGACAAAAACCGTGTGTCTTAGTCCACACCCTACATCTCTGATCCTTTTATTCAAGAAAAAGTCACTTTTTCTGGGTTCTAAAACAATCTCTTCGTCAATTCCACCCAACCCAAGCTGTCCAAATGATGCGTTTCCCCAGCACAACATTTTGACGTTCTTGACTGCTGATCCTCCAGCTTCACTTTTCTACAATTTCCTTTCTGGGTAGCTGTTCAAGAAAAGGAAACAGACAGCTTTTCAGTATTGTCCCTTAAATTTGTTACCACCTAGAGATCACGTAATCCACAAGTACACACAGGTAACACACAATATCAGTATTAACGCTGCCAGTTCTAGGCAGCAGAGGTGACCTCAAGGATCTTCTAAGGAGATAGCACAGGCTAGTTTATCAACCCAGGGAGTTGCCTGCTTCCAGAAAGCTCTCTGCACAGCTTTGAAAAGATCCCCAAAAACAACACTTGACTCACAGCTTGGAGGAAAAAAAGAAACAGTCAGCTCAGATCAATCCAGTTACACAACATAAAGAATAAAACGCATCAATCATTAGATTTAAACAACTGTGAGTCAACTGAACTTACGATCTGAAAGAATAAACAGCTTGAGTAGAAGTCCAATAGCCTTGCACTAGAATTAACACAGGTCACAGCTTCATAAATGCTTCTTGCAGCAGCAGGAGGCCACACATACAAACGCATTCACAGCAGCACTCATCACTAAGGTGCCTAGGTTGCAAGCGCCTGTTTTAGTGCTGGCAGACTTTATGCCCACTCGGACAGGATACAAAATTACTCTCTCCTTTTCAGTATTCCAGACAAAGATCTTAGAGTGACTTTTTCACTATTACTTTTGTTATATGGACATTAAGTTTCCGCATGTTTTCAGAGCAATTTAGGTGTCAGCGTAACACAGTGTAAAATCACTTTAAATTTTCATCATTACTGGAAAAACAGCACCAATAGCATGACCTGGAATATAATGCACAAGCCCAGTGCACTCAATCTGACATTCCTCAGGGTCATGTATGTATTGCTTAAATGTAAAACATCTCAGAGAAGCCAGACATCAGCCAGCACCAGAGCGTTACGTAAACCAATGGCACAACTCCTGGCAGCACAACAGGGTGAACTATTTTTCTTTGCAAAAGTAAGCAAAATGTCTCTTTTTGCAACCTCGTGAAAACAAAAACAAGCAAACAAAAACCCAACCAAACAGCTTAAAACACATTGTGTCCTGTTTACCTATCTCAGGAGGTGACGCATGATCAAATATTTCTCTAGCTATATCCTACCACGCTCAGAAGGGGACAGCAAAAGGGAGACGTCTTCGGTTAAGACACAGCTCCGTTCACATGTCCGTTAAGAGACTGCAGCGCGAGCTTCAACCTGCAACAGAAGCGAGGAAAAGATGTACGCTCGCAAGGCTTCCCCAGGAAAGGTTTCCCTCTGCATTCCGCCAGCTCCACGCATCCGCAGAGGAAGCAAACCAGCGCTGGACTTTAACCCCGCTCCCGGCAGCGCCGCGTGTTGTCAGCTGCGGGCTCCTACTACGCGTGACGTCAAAGCCCGTCACACGCTGCCACCGCACACAGGCAGCGACGGAAAGGCACGACTCACTCTTCCGAGCAGAGGGAAGCAGAAAGGTCTGGACGGTTCCCGCACCGCCGCCGCCTCACGGGAGGGAGCGCGCTGCCCCCGCCCTTCTGCCTAACGGCCCTCCGTGAGCCACCGCCCCGCGGGAGAGGCGGCAGCGGACCGGCACGAGGCCTCCGCCCGCTAAAGCGGGGCCGCGCCCGGCTCCTCAGGCAGCCCCGCCCCGGCCCGGCCCCACCGGCCTCGCCGCGCGGCCCCCTCCGCATTCCCCGCGGCTCCGCAGAGCGGCGGGCGGCAGCGCCGGCACGTCACGACGCGACGGAACTCACCGACGGCCACGCGGGGCTTCAGCTCCCAGTTCTCCGCGAGCCCGGCCCGGCCAGCGCGACGCTGCGAGCGGCCCCGGCGCGGAGCGCTGACACGGCCCGGCCCGCGCTGCTGCGCAGGCGCGAGATCCGCGGGCGGGGCCCCCCTCCTCCTCCTCCTCCTCCTCCCCGGCGGCGCTGCGTGACGTCACCGCGCGGAGAGTGGTGTCGGGTGGGCGGCTGCGTGGGGTCCGACGCTGAAGTTCGCGGTGCTTCCCGAGGGGGTCTCGGCGAGAAGGGACGGCGTGGGTTGAGCGTGCTCGGTTCCTGCAGTCCCTCCGCTCCGTTACACGAACAGGAACGGAAGGGGAAAGTGTAGCAGCTGCTGTACGGCGTTTTGTTCGTGATCTTGCAGCTCTTGGTGTGGGACGGTAACGGCGGTTGCACCGCGGGGCAGATGCTCAGTGCTGGTAGTCCTTGTGCAGTGTGCCCTCCCACCGGCGTGGGGGGGTATGTCCACGTGCTCGGAGGTAACGGTGATACTCCCTGTGCCATCTTTCCGTGGGAAAGTGCTCTCACTTCACTGGCCGAACAGATTAGAGCATGAAACAGCACAGAACGTTACCCGGCAAATCTCACCTCCCTTGCATCATATTTTTATTTAAAAGCATTGCCATAGTTTTAGATTATTGTGAAATAAGTAAATAAAGTGTGCCTTGAAATGAAGTACTTTGACTCCGCTTACTACCCAGCTTGAGAACTGCTGTCAGATGACCCGTATCCTGCCTTAGGGCCCTGAGAAAGCTCCTCCTTTTTGGGACCAAAGATGCCGAAGCAGAGGGGGAAAGGGAGTGCCACACCGCGGTCTGGACCCCCTGCACTCAGCTCACCCGGTTCTGCATCCATCAAATGGCCACGCTGTGGTTCTGCAGCAGCAGCAGAGAGAACCACCTGCTCCCGTGGGTGGCCGTGCTTGCACCAATACCCTTCCCGGTACTTGTATAAAACAGTATTTTGCATCACTGTGAATGCAAGAAATGCAAAATCTAGTTAAGTCCAGGATAGTGATTTGCTTCTCATAAATGCTTCAACACAGAGGGCTTGCTGTGACAGCTGCAGTCTTACTGATGGTCACAACAAGCACGAAACCCTTGGCCATTATTAAAATAGCAATGCTTGCTTACTGCCTGGTGATTTCTGTCAGCACAACTGTTTGATTTGTACTCCTGTTAAACACCTATTTAGACAACACAACAATAAAATACAGAATGTTAACTAACATCATCGTCACTGCGCATTCAGTGGAGCATATGTTGTGCTCTAATACTGAAAAATGTTGTACACGTGTTTCTGATGCTTGTGCATTATGGAACAAAACTCTCTGAACAGCGAATACAGGGATGAACTCTCTTCCCTCCGCCTCCATCTTCTCCTAGCAGCTGTCAGTATATACTCTGTAAACATTAATTCCTCATTTCAATTCCCCTATCCTTTTTTTTTTTTTTTAATACTCTGATATGTCACAGACAACAGAAAATAGAAATGTCTGTCCAGAACAGCTGATAGCATGAAATTAGAGGTGTCAGCTTTTTGCAGTGAGAAACTGCTAACCTTTGTGGCAAGCCTTTGTGTAGTAGTGTGTTCTTGATTAAGACAAAGGAAAGGCTTTAGAATGCAAATGGCATTACAAACAAGGCAGTGACAAACCTTTTTACGCCATTTCAGTTTTTCTATTTTATCCTTACATTTTTCACAGTATCAGTATTTGGGTGTTAGTGAATTAATGAATGTGCCTATGTAAAGCAGCAGAGCACATTTTGGTTCTCTGCCTGCCCACCCTGCACGTTGCAGTGATTCTTGCTAGCTCATAAGTAAACGTTCATATCAGTAAGACCAATTATTTGGTAACTGATGGTAAAATGAGATATTTGACACGTTTTTGAATGTTAAGTCACTATATAGATGCTAAATCTTAAAGGCTGAAAGCTCTCCGTCTAACCTGAGGCATGTAATTAAGGGAGCTGTTAATGAGAAGTAAAAGACTCATACCTCCAAGTAGATAAGAACAAAAGGCCACATTACCGCATTCCCTTCATGCCTTCAGGCCACAAAATACAGCTAAAATAATCAAAAGAATGCTACTCATAGGATGACAGATGCACAGAAAATGGAAAAGCAGTGAGAGACAACCATAGATGTAGGACACGAAGACTGCAACGAAGGGAACCTGACCTTTGCATGAGGTATGCAGTTCTCATGCTCACAAAACTTGTGTGTGGATCCAATATCCCCAAGCCCACACAAAGAACAGCTGGGACTTGGAGCAACTACCCAGTTTCCTTGGCAGCGTGGCAAAAGCCACAGAATTGCTTGGTAATCTGCAGGCTGGAGCCAAAGATGCTGAATATTTCCAAGCATCCCACCACACAGAGAGGGCTAGGAGTGCAGCCCCCTGCACGTGACACCTTCTCCTCCTATTGCTGTGATGTTCTGTACTATTACATCAAATTTTCTAGTATATAACAACAGCAGAGCAGCAGGCTAGGTGCTGAATGAACACCAGGAAATTTCCATGTCATCTTTTGTTTGTTTGTTTGTATAAGTTGGATGCTGACACACCAACTCCCATGTCATTAAACTGGCCTTTTGGACAGGCTGAAATACTGAACTTTGATTTTTAAGGTGAACTCCTCCAAAAGTACAAGATAATAATTGAGCCAGTTCAGCCCTGCCGAGATCAATTTGAGGACACACTGAACCTCAGCTCACAAAATAGCAGCTCCAAGTGGTGCCACATGTAGCTGATTCTGACATGACACTGTGTCTTTGCATGGCAGGATGATGAAGCACCCTAAAATTAGCCGTCTTACTATTTCGTAAAGAGCAGGCAGAAAGGTAGCAGGCTGCACTGAGGAGAACAAAGAGGCACAGAAGGACCAGAACTGAGGCTCACGCACACACATGTCCCACCACTTCATGGTGAGCGCTCTTGGCTTCTTTACAAATTTCCATCTCGGATAGTTTAGTGTAATTTCTTATTCTGACCTTACAGTGAAAGAAGAAAGGTGATTGTGCAAATGGTGGGGGGATCTATTCTCTCAGTGGGCTTGGGAAAGAGCAGAGAGAAAATTAATGGTGAAAACAACAGTGATGATCTGTTTTCCTTGGGGGGGCAGAACTTGCATGTAATTCACAGAATGAAGCCTGTTGTTAATGAAATAGAACTGGGAACAGAAGAAAAAATAGTGCTGTTATGGGAACCAGAAATATTGTGATAAAGCCCTGTCTCTCTGTTCAGCCAGACTGATTGTTTCCAGACATTCAGCTCTCCTTCCACCCCATTTCTTGGGCTTTGCAAAGAGTAAGATTTGAGAGAAATAAACTACAAGGCAGTGGGAAGATAGCCATGGGTGTGTTTGGGTATGAGGGTAAAGGAAAAGGTTCTGGAACAACATGAAATTTGCAGATGATGGTGAAAAAAGAAACTGTAAGGAAACATTTGAATACCAGAGGGCACAACAGGCAAATTATCAAATGGATGTTAGAGAAGGACAGCATAACTACCTAGGAAGCTGAGGATTTAGCCACCTGCTCTTTGCAATAGTCTGTGTGGCTCTGCGCCTACATCAGTGTCAGGACCTGCTTTTTTCTCTATTCCTATGGTAGGACGTTGTGGAAGAATAGATGGGAATGAAATAATTGACTCTGAGGCATAAACTGACCAGAACTGCTTTCTGCTGGTAGATCTCTCTCAAAAAAGTGGGACTTTTTTGTGACAGGGATATTTCTGTTCAGTAAAGATGGTTAGACAGTACTGCTTGCAGCTTTAGTAATTTAACTTAGGATGAGACTTAGGATTTCACAGGTATCACTGAAACCCAGAGGGGCAAGATCTATTTTGGTGCAGTTAGTAAACGATATTTGGTACAGCATGGACTGTGCCATTGGTATCAGCTTCAGCACAGGACATCTCTGTTCAAAAATGGATTGAATATTCACAGTGGATTAAAGCTTTTGGATAGTAGGAAAATTAGATTTTTCTTGCACAGGTTATTAAGGGTCTCCAGAGAAATTATATGTGAGCAGTCAGAGACTGGAATGCTTGGAAGAACATAACTCTGAATTTCCTACAATATATGTCTCAATATTGGCATTGGAATAGGAGAATTCCAAAAATGTTGATATGATTTCAGAGAGAAAAGAAAAGCTGCATAAGATCTGTAATCAAATCCTGATAACTATGTGAAAAAAAATGGAATTATTACTGCTTCCCAGAGAGCAACTCCCATGCAGATAAATTTAATGACTGCTCATGTTCCTGGACATTTTGCATCCCAGAAATTAACAAGATACCACTTAGAAAAGGAAAAAAATCCCGCAATCTTTTGTTTCTGTTTAACAACACTGGAATTGTGCAAAATGCTGAGAATTCTGCTGTTGATTTTTTTAATGAGTGATTTAGAGACTTATCTCCAGAAAATCATGTGATAATGTTTTTAGAAGACTGTTTGTTTGGTCTGCCAGCACAGGAAAAATGGCTTCAGTTTAAAACTTCAGGCTTGTAAGAGAAGGCCAGAGCAACTATATATCATTTTCAAGCAGAAATAGTAGAGCAGTCACCTGTGCCAAACCTCCATTGCATTTAGCTGGTATTTTTTTCTTGGATAAGGAGGGTGGTATCAGTGACTCATCACCCTTGTCTGATTGACGAAGGCTTTCTTGTCATTAATGTCAGCAAGCCACTAGGGCACCACTAATTATGATCACTGAGCCCTAAGAGAAAAGATTATTTGAGGGGTACTGGGTAGTCCTCACTTAACACACACATATTTACTTATTTCCACAAAAGAACGATACACAGCTATTCCCATCTTCTGGGCAGGGCTCTAGAGCAGCAAAATGACCCTTAAACACACATAGATATCAATCTGAGAGTAGTCCTAGGGCTTGCATCCCTGGAGATTCAAGAGATTGTTCCTGAGACTCCCTTAGGAAAAAACTCAGCATTCCCACGCCATCAAACTGAGACACAGTAGCTTCTATACGCCCTGTGACCAAGTGGAGACATCCAAAACCATATCAATTGGCAGCATGAAACTTCAATTTCATCACAGAACTCTTCCACAACATTTTTTTTTTTTTTTNATCACAGAACTCTTCCCCAACATTTTTTTTTTTTTTTTTTTGGTAAATTTGTAAAGCTTTTAGCTTCCAGACATGTAAAGCTTTTAGCTTGCAAACTTGTACAAAATATTGTGACCAATGGGATAAAACTTGCAAATACAAGCAATTCAGCACAAAGAGTATTGCATGCTGATAAGCTTGCAGCAATTTCAGCCAGGTAAACATTCTTCATCAAACAGTATAAATTTACAGTTATTTCTTTCAAGATAACAATATAATTTTTTTCTTTTTCTTTTTCCTTAATTTACTTAAAGCTTATTTGGCTTGGTAGATCAGTGGCTGCTTGTAATAAATGGTGTAAAGAAATCACTTTTCCTAATAAGCAAATGACATACAATCTTCATATTTTTCCTGGCCTCTTGAGCCTCTAAATAGCTCCGCACCATTATAAATCTGCTTGGGTTATCTTCTGAGTTTATAATAACCATAAGCATTAAAATAGTTTGTTTATAACTCTAATAATCCCTACTGGCTTCCCTGCAGAATTATAATAGACATGAACCTAGAAGCATTTTGTTTATGACTACTACAATTAGTCATAATTTCCAGTGAGATATAACAGCAAAGATCTCTCAACAATCTATTGTTCAAGATTGCAGTATCTGCTCATTTTCAGGGCAAACTGATGGCCAAGGCTTAGTTTAGAATATTTAATAGGAATAGATAAAATGCTGAAGTTTCCACATACCATTAGTATTACAGATGATTTTAGCTGGATACAGAACTCACTGTTTGCCCCAGTAACAACGAAACAGATACTCTTTATATTAATTTTCCCATTGTTTTCTAACAAAAGCACAAGCTAAATGAAACATCATTTGACAAAATTTTACATTTACATATTTTAAACTGAAATGTAAAAGCTCAAGAAATTAGCAAATAAAGATCTTTTTATAGCTGTATTCTGAGAACATAATTCCTTAAATGTTTGAAAAGTTGAAGATTCAAATAATTAAAGCCCACATCAAAGATACAAATATTCTCCCATAATTGGATATACAATGATCAACATAAAAAGAACATAAACTGTTTACTTCTTAAGCTTTTCAATCTCAAGAAAGAAAACAATATTGTTTGGAGCATTGTCATCCCTTTTTAACAGTTTCAGTAACATAATCAAAGGGAGCCCATGGAAGGTCACAGGAAATAGCCCTATTTGCAAAGTGAAGACTATTATTAGTCTTATTATTATTCCTGGAAATCAAAACATCCATTGGTTCATAGATATTAAACTTCATTATCTTGACTAAAGATACAAAAAATCTGCAAGTTCTTCCCACTAGGTTCTTTCTCTTGGCCCTCTCTGGCCAATAATCAAAGCTGTCCTTTTCCCAGCTGCTGTTTCCTATAGGTCAGAGCCACAGATGAGCAGTGTTTCTCAACACAAGTCAATGGAACTAATACTAATATAACTAAGTCGAATCTTGAAAGAATTTACATCAGTGCTCAACAAAAACACAACTGTTTCAAGTATGAAAAGCATATATTCTTATACTCCCTCTGTGCAGAGCAGTCAGAAAACTTGAATGTATTTCTTGTAAACTCTGTCCATGACAATACAATAGCAGCGGTCCCTCCTTCCTGCTTCAGACACCACTTTAACTTCTCTTTTCACCCAAACACCTTAAATCCTATTCAATACCTCAGTACACAAGAAGAAAAATCCTACCTATCCAGGAGGAATAGTTGTCATGTAAGATACCCATGGGTTATAAACATGGTTGAGACTTTCTGAAATAAGTCTTTTCAAAGGGCATGATTTGATTTTTGGAAAATAGTGAAGATTCAAAGATTTATATGACTGCCTCTACTCATGTGAATGTCAAAATCTTGTCAAATATCAAGTTGCATAAACACCACAAATAAGAATATACAACAACACAGGTAATCCTTAAGCTTTCTAACAAATATGTAAGAAAATTTAAAGTATATGTTTTAAACTATCTTTCTCAGTGTCAGTTTGGAGTTTTCCAGTATTATTCCTTTTCTAAAACAAAAAGAAGTAAAACATTTTTTAAAAAAGCTTATTCAAACAAATGCTAAACAGGAAGAAAATTCCATTTTATAATTTGTGTGATAGCATATGGCATTACTAAATGTCACAGAGGTACCAGTTGGCCCAAACTTGGCTTGTAATACACATGGTTTATTAGATTAATATGTACTTTCAATCCTGTGATATGTCTTCTGACTCCTCCTACTGAGTAAATTGATATTTGGATGGAGTGGAGACTAGACAGTTCTAGAGACTAGCAAAAGAAATAGGGAAGGTCTTTTTCCCACTCTTGCTCTTTCTCTCATGCTTTGTACTGCTCTTAAGACAAAGTCTTATGAAAAAGATCACAGTTGGCACAGGTAACAGTTTTCACAGCCAGTCTGTATGGACAGTATGGACAGAACCCTCAGCACCTCATGCTGTTGTTTTAATCAAGTAATATTCTGGGTCGTGATCCTTACTTTGGTGAGCTTACATTACCTGAGTAACACTTGTTCTTTATCTAGACAGAGTGATTCAGATACTGCTGGTGTTCAATATGCTGGTCCTATCAAATGACTTGAGTTCTCACATCTATCCGTTCTGAAGGCTCATTTGTGATTTGCAAAAAAAAAATAAAAAATCAGCCGTTTCTAAAATTCTTTCAGCAATATTAAATACTAAGAAAAAAAATAAGGTTTGCTAGTATCTATAGATGTAATTTTTGCAATCATCTTCATGTAAATGTTCACAAATTATCTTATAATGGCTGTCAGTTTAAAATTACAATGAGGAGAGCAACATTTAAAGTGGGAAGATGACTCAGTGGCCTGGGGAAAGGAGTTCCAGACAGATGAGGCAGCATAAGGGCAAGAGTGCCAGAATAACTGGGAGGGGCAGGTAAAATGATCTCAAGTGAGTATAATAAGGTGACACACCAAAGTGCTGGTAAAATATTAACTATTTCTGCTAGCAGTCACCCAATGAGATTCAGAGCTTGAGAATTCTAATCTAGGTATGTTTTCATCAAAAAATGACACAGCTTTAACAGGAAGGAGGAAAAATTAGAAGCCTTAGAACTTCTACAGAAGTTGGTTCTTTCCCTTGCCTCCACAATCAGGCAGCAAGGCAATGTCACTGCATTTGAATGCTGTATACAAAGGATGGAGTAATAGCATTAGTCCCACTAGCTGCAGGAAGGCAACACCATGCCCCTAGCCCCACACACCACTACTGCCATGCTTTTCTGCTGTCACCATGTGTCATAGCTTCCATGTGAAGAGTGGATACGGCATCTCTCTGCAGCTACAGGACTTCAGACAGGACTGTTGGGCAGTTCATTCTGTTACACCATTGTAATGCACTATGCAAAGTCTTTCCTTTCCATGAAGCTTGTTTCAGTAATATTTTAGCAAACTGTCATAAAATAATCTTTTCCTGCTATCTGATTTATGCTTATCGAGCTCTCTGCTTCAGTTAGTTCTTCTAGACATGTCACTGGTTAATCATGGTGCTGTCCTCCAAATTCAACAACTCTGGCCCACCTAACTGCCATAAACATTGCTGATAAACCACTGAAACTCTCATCTGAGCGTGCTTGGGAAGCAAGACGTCTCTAGACATTAATTTTAAGATGCAGACCATCTAGAGTGCTCTCTTCTTTTTCTCTTCTAGCAGTGAGCCTTTAGCTAGGACACTAAGTTATTGATGTTTTATCCTATTAAGCACTTGCCTAGAGCTGATTTTCTGTACAGGTCTGTTGTCTGTAACAGGTGCCAAAGCCTCTAGCGTTCAAAACACCAGACATTATTTCTGATTCGGGTTCCTCTAAAATTCTGAAGGTCTTGATCTGCACCACCATTCCGCTGAGCTGCCTCTGCCTCCTAGCTGGCTCTTTTGTAGTTAATTTGCAGTAGGTCTCAGGGCTTCTAACATAAAATGAAGAAATACATTGGAAAAGCATTCTACATAGTTAGAAAAAAAGATACAGAAGATACTTGTGTTTTATGTAAAAGGTATGTATAGTACTGGTGCAGACAGAAGGCAAAAACCTGAGTGTATTTTTCTCACTGCCGAGCAACTCACATGAATGAGGTTTCCATAAATAATAGCAACACTTACTTCTTCTTTTTTGTTAGAAGCATTTATAGTTAGGCTCTTAGCAAAGCTTCTCAGTTCTTTGAAGAGTTCAGAATTTATTTGTAAGAAACCTGGATGAAATTCTGTGCAACACCATTTAAGTGATAAGAATGAAGACTGCACTGTAAACTATTGTTTGACAAATGCATTACTGGAAATGTGGTTACAAATGTACCTCAGTAGACTGACTCATAATCCAATTTTAAAAATACAGTCCATAATGCACTGTTGTGCTAATCTCAACCCAAAGTCAAAAGGCATTCATGTGTATGACCCGCTCACCAGACAACATTACGCAGTTAACAAAGGCAGACACTGTAGATGTCATGTTTGCTTAATTTCAACCATAGAAATAGCTGCTATGGAAATTATTTAAAATTATTCAGCACAATACAAAAGGAGAAAAAGCTCACATACTCAAAATATGAAGTTTACAGCACATACTTCACTTTAGTTAACCATCCCTTATTTCCTTTGCCTTCAGACTCAGATAATGAAATATCTCCGCTATTTTTGTCAGTTCTAGTGGCAGTCTGTTCAGCTGGTATTTAACATGGCCATAAACGACTTTATTTAGATTTTTTTTATATTTATGTTCTAAATTAAGGTAAAGAGGCTAATGGAAATGGGTAGATCTGTAGCTGCTAAACATGTTTTATCTCAAGATTAGATTAGATGAGCCGCAAAAAGGGGAGACAAAACTCAGAAAAGAACTGCAAAAGTGAAAAGAGTGTTTGGCTTACTGTCTTCTCTTACATATAATCTGAAGACAAGTCCAGTCCATGACTGTGTCAGTTACACAAGATCTGGCAAACCTGTATGAGCACCAGACTTGAGCTGGTGCCAACAGCTGCTCTCTTCTTGGAGACCTGAAACAAGACAGCAAAATGAGTCTTCTCTTGTAAGCCAGACAAGTGATTCTTACTGTTCAAGTGGTTCAATGGTTCTCATTAAAAGCAAGAGAAGACATAAAAGATAAAAAGCCAGGAAACAAGGAGTGGGAGAGAGTCACAGTAGGAATGCAAATCTTACAAAGCTCATTAGTGCCCCAAATGAGCTGAAGACAGCAGACAGGTATTGCCAGATACCCTCCTCTGTTTGTTTTGGACTAGGTATGCTCTGCAATCAGAACAGCGAAATCCTACAGTGTCAGAATAGATCCTGTAGTTTCTGAAGATGCTGGGGTATAACACTGGCTGTAAATCTCACAACTTTCAGTCAAGCTGTTATTTTTTGGCACCTGTGTCAAATCAAGCTTCCTCCTGTTTTGTTTCCTCAAAGAAAGTCATGAACTGAACAGCATACTCGTTGATACTCTGTTCAGCAATTAAACCCAGTTTCTGGCTTTTAAATTTTAATCCACTGACTTCTGATCTGTTTTTCTGTTTGTTATGAGACGTAGTCTCCTCTAAGTCACTGGATTTTGTAGATAAGAGTCCTCATCAGTATCATTTCCATTTTTTTCTGTTTTTTTCTTTTTTTCTTTTCTCTGCTTTTTATTATTCCCCTGATTTTTGAAAGCAGTCTCACATATCGGGTTCCATAAAACTTTTGATTCTTTGGGCAGCTGTCAGCCTCTATGTATCAGTACTTGCTGCGTGCTCTACAAATCATTTTGTCTAGTAGCAATGACCCTGATCCAGAATGAAGGCTGATGTGAGCCAAAACCTTCACCTGAGACCATGGTAACTTCAAGGAGAGCCTACTCAGCTATATGAGCACTTCCAGATGAAGCTCATTCACTTTATATTCAAATCACAAACAATCCACATTGAAATTTGAATGCTTTCAAATTAAAGAACACGGGTGCTTACGGAAAGTTGTTGAGATATCCTGACTTCAAAATAGAAATTCCCTCACAAAAGGAAGAATGTGGGAGAGCTCAGTAAAATATTAACTACACAGGAAATGGTAAAATGTGAACAGCTTATCTTAACACTTTTGTGCAAGTTATTTTAAAGGCTAATATTATAAAAAGTAGCATCGTTTGAAAGATAGATATGAAAAGAAAATGAAAAGATGATAATTTCAACTACAGACTTGGTGGTCTTTTGCTTTTAAGGCAGAGAATCCAACTTAAAGAGACGCTTTCGAAATTGTGTGCAAGTATTTTTTTTATGAAAAAGGTATGTTACAAATCCCCTTTCACAATCATCACCCATAATGTAAATAATAAATGAATTAAATTTAAATTTATAAATAAATTATGAATATAATTTTTCATCTGTATCAAAGCAAAACATTGTTATTTTTTGTTTATGGATTCATTTTGAAGGGAGAGGGATGAGGGAGTGTTTCAACATTATTACTTGAGCCTTCTGCAGGAAGGAACTACCATTTCTTTCATCATTCCAATATGTCTCCACTTCTAAAATTAGAATCTGAGTTGGAATCACACAGTACCTGGCGGGCTGGCACTAAGATATGCACTGCATAATGATACAAACAGAAAATATCCAACTGATACTGTTTGACACAAGGTTTGCAAATCACTGTTGAACTAGCTTCACCAGAGCTATTCAGAAAATTGCTGTTTACGCTTCTCTTACCAAAAGAACTGTGGTCCAAAAATAATTCATCAAAGTCTGTAATGCTGTTTGAATTACTGAACCTTTGAACGTAGTATCAGTTCTTTATGCAAGGGTGCAAAAAATGTTATTTTTTTAATCTTTAATATCACAACTTTTGACCAGATTAGTTATGCTAGTTCTAACTACTCATTTGCCAAATAGCAATGTTTTTTCTTTTTTTTTTTTCTTTTTTGCATTTTCACTGCAAATATTAGGATACTAGGAGTTTATATGGTTCCCAGGCAACATTACTAACATCTAATTTTCAGCATTTAACTTGAAGTTAACTTTAGGTTAAGGAGTTTCCTTCATCCTTAACTACAAAACATAACCCTCTTAGCTTTGCAAACAACTGCCTTATAGTGATAAACTGATGTAGATGACCATTTTAAAGTAGGTCAGAGTTTGGATGCCCCTTATAAGCTTTCTTCCTTCCAATTGGACTGACCTTTAGGTACTTTTTCAGTAGCTGTGACAAGCCTATACTGACTCACAACAATAATAATATATTAATGGGCAAACTTAAAAACATACAAAGTACACAGCACCAGAAGAGACACTGCCCTCTCATATTTCAATTCCTCCTCCTTTCTGTGCTTAACAAACACCTTATTATCCACTGTTATATACATCAAATGGTATAGTAGCACACTTTATGAAGATCGATTCTGTTTGCTTTTTAACTCCTAAAACATATCCACAACATTGCCTTGGTTATTTCTGTACCAAAAAAGATGCATTTTTAAACCTCTGTGAAAAAAGGATTCTTGAAATTAATTCAGTGCTAATGTTTCATTACTGTCTGGTTGGAAAAAGTAGATTGTTTCTAGTTTGCATTAAAGGAATTATGACAAACATTATCAAACTGCCATTAGCTCACATGCTAGAGATTAAGGCATTTATACAAGTTTAGGTAGATCTGACATAGACTTTATAGGAATAAAAACAGAAATAGGTAAAACATTTAACTTGTAAGATAGCTGTATAAGCACTGTCTTCCAGCTCTGTATAACAGAATGTCACACATTCCTGGGCAATTGTCTGCACAGTCTGCTGCTGTATCAAATACTGAGTGTTTACCATGCTCCACACAGGAAAAATACACAATAAAACTTGTGGGGTAAATGTGGTTTTGTGGCCTTTTCTCAAAACATTTTATTATGTATGAAAATAGAAAACAAAAGTATACCAGTGTCTTTTGAATGTCTGCTCAGCTGTAGACTGAGCTTTAATAAAGCTTATTTGAAACCTAAATTGTATCTACAAGAAGTAAGTATTTGATTTTAAAAAGCATCTATTATGTTCCTCTAAATCAACAGTAAATTGATGTTGTGTTGTATACCACCTCAATCAGCTTAATGGAAAGAATCAGTGTTAAAACGTACTTTTGTGAATTTGTGACATCGTGGTAAGAAGTTTTTATGACATATGTGATACCACCATTGCTTGATAACAATTTGATGGTTGTGAACCTCTGTCAGCCTCAAAGAGGCTGTAGGCAATGAGTTTGCTGACAGTTTAAACACTGATTTGTCATTTCTACCATTTGTGTATCAGTTCCTGCTTTCCACACAAAACTGGAGGATTTTCGTTTGTACAATTCCCGTTTATACATAAAATGTAGACCTTCACAATAATATGTAGTCTCATTCTCCTTTTAGAGCAAAGAAAGTTGTCCTTTTAGAGCAAAGAAACTGCCTACTGTTGCTCAAAGTACAGTCTACTTGCTCTTCACAACGCAGAAACAGCACCAAAACACCATTTTTTCTTCCGTTAGTTTTTTGCCAGTGTGATATGTAGACTGTACCAACTATCATAGAATCATAGAATTGCCTGGGTTGAAAGGACCTCAAAGATCATCTAGCTTCAACCACTCTGCTGTGGGCAGGGCCGCCAACCTCTAGAGCAGGCTGCCCAGAGCTACATCCAGCCCTGCCTTGAATGCCTCCAGGGAGGGGGCATCCACAGCCTCTCTGGGCACCCTGTTCCAGTGTGTCACCACCCTCTGAGTGAAAACCTTCCTTCTAACATCTAACCTAAATCTCCCTTGCCTTAGTTTAAGACCATTCCCCCTTGTCCTGTCACTATCAACCCATGAAAACATGTAACTATCTCTGCATCTGCCTCAGCACTCTTGCCTGTCCCTTGCAGAGGCAGATGTGGCAACAACAGTCCACACTTCAGCCAACCCTCTGAGTACAAAATCACAACCTGTGACATGCCTCTATCTTTAACCATACTGCAGATTCTTTCTGATCCTTATTGGTTTAAGAAGTAAGCCAAGAGATTGGTGATCTGTAATAGATAACATTTCTCCTGTAGACAGCGGTCACACTTTCTAATGCACCAGAATAAATATACTGAGCACTGATGTGTTCTTCTGAAATAGTAACAGAACAAAGGTGTGAGGATATTAGAATGAGCTGTTGTTAGCAGAAACACAGCTATGTGAGGCAGTCACTAACTACTCTTGTAAGCAAAGACAACAAAGTATATCGAGGCTTATAATGATGATAGGTGTTTAACACTGGACAGGTTGCGAAGACCAGCACAGATCTGGGTATGCAGGGAAGGAGTAGGCAGAGGCTGTTCACTGTGATTGATAAGCTCCAGAAGGAAGCACACTCTGTGACTTGTGATTTTAAGGTCTCTTTGTGACTTTGAAGTTTGTCCAGCAGTTTTTCATCGCTAGCTTCTGCGAGAAGTACCAAACTAATCAGGGATGTCCAGTAATGTGTGTCCCAAAGCTTACTGCCAACCTGCAGCTGTCAGCACTACTTCCAACACTAACCCCTAAAGCCAAACTAAAGCTTTGTATTTGTGTAACTGTGAAGCTGAGGTAGCTTGAAGCAGATAATTTCTTATTACACACAAATTTGGCAAATATGTACTATACGCTAAGTAGATGATACTCTCCTATCTGTGGGGTTAATGGTGACCTTAGAATTACTGCAACCTCATGCCCCAAAGAAGTGACTGTGCACTTCTGTTACTCTGGGACAGCAAGCTAAGCTCTGCTGCTTCTCTGTTTCAAAAAATGATTAATGTTGGAAAGGACAATGACTGCTTCAGATGCTTCTCTTTTTTACTTTCCAAAACTCTAAAATTCTCTCATACCATGATTCAGAGGGCACTTCCCAGTCACAGCCATATTTGCAGGTTTATTGTCAGACCACACAATATGTGTGATATTAAGAGATGTTTTCCAATGGCCACCTTAAGACAGTATGAGCTCTTTGCATAATTTTGGGCAGTCCGCATGAATATCTCCCAATTGTTCTCTGCTGAATAATGTGTAACTTATCTCATTTCTCAATGAATTGTTCAGCACATGTTATTAATAGGACTGTAGTAACTCCATCATGTTATCTAGAAGATCAAGTATTTTCCAATAATGATAAATGCTGAAGGTTTACAATTACTGTCTGATAATCCTACTGTGGAATAACAGCCAGCCAGCCACATATCAAGTTCCATTTTAAGACTCACTCCTTGTGCTTGTAAAGGTACTTTGGGCTTTGACAGACAAGATCTGGTGAGAACTAGTGCTCATATATTTTACTCTAGAACACTAAGCCTAATGGTAGAGAGACAGACGTGCCCTTCCGCCACCTAGCAAACACAAAATGACAGAAAGCTGGAGACCATGATATCTTCAAGTGCCACAGTACAACTTCTAGTGCTCAGTATTCAAAGACCACATCTGACTGACCTCTAAATGCAGTCTCTAAGGTACAACAGTATTTTCACAAATTTCATGCTGTTATTTGCCAACTGAAATTTCCTTATGTTAATCTTTAAAGATGACGGCTCTGTAGTGACCTGCACGTTTAGTGTACGCCCTGATTTCTCCTGCTTCCTGGGGGTTTTACTCTTGTACTACTTGTTGTTAATAGGGTCAGTCTGATAGTCACCCAATTTTAAGGTTTCTCAATGCTGTACTTCCTGCACAACCTTTCATTAATTTATTACACAGACTGTTAGATGCTTTTGTAATTCTAGCATCTTACATAAAATGCTCTCGAAGTGGAATATTTTTGTGGGGTTATTTTTGGATCAGACTGAATAGCTATTTTGGATTGCATCATTTCGCATAACGTGCACAAACACCAGCTCACAGCTCCACAAAACTCCCTGCACATTTTGTAATAATTCTGTTTCAGCCTAGGTCCATGTGGATTTATGGTTATTTTTATTATGCCAAACTTTATTTTCGGGGTTCAGACTTCGTAGATGCTTAAATGTTCAAGTCACAGTAGTATGCAGTACTGTATCCACATGGAGATCCTGTCAGCACCACATGGATCACAACTACTGTTACAAACATTATGAAAGAAAACATATGGTCTCTGACCCAGGAATAAAGTTACATTAGACACCGCTGAAGCTATAAAATGCCTACCTTGTCCCCAAAAGAAGGTCTGACTTCAACTATGCAATTCTTCCTTATCCCTGAAGAAACCACATCACAAGATGATGTTCACAAGCTATTCTGACAACGGCACTTACTAGGAGAGAGAGAAACAAAAGAAAACCACCTGCAGCACACTAAGGAAAAATTTCAGAAGAGCACTGCCTTTACCTCTGGTTTTTTCCCATTGCTGCACCTCATGAAACATCTCTCTAAAGGATCATGGGAGAAGCTCTTTTCTGGCAAAAGAGCTCACTTGGTAACACTCATCTGGGAGAACGAGAGAAGGTCAGATGCCCAGCTAGTTACATCATTAGCAGTCCAAATGGCTATAATTCAACTCCTCATCATATATGCATAGCATTTTATTAATGTTTTGACACTAGCATTGCAATGAGAATTTTTAGTAATATATCAACAAGTTTAGTTTTGCTTAGTTTTGCAAACTATATTCTTTGTATTGCTTAAAATACTTTGAAATTCTTCCACATCTCAGTTTCATTCAAAGCCAATGTTCATTTGTTGTCTTTAATTACTTTTCCCTCAGGCGTTTATTCCTGTGCACTCAATAACAAGTTTAGAGACGGTATTTTTAGGATTTGTAGTTAGAGGCCATCTCCAAGGATTTCTGCATAGTTGTTCTACGTGTTTGTTAAACACTTGAAGAAGCCAGAAATATTCTGCTATTAAGTCACATTTGCTGAGTTTGTATTTGGAATTGCAAAGCTTTTATACTGTTACCCACTAATGTGCTTCCCAGTGATTATAATCTTCAAGTTTTGATCAAACTGTAAATACAACAGCAGCAATAAATAAGCGTAAAAGGATGAAGTATAAACCAGATGACAAGATGCCACAGAAGTGCCTCTTGGATGCACCCACAGAACCCACGTAAGCATCTATGGGGTCTGTTTCATGCGTGAGGAGAAGGCACTCAGTGCCCATAGGTGCTGTCAGAGTAGTGGATTCCCTGTGCTCAATATTCTCCTGTCCAATGAGGTGGAATGCTCTGCAGGCACATGGTTTACACTGCTCAAAATAACTTGGGACCTGCGAACTGACAAATGCTATTGCTCCGGTGGTGACAGGTTGTCCAGCTTCTTACAGCCATCCTCATAACAACGAAGGTTAACTTCTTTCACTGTACGGACTCCTAGCTGTTTCTGTTCCCGAGGACTGGAAGAAACCCCTCGCTTCCTTATCTTTATTCTCACGCTTGTGGATAATTGTCATCGCTACTAACTGCCAGCATTGGCAGCAACACCTGGAGGAATTATAAAAGGTAATGCTTTTAGATTGGTCTACATTTGGATTTTAGATAGGTCTTTAGACTGGTGTACATTTTGATTTCGCAGCACAGGTGCAGAGGAGTTTGATGAGCATGTATCTTTAAATGCTAATTATTGCTGATAAGACATATACAGGGAACAAATCATTTTTAAACTGACGGACTTAAATTACGCTGAGACGTGAGTATTACAGTGAAAGAGAAACAATGTTCTGTGGCATTATAAAGGTCTTGAATAGCATTGGTGGGGTTCTCAAAATCCCTTGGAGCCAGTCTGACTCCTCCAGAGTCCACAGAAGATAATAGTGACCTGAAAAGTTCATTGCCGGGACAGTGTTTTTCTTCCAGCCTTTCTTCCCTCCACTTTCTGAAATATTTACAATCCGCTGTTCAGCCTTAAACTGAAATGCCATAACTTGGGTTTCCTTCTTAAACAAAATCGCCCCTATTTTAACGTGATCCCCATAGTTAAATACTTACTATTTATTTATTTATTTTTCTATTTATTTATTTATTTTGTCATGTAAAATGACCCCGCTGGCTATATTTAGTGCTGGGAGATCTGCTCTCTGGATTAATGTACACAACAGCTGCAGAAACAGTCCTGATAGAAGGGCATAGCTCTCCCCCTTGAGCTCTGACTATCTCTCCTGCTCTTTTTCTCTCTCTCTGAGGGAGTATTTGACTGTCAGTAGCAAATGTTTGGCTCAGTATATTGCAACATTAAGCAGTAATCAGAAGCCCATCTTAAGTTTTACAAACTAATATACCAACAATTGAGAAGACAACGGAATAGCTCGAGTTTGTGTCAACAGAATATTATGCAAATCACGTTAGACACCAATTACTTTATCAACAGTTTTGTTTTGGTCAAGAGGTTTACATTATGAAGACACACTAGGGTCTAAGAATGGAAACAAAATCAGCAAGTGTTAATGGAACAATTTCACAAACTTCAACACTGCTCTGCTCCCACTCCTACCCCTCCTGAAGGTTTCAAAAGTCAGGATATTTCTTTCTTAATTACTGGGGTTCTTTTTGTGTGGGTTTTTAGTGTTTCTGGATTATTTTTTTTTTTTTCAGAAAAGGCTAAAAAATTGAACAATAGGAAGCATGTTAGTTCCTACAGCTGAGCAGCATGATATTTACATATCAAAAATAGTTTATAGTCAATTGAAGAGATAGGTTTTATATTTGACAGACTACCATGGAGAAAGAAATGCGTTCTGTGCTGTTCTGCTACTCCTATGCATTCTCTGGAAATGTTACAATACATTTTTCCGTGCTACTGTAGAAACATTTCCTATCAACAGCTACTAAAAATTAACTATCTGGTTGTGTTCGTAAAGAAATACTAGATTAGGATGACTCGTTAAAAAATAAACACAATACTATAAAAGCAGTTGGACAGTGCGACCAAAATTGTTGTCAAATCAACTGGCCCCCCAAAAAGTTCACTTTGCTGTACTTCATTTTGATAAACAACAATATTCTATGAAGATGGGCAAATTACTCCACTTAAATTTCTTTTACGCAAGATATTAATGATTATAAACATGACTGAAAAATTGAAGTTTTTGTTAGGTTTTGATTGGTGTGAAAGCATAAAAAAAAGAACAGCAATTAAAGAACACAAGAGTTTGTGAAAAAGAAAGGCACAACTGGGCCTTGTTAAAAAAAAACAAACAAAAAACAAAAACTACAACCAGTTCTCTTTTGTATCCCATTTAAGGCTTGAGTTCCCTTTTTCACTAGGAGCCAATGTTAATATGAAAACTGAATGTCATTCTAAAAACAAGACAGGCAATAGATTTGAAATTACCAGACAAATAGATGTGCACAGGCACAGCTAGTTTGTTTGCATACCATTGCTTTTCAGGGCTTTTCTTTGTCCAGTTTGTGCTTGTTCAGGCTGGCTACACAAGCAATCATTTGTCTTGTCTTCAGATACATGTGCGCAATTCCTTTGACATCAGTGCTGTTTACACGCATGGGTAGAATAGAGAAATCTGCTCAACATTTAAGTTGCATGAATTCTCATTACAAGCACCTTATGGAGTGCTGTAATTTGTCAGACTACAGCAATGCAATGCAGTACTCAAATCACTTGCTAACTAACAGAGCTAAGCCGTCCCAAAATAAAACTTTTGTCCCATGCATTTCTGGATTTTTGCACTGCTTACACATACCAAGAGCAGGAATAATAGAAATGACCTAGTTTAAATCACTGGGGTCACTGTCCATGAAAGTGGATTTGCAGTTTTAGCCATGAAAGGCTTGCAGTGTAGTGTGACTGTGCCTGGACCCAGATAAAAAGAATACTGTTGCCTGTTTATTTTATTTTCCTTTGTGGACTTTTGTGTGCACATCCAGCACCAAACTGTGGACTTCTGCTCTATCTTTTCAGGCCTTTTGTGTAGACTCCTCACATGGAGGATCTTTGAAGGAATCTGGGTTGCATACTTAAATTAAAACAAACTTGTTCTGTATTACTTGCATTTGAAGTACCACAATCAGAGCTCCTCCTAGCAACTGTGGCCCTGCCTTCACAGGTCAATGGGAGAGGAGGATAGAGGAGCATGCCAGGCAGTCCTCAAAGACAAACTTCATCTCTTTTTCTTTCCAGCCTCCTAATTTAAAAATCAGATTAAATTTCTTTCAGTTTTAATTTGACTTTGCATAGAGTTTAATGAAGATATTGCTTGACCTTGTAGTTCAGGCAGGTTCGTTAAGGAGCATAGAGAATTTGAGGCATGTCGTAAGAAAGGGTCTATGGTCTCATTATGAGAGCTGTGGGACAATACTAATTGTGAACATATAAAGACATCTTTGTGACCTAATTAAGAAAAAAAACCCACAATGGTCTTTTCATTATGATAGTACGAAGGAAATGTTGACAAAGTTAAAAAAAACTTCAAATGTGCTTTTCTCTTGAAGAAGAGATGGCTATTTCAGACTGTTCAGGGTGCCCACTATTGCAACATAGTGGTCATGGGCCAGGCAAAAAAGTATACAAGGGCATGAGGCCGAGTGCACATAGGCTTATTGGAGTGTCTTCTGAAAAATTATTTGGAGGTGGGATTTATCCCATCTTATTTCTAAGTTGATAAACTCCTTTTTTTTTTCTTTTGTGGGCTGTGCAATTACACTATCAGTAGGAATGGGAAGAGAAATTAGGAACAAAACACAATGGTAATGAAAAACACAGTTCAACTCTCACCTTTCTAGCACTATTTGCTTGCAAAACAAGTGTTCAGAAGTTTCTTAAGGTGAATTCTTAAGGCTTTTAAGGCTCCAACATCCATACATTTTGAGTTACATTTAAATGTCCATGAGCGGAATAGTGAACTTCTCCAAAAATAAGCTGTGTTTAGAGACCAACATCACTACAAAAAAACATGGAGGTAGATTCTCTGCTAAAGAAATCTAGTCTTAAACATTCCAAGCTCCAAATCACTTGGATTTGGTTTGATATCATTTACATATTATCAATTGAAAGAAATCACATTAAGTTATATGCAACTATGTTGACATTCTAATTATTACTTCAGCATAGCATCATTTAAGCACAATGTATATATGCATGTATAACTGCATATAGGTAATTTAATCTATATTCTTCAGCTACCTGCCACTAATTTATTTATTAAAATTTATTTATTAAATTATTAATGTTTATTTATTAAAAACAATAAAATCTCCCCTAAACTCTAGAGCACAGATACTCTACCACTACTTTTTTTCCCCTCCCTTTAACTATATATAGGTTATACTTTTCAAATGTTTATGATTTGTATTTTTGAAGAGGAATTTTACAGGTCACCTGAGAAACAGTTAAAACAATTAACTGATTGGCATTTACAAACAGAGGCTGTGAGGTTGGGTTGGGTAACTGTTCAAAAGTGCTTCAGGTAAATCCTGGGCAGTTTGAGTGAAGTTACTCCAGATTTTTGCTGCAACATATCCAAGGGAGAAGCTGGCCTATCCAAACTTTTATTTACAGAATGGGGCCTGACTCTACTCCTTTATTGAACAGAGGGAGTAGTAGCAATAAATCAATCAGTTATAACTGCAAATAAAAATCCTTCAAACTGTCGACATTTACGTGAAAGCCAAGTGCAGCAACATGCAAATCTATATAAAACACCACCTCTGTTAACAAAATAACATTACAATGAGCAGTATAAAGCCACCAGCCTCTTTCAGACTAGAAATCAAATGAAGCTTTAAGATCTGGAAGATATCAAGAGGAAAAAAATAGATATATTTAGAATATTAACAAGCCGTTCAAAAACACACATGAAGAAGTAGAATATTTCCTAAACATAGACCTGTAGCATGCTTGTTTTCAGAGAGATTTTATTTCCATCAGAAGCTGTAACACTCTTTGGCATGGAGGTTCTCTCCCCATTTCTCATTATTTAATTACAATACTTCACTTAACGTGACTCATAACAAGGAACGGAATCCAAAATTACTAACGTGTCTAAAACACAAAAGTAAATCACCTTCTTGTACACAGCCTTCTAAAAACAGTTATTAAAATCACCTTATTCTCTCTCCCCCGAACACACACAACCGCTAACCTTAGTCCTCAGTTCCAGCCTAACCTTTCATATACTGGAGTCTCCACCTGTCCTCCAGCAGCTATAGCACATCTACAGGCAGTAACCAGGAACGGTGACAGTGGCAACAGTCCTGCAAGCACATAAGAATGTGATTGTGATCTTTAAACATCTGAGAGAGAGACATATCTCTTGTGCCATCTCTTAGCTTGCTTTGCATCATGCACTGCTACCTTTGAAACACTCATAACTGTTAGTGGATGTGTAAGATTGCACAGGTAGGCATCCAGGCGAGTCCTAACATCTCCAGAGAAGATGACTCCATCACCTCTCTGTGCAGCCTGTGCCAGCAAAGGAGTGTCTGAAAAGGACACCTTTAGGACATTCAGCGTTCAACACTGTTTCTATCCAAACAGAATACAGGACCTGCACTCAGATTTACCTGTGATTCCCTTCAGTTTTGCTGAGACTTCACCACCACAGCCTCCTTAGGAAAAAGCTCCAATTCTTTTAGTGATGACTCAGCAATAGGAAATGAAAGAGTACAGCATCCCACTGCACAATCTCCCTAGGGTGATTTTCCTGCCTTTCATATAATGATTATCAATTTAAGCCATTGCCTGAATAGTCTTTGGAACCTAATTCCACCTCTGTGAATATTTTATCTTAAAGACCACATGGCTAATAAAAGAACACCAGTTTATAACTGTTACTCATAACTAGCATTACAATTCCTCCCCTTGATACTGGTTCATAAATAGAGGTATTTTTCCAGTTGGCAAAATTCTTGGTGTCAATTCATTGACACTACAGATTGCTGCTTACTGTATTTGTACTAATGTCTGTCCTTCCTACTGATGATTCTTTACAGCTGAAGATAGATACTTGCAGTTATGGTGTGCTTGTTGCTTGCCCCATGATACTGCAGACATCTGCTGTACACTGACTCCCTCCCACCGATCCGTGCCACTACTACTGGGGGCACGCGGGATGGCTTCGACATAGTCACAAAGACACTTTTGTCCCAAAGTCCCAATTATAAAAAAATAAAGAAGACTCAAGGCATATCAAGGCCAACTCCGCATCAAAATCTAAACAATACAAACTGTCCAACAAAGGTTGGATTCAAGCCCAGGTCTTGATTTTGGAGCTTAGATTCCTATTTTGACTATATAAAGGCTGAATTATTATTACAAAGTATTAGTCAGATGTAATTACAGTTTTCCTTTTGGTGATATAGTTTTGTACACTGGAAAGACAGTCTACATAGTTATTTGAGAAAATATATTGAATTTAGCTTTATTTCTATCTAGCCCCCAGAACTTGTCAGGCTGTATGCTTGGTTCATTTAAACAAATACCTTGCTTGCCAGTACCAGTCTGCTCTTATCTATCCCTGCTCCAGTAGAGAAAAGGAAGGAAGTTGTCCTAGCTCATTTCCTGGGGAACTGTTTGTTTTCTTCCACCCACACCTGCTCAGCTGTCCTTAGAGGGGCAGAGACAAGGTGGAAACAGTGATTTGTTCATTGGCATCCTACATGTCCACTCAGAACTGTGACAGGCAAATGGCTTTTGCTCTGCTGTGCTGTCTAGCCTGGTCATCTGAACAGAAGATGTTCTGACCAACTGTGTTACAACTAATCAAGATGAACCATCAGTGCAAAGAAGTTTTGATTCTGTCACTTTCATTTCCTTTATCATTTTATATTTTCCATCAGCTGAGTACCCCTGATTTTGTTACTTGGCAGTAACTTACATCTGTTTTCCCTCCTTGGGCTGTCAGACACTTGCTTATTCACCACACTTTTTCACAATCTTGAATTATAAAACTATTTTTCCCCACCATCTCTGGGAATGTCCCCCCTAACTGCAGTAATAGCCCTTAAGGAAATTAGCAGAAATTTATGTTTCAATGCTTTGTTCAAAAGATGAATAGGAGACATACAGGATCCAAAACGAAGTCTCAACCGTACAGAACAAGTAGTTGCCTTACTATAGCTATATGCAGAAAAGCTGCACTGTGAATAAGAACCTCTGTTGAAATAGACATAACCCCTACATGAGAAATTAATTCAAGCAATATCTTTACAGCAGAAGAAAAAGAAGCCCCGAGGAGAAGCCAGTCAGATGATTTTTATACACTCTCTCAGTAGCATAAACGCACAGGTTCTTCACTAGATTT
Organism: Odontophorus gujanensis; assembly: GCA_013399175.1. Lineage (NCBI taxonomy): Eukaryota > Metazoa > Chordata > Aves > Galliformes > Odontophoridae > Odontophorus > Odontophorus gujanensis. The sequence continues at coordinate 370,517 of VXAB01004850.1, forward strand.
CAGCAGATTTTGATCACACATTTGCATTTCCTCTGCAGACTTTCCACTGTTCCCTAAGGAGCTGCATAGCCCTTCATCAGCTCTGATGACATTTACAGACACTGGAGATCAAATTACAACATGCCATACTGAAATGTTTCAGAAGAGTAGCCAAGAAAACTGGCAAGCTAAATTTTGCACATGTTACACCTCTCCAACCTCGTAAAATAACAACCTTCAGCTGCAGCACCAAAAACTACACAAAGATACCTACTGCTAGATGCTACCATTTAGCCACTGCCACACACAGCCATCAGCTTGGAGCTGCATCCTTCCAGGGAAATGCTGAGAGATTGTACTTCCTATGACATCCCTCTAGAAGCACACACTACTCTCCTTCTTATTCAGGATAAAAGAGCTGCACGGTGCAGAGAAAAGAGCTGATTACGGTTCTGCTTCGTTCCCTTTGGTTTTAAGTAGAAGGCGGCACATGGGAAGCAGATCTAAAGCCAATTTGATCCTTCATTACAACTAAACTCGAGGTATGCAGCTCATTCACGTGCAAGCAAGGTATGCCTCCCAAGCTGTGAACTCCTTATGTTAGGAGGTATTTAAACCCCTCAGAGCTGAAACCATAGATTTAACTTTGACCTTTACAGTACGAAGTGTGCAATTAACATTACAACAGGATAAGACAGCCCCTAAAAAACACTCAGCTACAGTAAGGTTGCAAAGCTGTTTAAGGAGTAAAAGCTGAGCAAGCAAAAGTAGTGTCCACCAAACTGGAACTGCACGCCTTAGAGACCTCTTTATTCTCTGATGAGCTTATTTTACATACTCTATCCAGTTGTGAAACAGCTTATAGCATTGCCTTGTGGGCTTCCTAAATCAGCACTCTCTTACGCACCACGGCTTCACTTAAGCACTGTGCCAGCTAATCCAACACCAAGCATTTGATCAGTATTGCAGACCCTGGCTCAGTTGCAGGAGTGAGGCAGGTGGTGCTTTACAGCTGGAATTTGCACCGGGGACTAGATGGGGTGTTTAGAAGTATGTCATTTATATGGTATTTGAGTTGTACTTCTTCCTATAGGCACAAACGTATCAATGGCAGGGTTGTCTTCCTGAGTTTGATTGTTTCATATTACCAAAACAAAACAATGAAATCAATACAACTAAAATGTGAAACATTTACACAGGAAATAGAATTTCATCACAACAAATTGCGCATCAGTCAGAAGGATTTAGGCCTCAAAGTGCACATCAGAATATAATAGCTTTACAATCATTCACTGATGAAAATAAAAAGTTTAAATAGAAGCTTTCCTCATTATAAATAAGGAAGAAGGCTATTTCTCATTGTCCTGGAACAGATACGATAGCAATACAAGCTAATACAATCTCATTTCCTTTTTACCATCCCTTTTCCAGGGACAAATGTTCCTTTCGCAGAACAGAAAGCCTTCTACAACAGAAATACTTTTTCTTACTTTGCTTTCATGGGCTTACTTAGGCTGTCATTATTGCTTCCTGCAGTATCTTTAAGAATTTTAAATGAAAAACTGTCATATATATTTGCTCTACTCTCCCCTTTGTCTTCCTCCCATCATCCCTCAAATGTTTTTTTGAGGGTTCATTTACTTACTACTTCAGTGTCTTTCAAGCTAAAATTACTTAATTTAAAAGTACTGTCATTCTTCCACAACTTTCAGTTTAAATGCTGGGTATTTCAAGGACTATCTAATTAGGTTGTTTCCAAGATCACACAACAGCAATGGTAAGGATTTGACATTCGAACTTAGTTAATAGCTCTGTAGTTGAAGTTCTGCCTGGAACAGAGTACAAATTGTCAAGCAATTCAATAGCAATTCATGGCTACCAGTGGAAGAAAGTTATAAAATGATGGATTTCTCTGTGCAGAGGTGATAGTATCTGGCAGCATGTACAGAAACAAGCCTTTAAAATGAGGTCATACTTGTGAGTTAATATCTAGCAAACAGTTGCACTTCGAAAATGTGTTCTGTTTTTCAGAAGTCTGTAATTCTGTGTAACCAACAGGTTTGTCTTTTTATCGGCAGCATGCAAGACGACAGTTTAGAATCCTCAACTTCAATATCTCAACTTCTGAGAGAAAGTTACTTGGCTGAAACTAAACATCAAGGGAACAGTGAAAGAAGTAGATCAGAACCAACTTCACATAACTTTCTTTACAGCAACAGTGCTGGTGATTCAGACGAGGTAGCTGCACAAGATGACCTTCCAGATCTCTCTGCCTTTTTGAGTCAAGAAGAGTTGAATGAAAGCGTGAACTTAGCAAGACAAGCTATTGATCAGAATCCACTGGAATCTAAACAGGATGAGCTTCATCCCCCAGATCAACTGAAAAACACTGGAAAAAACAAACAAATGGCCCACTCCACAGCTTTAAAAACATCAGACAACGGCCTGCCTGCAAACTTTTGCCAGGACCGTGCTGCAGACACAAAAGGTTCCAAAGGGAGCCCTCAAGATCTAAAGAAACACCCTCCCTCTGAATCAGAATCGAAAAAGGAATTCCTAAACAAGGCAGCAGATTTTATTGAGGAGCTCTCTTCACTTTTCAAAGCTCACAACTCTGAAAGAATAAGACCCCGAACATGCAAAAATTACAGGAGCAAAATTGATTCTAAGAGTAAATCTGCTCAAAAAGCTGGCTGTAGCCTCTCAAGTACATCAGAAAACAGAGAGAGGTTATCCATTCCACTACCTCTAGACTTGGAAAACAGATCAGAGGAAACATTTGAAAAAATAGATGATCAACTGGCAGAAAACTTGGAATCTATCAACCAATTGACAAGTGCGGAACTAAAAACAGAGTCAGAATCTGCGTATTCTGATGAGCCTATAGGACAGCCACCATGTTTCACTCAAAAACTGAAGAGCAGGGAAGTTCCTGAAGGAACCAAAGTGCAATTGGACTGCATTGTGGTAGGAATCCCCACACCTGAAGTCAGGTAAACATTATGCATAAATATCATGTCACTCTGTGTATCCAAAACAGTAGGTGTGTGCCTCCTTGATATTTTAATGCATATATTTCAGTAATGTGGCAGAGGTCCATTGGTTACTGAAATTAATTGGGAAGAACAAATGCTTTCTTTAAATTACAGCAGAGGTTATTCACATTTTAAGACAACACATTCTGAGGCATATTATTTTCTTCTTAGAGAATTGCTTTTAAATACTGTATTCACATAAAAAGAAATACTAACTTCTAAGTGAGAAGTTAATGGAAACCAAGACTGAGAGTCTCTAGTGAACTGGCTAATAACACCAATGACTGTGTCACCACAGGCTGATACCTGAAAGTATTTGAGATGTTGGCTTTGAGATGACTTGAGATTAATGGCTTTAAACTAGAAGAGGGTTTAGACTAGATATTAGGAAGAAACTTTTTACCATGAGGGTGGTGAGACACTGGCACAGGTAGCCCTCTCCCTGGAGGCATTCAAGGCCAGGCTGGATGGGGCAGTGAGCAACCCGGTCTGGTGGGAGGTGTCCCTGCCTATAGCAGGGGCTTGGAACTACATGATCTTAAAGGTCCCTTCCAACCCAAACCTTTCTATAATTCTATGAGTGAACGCTGTTTTCTATAGGTCAAAGCCATCCAGAAACAAACAGAAAAGAAAGGATCTCATCTGAATTATTAGACAACTTTCAACAGCTCAGTTGTCAGTCAGATTCTGATAACAACTCTGCAGGAAGCTAAGAAAAATCAGTTCTGTTCTATTAAGAGTAGGACAGTGTTATTAACTGACACTTAGCCATATTGTGCGACTAGCCTGCTATATCTGACCACCTAGTTTTTGCCTTTATTTAAGAGGAATTTAAAGGTTAAATAGGTAACATTTGCAAAGATTGCTGAAGATGAAAGGAAATGTGAAAGAGCTACTTTTTTTTCCATCAATATCACAAATGAAATGAGAAAAATTTAAATGTATAAGAATCTATTTTGAAAGTTCTTAACCTCAGCAGCATTTCTAAATCTAAATCTATTCTCAGAGATAATTAGCCAAATCTACCCCTTACTGACACTGGTGGAATTACATTTCCTTTGTTAGGATTGTATCAATACAATGCAAAGGAAAATTCTATCCAATTTCTAGAGAAGTACTGTACTTATCTGCAAGCTACTGTCTGCAGTATCAGAAAGAGATTCGTTTATAGGCATTCTAGAGCTGTGTCATTTTTCTAAACATTGAAAAGAACTGTTTGTGTTCAGCATCTAATTAAGGGACTGAGTTTCACAGATGGTCCACTTTTTCCAATTGTCAGCTCATTACAGCAGTCCTTGTCTTCCTCATATACTCAGAAAACACTGGATGCAGCACTGCTGCAGTCAGCACAATTATCATCTTTCCCACCAAACTACAAACTAACAGGCATCATCAAATGAAGAATATTTAATCTTCCAAAGATGGAGTCTCTAAAGATTTCTGTGGCAAAGAATACCTCTCTTCTGCTCCCTTAGTTTTCTGGCACACCAGATACCATTTTTCAGAAGGAAGAAGCTTTTACAACACATCGAGTATACAGGAACAAGGATCTGCAAATGAATCCTCTTGTATTCACCTGTCTTTAGTCATGGACAATCTTGGCATGAAGAAAAATTGTGAAATCTATAGGATCTCTGAACTGTGACAGTCAGATCATTTTGCCCCACTGGTGCTTTCATTATAATCACGTAGGCCCTCAGTCCCTAAAAAGTCTTTGACCCACGGTGCCATACAGTGTCTCTTGTCCATGACAGTAATAGGAAGAACTCAACGGTTTGGTTTTGAAAAGAGGTATCTGAGCTGAAGCTGGAGAATTACCTTGTTTGGGAAGAACATGCTTTCTCCTATGCTTCATGTCCAAAATTGCTGCTAAAATGAACCTTTGGAGGCATACTTTTGGTGGAGCTCATGCCAGTATAAATTTTGTATTGCATTCAGCCCTGAAATACATAATGAAGTTTGACCAAAGAAGAAAACAATGCCAAAAATTTGCTTTTCTAACAGAAAACAGACAGGAAATATCATTCAATAGCTACTAGCACGCCTCTCTGAATATATCACTTATAAAGGCTTTGAGACTTACCCATCTCAGCACTTTTTGATATTAAAAATGTCACTAAGATCCATGGACATGAGCAACAATTTCTTTTTCTTCTCTCATCACTCATAATTCATAGTTCAAAGAGAATGAAGAAAATTTCATTTGTATAGATGTGCACACAAATTCAGTCCAGCTTTCTTTGTATTTAGAAAGAGTTAACATCAATTTGCCTGTTTATAGGCACATCCTTTGGTGCACATTATTATTAATATTTTTCCAGAAGGCCATAAAATTATCCTTCCAAAAGCATGTCGTACCCAAACCTTTGACCTATACATAAAAATGAAAAGGTATTCATACCATCTAAGTTCAGGTGTTAAACAGGTATCTGAATTAGAAACTGCTAAAGTTACTGAAATCTCACAAGGGCAAATCAGAGAACCCAGGAACAATGATTCATCCTATGGAGTATCCACAGACATCCAGAATGCCTACTCACCTAATTCAGAAAACATCCAAATTCCATGGAATATGATGAGTATCTCTGTAACTTGGGTCTATTTTTGTCCCATCAAAACTTCACATTTTCCACTGAAATTTGTTTCAATATGTAATTTTAAATAATAAAATCTACGTAAGTGCATGACAGTCAGTGCAGGAGCTGTGAAGTCTATCTGTCAGAGCTGTCCAACGATAATACACTGCTCCATCAGGAACAAATTTTACCAGCTCTTGCTTGTAAGGAAGATAGGGTTTTAGAAGAGAGAAGGGAAGAAATGTCTTTATAGGGGTATGGACAGACAGACAAGTTACCAGAGAATACAAAGCATCTATCTGCCAGTTGCATCAGCTGCTCCACTGAATTCTCTTACTGTGAAGTAAATGACAGAAGGGAAGGTACCTTGCATTCAGTGCAGTATGTTAAGGTGTGAGAATTTGAGTGCATGACAAAAATGAGGTTATTTAGGAATTACCTGCTGTTTGTCCAAGATTCTTTCAACTCCACCCACGTGTAGGAGTAACACAGTGTAAAAAAAAAAAATCATCTGCATGAGTAATACACACTCATGTGCCTTCAGCCATCTTGGCCTTTTTAATCTCTGCTACTAAAGGGAAACAAAACGTAACAAATTCTGGCATATGTGCTCCATTAGCCACCAANACAAATTTTACCAGCTCTTGCTTGTAAGGAAGATAGGGTTTTAGAAGAGAGAAGGGAAGAAATGTCTTTATAGGGGCATGGACAGACAGACAAGTTACCAGAGAATACAAAGCATCTATCTGCCAGTTGCAATCAGCTGCTCCACTGAATTCTCTTACTGTGAAGTAAATGACAGAAGGGAAGGTACCTTGCATTCAGTGCAGTATGTTAAGGTGTGAGAATTTGAGTGCATGACAAAAATGAGGTTATTTAGGAATTACCTGCTGTTTGTCCAAGATTCTTTCAACTCCACCCACGTGTAGGAGTAACACAGTGTAAAAAAAAAAATCATCTGCATGAGTAATACACACTCATGTGCCTTCAGCCATCTTGGCCTTTTTAATCTCTGCTACTAAAGGGAAACAAAACGTAACAAATTCTGGCATATGTGCTCCATTAGCCACCAAGACTCTGCATTTTTCTTCACTAGAAATAGTGTTCATCTTCGATCTGCTGTGTAGAGCTTCCAGAACAGTGATGAAAGCATCTTGTTGGCCATAGCTGTGGAACTGTGCTCACAGCTGGCAAATACCCTGCTTTTGGAGTTACAGTCTTCTGAGGTTTGTGGTGAATTAGTTTGGTATGCATGAAGCTGTGCAAGAAGAAAAGAATTTTAACAGATAAGCAAGACATACAAAAATCAGTAGACCCAGGAATTCAATAGTTAGCAAGGTGGCAAACTGATGAGAAAAAGCTTAATGCTGGCTAGTTTTGAAGCACAAATTCTTTCCTCAATCTAGCTGAATGCCCACAAATAAATAAGGATTCCTCAGACACTCAAGCTAATTCATACTTGCTTGTGTCCTGTGACATATATTGGGCTTCCTGATCACAAAAATGAATCTCAAGTTACACACAATCATAACATCATAGTGGTGTCGTGGGAACCCAGAGCAGTGTGAAACAAGAACAAGATCTAGCAAGCTCTATAATGTCATTTCTCAGTCACCACTTGTAGCAATCAGGTAGTTAAACTGATGTAATGGTAATTATAAGGAGGAAATCGGAGAGAAAATATAGAGAGAAGTTGATCACAAGAATGGATAGGACTGGAAAGTATGACAAACAGTCAGATACCACCTTTGAAAGCACAACAATACAAAACCAAATGGATGACAAAAACTGTAAATTGTTTTCATGATAGATCAGGGTCAAGGTATCATTGGCAATGATAGAGCAGCATAACTTACAGGCTTGGTGGGTAGCTGTCTAATGCATATGAGAACTCACTGAGTGACAGAAAAATGGATGGAGGAGCAAAAGAAGAAGCTGGGAAGTGATTAAACTATCACTGCATGGAAAACCAAAACCTTCCTGAATCAATCCAGATAGACCCATCCAACTGCTTTTAAGATAACTCAACTTAATGTAACAAGCTGTTATGGTAGAGGAAGTTTGTTAATTGAAACTTCTTTCTAGACAGATGGACTTAAGTGTTAACCTTACTCAGTATCATCAGTTGAATGCAGTGACATAGGAGACAGAGACTGATAACATGGTGTAAGGGCGTGCAGCTACTGCAAACATTAGCTCACATCTAAAGAGCACTACTACAATTACTGATAGATTACTCTGACTATAATGCAGGTAAGGAATAAGTATTTAAGAGACACGTGTAGCATATTTGCTCCTTCCCATGCTTCCTTGTATAGCTCTGCTTCTTTATGAGTAATGATAGGTATGATAGTCACTTCTTTCCATGAGGCAAGCACTCCTTATTCTCTCAAGTTCAGAGGTGCCTACATTTTTCCAAACTGTTTGGCACATCACTCTTAGGTTAATTTTACTTATGAATCACATTGCATGGCATACGTGGCCATCCTGGAAGTGTCATGAGGATTTAAAGTTCTAAAAACAGGCTGTATGTCATAAGGTTTCCATGAAAGCATTCTTTAACTTAGACATACAAAGCTTAAAAAAGTGTATTTTAGTGTTGCTTTGTTTGAGACTAGGTCTGCAACTAATTGCAGATTTGGGAGTCACATCAGATTAATTTATTTCCTGGTTGCCAAATGAAAACATTTACCTGTTTAAACGCTGAAAACCTGGAGAGTTACAATTCTTTTACATAGAACTCCAGTCAAGTAGATGGATTAATACTTAGGATTACTTCGGCACAGCAGATGACACTGCTTGTGCTTCATGTGAATCTGCATTGTATGATGAAGCTATCATTACAATTCATGGCAGGAATGAAATGTGAATGACAGTATTGCTACTTCAATCATGCCACGTATCTCAAATGTCAGAACTCCCTTTGTAACTGACATTTAATTGCTACCACGTACAACATTTTGATCATAGGAATAAAATAAAAATGTTAATAAGCAAGGAGAATACATGGCCACACTAACAATTTACCTAAGGCCTAATTTTACAAGAGAATTTTTATTCACCTGTAAGAACTGAAAACAAGTAGCATTAAGCACACAATCAAAATCATTATCATAATTACACATTACAGTGAAAAAAAGCGTCTAAAGAACACACTGCACAGGAGAACTAAACCCAGTTTTAAAACAAATCAAATCCTGAAGTTTTAAATCACTTACGCTGCAAATTTTGGAATCAAAGGGAAAAAATAAATTTTCAAAAATAACTCATCATCATCTGTGTGAGTCTATTAAAGGAATATACTACTCACACTACTAATGTAACTGCAGGAAGTAGCTTACACGATGTGTTTAATTTTGTTTAAAGGAAGCTAGAATTTGCCTCACAAAGGCATGCACTACAGACTTATTTCTACAAACACAACTGGAAAAGCTCATAGGGTAGAGCACAAAGAGCTATTATACCTTACTGATGATTATATCACAGCACTGTGTGTAATGAGTTTTGTTCTGTGTCACTTGACTGAGGAACCACGTTTGGGTAGACACAAAAATTTAATATTATTGTACTGTGCAAGTTATTTTCATGTTCTGAAAAGACACTGCTGAAAAAGAAATCGAATTCTATAACGGGGTACTCTCTTTGATAGTTTTTCATATAATGTACTCTTGTTCTAGCAGATAAGGAAGAGGCATGAGGTAGGTGTATAAAAAGACATGAGTAAGTGCCATGACTCAGCTCCCAAATGTATACAGCTGCCTACATGAATTACCCTTGTAAAAGTCTGCTTGTGCATCCAAACACACAACTTGTGCTTGCAGTAACACAACTGTATATGAGCATTAAGTTTTCTCGACTGAGAACATAACATCACCAATTACTACCAATCACAAATCTTAAAAAGAACAGAAGAATAAACCTTGTTGTACACAGAATTAAAAAACCCTTTGAAGATCATAGCAATACTATATAATTTCCTAGTCTGGAATCTAATAATGACACTAACCAGACCCTTTGAAATTGATAGATCAACCCTCTTGTGCACATTACTGCATTTCTCCCTTGGGACTGCTAAATATTTCCTCTACTTACTCACAGCTGCCAGAGTTATTCTTTTATCCCAGGCATTAGAAGTTTGTGTTCTGAATACCAAGGGCCTTGCATTTTATCTCCACTATGAGCTGTGATGTCCTTACAAACTTGTAGATACAGACATCACTGAACAGATAAGCAAAGGTAATACTCCTAGAGAGCCAGAGAAGAAGAAAGCTTTATCTAATTATCCATAGGACAAAGACTGTTGTTGTAGCCACCTGACTGCTCCACCCCTTCTTTTATGGTTACTAGCAGGTATCAGAAGTGACAAAGAAGAGAATTTGTATAGTTCAGTTATCCTAGATCCACATGTCCAGTGCTCTTGTGCAAACCCATTTTCATCAGACCAGACGGGCCCACAAACACATTTGAACCTCTCATCCTTCACTGAGAGGCTTCCAAAAAAAAAAAGTGAACATTATAATAATAACATTTTAAAGTAATGCTGCCAGTATCTGCAGGAGCATGTCTGTCAGAGCATAAAGGCTCAATTGGAAGAGAACTGGGTAACCTTGGCTGAAATTCTCTGTATAAAGCAGCACCAGTTTCATTTTAGTAAAACCTTGCAAGGATGTAGCGTACTTTATTGATGTAAATCTGTACTACAGCTGTGAAATGTCATTAAAGAGAGATAGGGCATTTCACACCCTACTGGCATTTTCTTTTGACATGATGATATTTACTATGTGACAGTCTACTGCAGTCAGAAACATCAATTTCACTAAAGTTCTTTTATCAGAACTTTCATTTTCCATTATAGTGGAAGCTTGAAAAGAAGATAAGCAAGCAAATGTAGACACAAAACTAGACTTTAGTTTTAGCTCTATCTACAAAGGATTGTCTTTCTAAAAGGGGAAATAGCATTAAGCAGTATAATTCATTCTACAGTGCAGGAGCTTCCCACCGTAGCAGGCAGATATATACAGTTTCCAGACTGCACACTCTAGCCAGTGAACTGTACAGCTACAGATTACAGTAATATGCAACTTGAGTTAGACTGGGGACCACCCTGCCTACTTTAAGAAAGCTGCAACAGGCAGCTAGTATTGACAGTGCACAAATAATACAGTTTACTTCTTATCTAATTTGTATTTAAGTTCAACTTCTGTACTCCTGTAGACCTCACAGTCCTTCTGAGACCTTGTCTTCAGTTTTTCCTTATACTTCTATTAAATTCTGGTTTTCCACAGCATGGACTTCCTTATAGCCTTCCCCCCCCCCAGTATATTCATTTGGGGTTTTCTTCATGCACAATTTGTATCACAAACTGCTGTATAAACTTGTTTCCGAGAAGTGAATATAACTAAATGGTTAAACAGATTTGTGTTTATCTAAATGATCTGAGAGAGAAAAGTATCAAAACACTTTACAGTATGAGCTAGAAAATAAGAATTATTACAATTTAGTAATCAAAACTCTATCCCTAGTCGTTTCTCAACAAATCCTATTTGGTGCAACTTACAGTAATCCATTTCTCATTGCTTTTATAGGACATCTGGCTTATTACATTTAGCTATTTATCTAAAAATAGTGGTATTTCTGGATATTATCCCAACCTTTTAACTTTGGATCCCTATATATAGTACTATACCTTTTCCATAAAACCTTGGTTGCCCTATAAAATAGGGGTCTGGTTCTGCAAACCCACATGCTTTTTTCTCATTTTGTTGTGTATTTTCCATTTTATCAAGCAATAATAAGGACTGTTCCCTCCTGCTGCTAGTTCTCAAGTTGAGCTAATGATTGCTGTCATTAGCACATCTCTATGAGCTGTCTTGTTTGGGTGCTGCTCTCCCTTTTCCTTGCATGCCTGTGTTGGCTGAAACCACCTTCTGAAGACTGAAAGAGTTAAGTGCACTTAGGAATGGCTTAGATGAGAATGTAAAGTCTTCTAATGGGCCCAAAATATCTGTGAATATGTAGCTGGGTTTCAAAGAGAAATACAGTAATACCATGCAGAAGATAATTCAAGATCCAGATCTAGTTGTTGCCCTGTAAGGAAGCGTCTCCATGTTTTAATAGATCACTTGTCTTTCCACATTTATGTGCTTTTCATTAAAAGCAGATTTTCTTAACTATTCGACAAAATGAGGAGCAATATTACAGAAAGTTTCAGTCACATTCTGCATCAACGTGAACTTCGGAATCACAAATTTGAAGGAAATTCACTTATTTAAGGATTTGGGGTTTTTTGCTACACTTTAAGCTAATAACAGATCTGAACATACCTCAAGAGAACTGAGTGCTGAACTGATAGCATTCCAACCTCACTGCTTCCTTTTCTTCCACCCTACTACTGAATTTGATACATCAGAAAAAATGTCCCTTATATAAACTAGTTTGTTAGTATGTTTACAATACTGCACAGAAAGGAGCTCTATATTTCCTGTACCTGAATATTGTGAAAACCATGAAGATTTTATTCCTTTGACTGTTGACTCAACTTGCCTGCAGTACTGCAGAACTTCAGAATTTGGAACCTTCAGTCTAAAAACAACCCATTTTATCATCAGAAAGACTCCCAACATCATCATTCTTGTTGTCATTGCTTTTACTAATAAAACCATAATTTTTTTTTTTTACCTTACAGGTGGTACTGTGAAGGCAAGGAGCTTGAAAACTCACCAGACATTCAAATTATCCAGACGGGTGATCGACACTCATTGGTTATTGTTGAAGCTTTTGAAGAGGATACAGGGCGTTACTCGTGCTTTGCTTCAAACATCTATGGAACAGACTCCACATCTGCAGAGATTTACATAGAAGGTAACATTATAAATTGTTACAGAAATTGGTTGCTGGAGTAAGTAATACAGGACTAAGATAAAATTATGCATTTTGTACATTACCCACTTGGATTTGTCACACAGCACAAAGTCATTTCATTCTCTACTAACATACTGTTTCTCTGTGAAATATCTTTCAAACAATTGATTCTTTACATACAATTTTATTGTGTTGCTTCCCAGAGATTTTAAGTATTCCACAGCAAGATCAAAGTCTAAAAATACTGAAATCTTGATGCCAACTTTTTTTGTGTGTGTGGTTACTCTACATAAATAAAAGAAATCTCAGCTTTATGTGTAACCCTTATCAGACCCTTTTCCCCACAGTCATTATTGTGAGATTGAATATATAGGATAGCTCTTGTCAGAGCTGGTCGTTTTCCTCAAGGAAAAAATTTGAAGTTGCTCAGTCCTAACCCATTATTGAGATGTTGTAACCAAAATTCAAGAGTACATAGCAGCAACTGGATCTTTTACTTGTCCAATTGATGATGTAAACAAAACACGCATCTGCAGATTTAAGTCTGTTTTATTTCTCCTTTTTCTACCTAGTGTTTTCTCCAACTTGTCCTAAGAAAAGTCTGTACATTATCTCTTTTTAATGACCTTTTGGTAAAGTTTTAGATTGCATCCATTGCCATGTTAAGAAGATTACAAATTTAAGCTAAGCATATAGAATTTCTCTTTCTTTTTTTTTGTTTCTCAGACTGAGAAATATTACCGAGTAACATCACTGACAACAGTGTGACCATTCATAAATTAAAGCACCCACCCCCACTTAATACAGGAGCACTTTTGCTCTGCTGTTACTCTTCCTCCCTTCACATATCTAATCTGACAGCGAAAGGACAAATCCTTTTTTAGTATCAGCACTGCCCCTGACATTAATGAGAGATGTCTGCACTTGGCAGGAGTTTCTTAGTCCTTAACACAGGGGCCAAGGCCTGCTTTTACCTAACTCAGTGGATGCTGGACAGAAACTGTGGCAGATGGAGATGCTCACTGGCAGAAACCACAGAGAGAAATGACAATTCCAAAGGCAGTGAAGGTTGAGTTAGAAGTGTAAAATGCCTCAGGATGACAGCTGTTAGTAAACCAGGCTAGTATCTTCTCTAAACTGTGCTAAAAGGCACCAATTTATGAATAACAGCTGTGATCCCAGGCATCCTTTTTTTCCCTTCTCCTTCTCTTTTAACTGCCACTTGAAAAAAGTGCTTATTTGATCCACAACAGCAATTAAAGACTAATCGTACGAGAGGCATTTTAAATAGAATCTGAGGAGCACTCAGGTATGCCTTCACTCGCAGATGCTGCTTTGCTCATTTCAATTGCTCCTCATTCTAAATGTCAGCAGTAGTTCTGCATCTTGCACAGTATATAAAGAACAGCGTGGTTCAATTCCACTGCAACATGATCTTGCATTTTGGCATACCATCATAATAAGTACCCTGATAATGCATTCTTAATAATGGTTTGTATGATTCTTAGACAAAATTCCATGAAAACCATGCCACTAAAAGATTTTTCTTTCTTTTTTGGGTTTTCATAGGAGCCTCTTCTTCAGACTCAGAAGGTGAAACTATCAAAGACGAAATGGATCAGTAAGTTTAAAATAAGTTATATTTCCTTATTTTTTGCAGCTAAAAACCCACAGGTGTAGATATTTCCATCTCCATTAATGATTTGCAACTTCTAGGCTTCTGCTTGGGCTTTGTTTGGTGTCAGATGTAACATTAAAGCTCAGAAATTGGTTTATTTTTCCTAAACAAAATCCATTCCATGGGTACTTAGAACCTAATCCAATGACATTAGTCTTTCAAAATCGAAGTTTTCATTATCTGGAAAGGGAATCAGTTGAAAACCAAGACAGTCACTCTCTATTGTGAACTCCGTGCACTAATTCAATACAAAATGCAACCAGTGCTTTATAAAAAGCAAACTTTAGCCAGGTAAACTTAGGCACTGATTTTTCCCCCCCATAGCTTACCAAGGATAAATTATTTTCCTTAAATCACAAGTACAAAACATTGCAGTGTGTTTGAATTACTTCAGCTTGACGTAAAGCAAGTCTTTTTTACCTCAAGGTCATAAAATACACCGGATTGGATTGGTTTATGGACAGTGATAAGTATAGATGTTTCAAATTAAACTTAAGATCAAGAAAATCTCACAGGTTTGTGGATGAACTGCTAAGCTTTATTTGTCATTCTAGCTCAGAACTTCCAAAGTGCCTCATGAATAGCAGTTTTTTCTCATTTAACTCATTAGTCATTAATGTAATATTGATCCTGATCCTAATTCTGGTCATTATCCCAATTACTTGACAGCAAGATATGAATGATTAAAGTATGAAGATACGCAGGCTGACTCTTACCAAATAAAGTTTACTCAGTCGTATGTACCAGTTTAGATTGGAATTGAATCTCAGAAGTGATAGGGTTGACACGTAGCTGGCACAGACATAACTAAAGGACATCATGTGGCTCTAGCTTCCAGTTAAAGAACTTCTTTCTGGTTAATATTGCACAGCAACCCAAAGCCAGCTGACACCTCCTTGAAGGTGGCACCTACTGCTACCAGAGCTGCAACCAAGCCTCAAGAAACCTCCAAGGCACCATCAGCTGCAGTTCAGCCTGTGTCTATACCTGCCCAGCCTGTGTCTACACAAGTTAATCAGGTAGGGGAGATACATTTTGTCTCAAGAATCAAAAGCAACTTCTTAAAATGGTGCTTTTCCCCATCCTGAGATTCAGAATCCCAGGTGTTTTCTAGTTTTTGCTTTGCTGTTGGACTTTACCTTTGAACCTTGCAGCCATATAGTAATCACATATGTAGATGAGATGTCCAGGCTGCCAGCTAACCTTTACCACCTGGCAAAGGGAAGGGAACCTTTCATCCCTGGGAACAGGAATCTCCACAGCAGTGAGCAGAAGGAGCAGCTGTTGCTAGCTCAGCCAGCGGCAGAAGCCTGTGTGCACTCCAGCAGGTCAGACACTGCATGCCGTGAAGGGCACTTGGAAGCATAAGTCAGCTCTCTGGCATCTTCACATTGCAGACTGACTCAATCACTTTCAGTACCAGCAGCCTATAACTTTCTCCTCTCCCACAGCAGTTTGTCGTGAATATCAGCATGCAGTTCTGGACCGTTTTGTTCCAAGCTACCAGAATAATCATAACTAATTTCTTCCTTAAGAGATAAAAAAACAGTGATATTTATTTAAAAGAGCAACATTTAAAAGGTGTTGAAAAGTTAATGAGAAATTCCCTCTATACTGCCTTCACAATGTTTACAGCCTAGAAGTAGATGGCAACCAATGACAAGATACAGAATAGATGAAGCAAGGCAGTTGTACTTTTGACTACAAAGAAAATAGAACTAAGCCTTTGCAGTGCATTTTAACAGATGTATCCTAAGTAAAAAATGATAATCATCCCTAAAACTAATTACTACTTTCAAGCTTCTTGGCCTGTAAAACACCATACATGAAATTTGACTGTGTTCTCTTGAGATGCTGAATCCCTAATTCTGGTGTTCTGGGGCAACTTCTATTTAAATAAAGAAGAGACATTCTATTAATCAAGTTACATAACTAAGTTTTCCAATAACCAACAATCAAACAACATTTATTCACTGCATTGTATGTTTTGTTCTGGACTTCACTCACCAAAATTTCTTTTGTGTCATTCATGAGCATTTTACACTCCTCTGTGACCACACAATGGTTTCCCTTGCAATCTGACACTCAGGTATCTTATTCTTTTCATAACCTTTATTTTCTGTGTTTCTAATATACAGCATCTGAATAATTGTCTCATCTAGGGTTTTGCAATAGCAGTACTTCTTGAAATTGATATATTTTTCACTATTCAGTCCCAGAAATTTAAACTAGAATAAAATTTTTACAGGAAGCATCTTCATTTAAAATCCAAGGGGGGAATGAGGGGAGGGGGTAAGGGGGATAGCTAAGCCTTTCAATTTTCAGATTTTAGTAGATCGCAAAGGATATGTCACATTTCTCCTACACATGGAGAAATATCCTCTTCTCACCTGAGCATGTGATATTTTGCAATCTGCAGGCTGAAAGCCCCACTAACTATTTGCAAGGATTGGATGGAAGACCTATAGTTGCTGCTCCTGTATTTACAAAGGTAACCTGTTTCATGACATATTTCATAAAGAGATCAATTAATGTATAGAGGGATAATTAAAACTTCCCAGCCGTGAAAGGAAATACAGGAATTATGCATTTCTTAAGGCCTTCGAGCACTGAAGTAACTTTTTGAAAGCCTCCTGAAATCAGTATTACTTCAAGTCCAATAAGACATATACTGACTGCATATGTTCATTTTGTTAGATGTTACAGGACATTTCAGCTTCTGAAGGACAGCTCGTAGTCTTTGAATGTCGGGTGAAAGGAGCTCCTTCCCCAAAGGTTGAATGGTATAGAGAAGGAACACTGATAGAAGACTCTCCAGATTTTCGGATATTACAGAAAAGTAGGTTTCTTATAGGCAAGCAAGAAAACTGCTAACATAGGAACGCTTGTCTCTTATTACAATGGTAAGAGCATACAAGCCATATTTACAGCAATAAATCTGGGTCCTAGAAGGCAAAACTGTGGATAAATTGAACAGCATTCCAACAGGTAGTATTTGTCTCAGACTCCCTAAACTATTGCATTGTTTTGCTTTCTGCTTCGATCTCATTTATACTTCAGTGTCCTTTTCTAACTAAGCCTTGATTTTGCTGTTTCTTTTTCCTTCTGCACCATTTATGTAGAGTTATGTTGCCTATAAAGCACCTCGTCTTTTACTTAAGCACCATTATAGTAGTGCTTGCAGACAGTGGATTGCTTGCTTCTTCACAAAACTAACGTGATGTACACATTAGCATTCTCACATGTGCATGTTCCCACGTAATACATAATCTGTTGTAAATATATACTTCTACTTTCCTTTTCTAATACAGCTGAAACATCTGTGTTTTTCACAAGTCAATGGAATGCTAGAATTGTTATAACTTGGTAGAAAATCCTTAACTATCACAGTAAACCAAGCCTAAATGAAAGGCTGTTCTATCGTAACTCGATTTCAGGTGTGTAATAGCTTCAGAAATCACCTTCAGCACATGCTAAAGTAATACTAAGACTGCAAAAATCTCCTTCTTACAGTATTTATTTTCTGTTCATAAGAGCTCAAGGGTGTTTGTAATGTACCATGGATTTGACCTATCAATGAGTACAAGGCTTAACTATTTCTGCCACTCCCTAAACAGAACATTGCTTCAAAGGGAGTATTCTATTGAATAGAGAAGATCAGGCTTTATAGTTAGTGTTCAAGAAAAAGATATACTGGCAAAAGTAAATATACTTACGTACTAATTCTGTTTTTCTTCCCTTTAGAACCACGATCTATGGCTGAACCAGGTGAGTATTATCAAAAAGCTCACGCTTATTATTAAACCAATACGGTGATTTTGTCTAACAAAATACATGTTACACTCCATAATTTAATTAAAGCAATTTCTTAATTGACTCACGTTCCCTGACTACTAGTGAGTAGTGAGTCATATTTAACTGCAGAACATTCTGTAAACACAGAACTTGAATCAATTGCACCACATTTGAAGAAAATAACACTCCCATTCTGCTTTGACCCAGTTCTGCCTTGGGACCTAACCATGACATGTTTATGTGTTGAGGATTAACAACATTAATGCATGTGGGTCCCCTATAACTGAGGTTCAGAAGTACACCAGATGATGTAGGACTGAGCTATTTTTATCTAGTTCACCAGCTGGGGATATTGCATCAGATGTTTAGCCATGTCAGCCATTCCCTTTGCTCCCTACCAGTGTAATACGAGAGTATCACATCAGGTGTTCCACCCCTGATATCAGCAAAGCCTAAAAAAGTGACCAGATTTGCTAACTTTAAGGGTCAGAGAATAACACAGACTATTCTGCTTAATTTGAGCAAACTAGTCTTATGGATTTTGATTACTTCTCCATAAAACAATCACCTTCTCTGTTATGTTTTTTGCTATTAAAAATAAATTAGCCCCTCTTGAGACAGCAAAATTACAGGTCATGGAGTACAGACTTGGGTAACTTTTCTCCCCACCGTAGTGGAAGATTCTTACCCCCAAAAGTGTCTTGCCCCTTAGATTTAGGGATGAATAAATTGAGCTTCTACCAGAACCTACCGATGCCATTCCTTTACCGTCAAGTGGCATCACTGCTGAGTAATGTGAAGCAGTTTTTAGTGGGTAACCAGTTGGGTGCAGTTGTCGCTGCCTCATCACCTGCTGCTCATTCAGAAGGAATCTGGATTTCCACGCCTGCAGTGGTTGGCAAATCCAAGTACTATAAACTAGATACTATAATGCCTTAAACTAGTTCTATAATCCTACTACTATAATAAACTACTATTCTCCTACAGTTGCTAGCAGATAACCTCTTCTCTGCTACTAGATTCTCCTTAGTGATGACATGAAAATCACATTTAAGTGTGGTACAGCCTTCTGCAGAAATACTCAAAATATTAATCATGTGAAGTTTAATGAACATCTCTTGCAAAACGGTAGCAAAGTAGTCATTGACTACAGAAGAAATGCTATCAGCCCATGTTTTGGCACCCTTTAGATGCTATCCTCCCTCCTCTTCCCAGTTACCTGAAGAAAATAACGTAAAATCACTCAATTACAGAATTTCAGAGGTTGGAAGAGATCTCTTGAAATCATCTAGTTCATTTGCATCTTATAGATATTTATCAGCTACTACTGCTGCCTGGAGGTCAGATACTGCTCAGGCAGTAATGTCATAATCCTTGATTGAGTATTCAGGACATAATTTGATTTTTGTGACAGAATTTTGCACTCATTTTCATGCCCACAAGAGCTTTCTTCACAGAGGAGAAAAAAACTTTCTAGAAGCACAATAATCTCTATCTGCAAATCTTCACTAGTACTTCTGAAAAGTGCTGGCCATAAAGTATGTGTTTTGCCTTTCTTCATCTTAGAGTGACTCCAATTTTCCCAGTTAAATATAACTAATCTTTCAATTTGCAAATACATATACTTAAGTGACTTGTGAACAAAGTGCATTATATTTCTCTAAATTCAGTTTTAAGTTCTTCACAGGGAAACTCTACTTCATGTGATTAGGAGGACACTAGTATTTTCCAAACATTGCTGCCACCTGTTCTCCACTTTTGCTGGGCATGCTGGAACACAGAGCATACCAGCTGCTGCAGACAATGCTGATAACAACTGCTGCACCCAAAGGCTGCCAAAACTGATAATAAAGATGAAACAAACATCAAACTGAACAAGGTGGAAAACCTTAAGGAAATGTTCCCGATGACAGTCAAGGCTTCGTGTGTTTTGTTCAGTGTATGCTCATTCCAAGTAATAATACTGCTCCAATGTTTTGCAGAGGAAATTTGTACTCTGGTTATTGCTGAAGTATTTTCAGAAGATTCTGGCAGTTTCACCTGCACTGCAAGCAATAAGTATGGCACAGTATCTAGTATAGCTCAGCTAACAGTCAAAGGTAAGAGATCACTTTAGTCCTTTGCTTGCTAGTAAATACAAGCAGAGCACACTGTTGCACTGTGTGTCCAGAAAGCATATCCACATTGGACATACAAAATGCTATGTCTTCTCAAAGTGTCTTCCCCCAGTTAGAAATATAAAGGTAATAGAAACGTTAGAGAATTAATACCCCACAGCCCTTTCCACAACAAGGCTCTTGTTGACTTTCAGATCTGTGCAATAACTGATTCTGGAATCTGTAGGGCTGTCTAGTTGTCCATTTCAAACATCTTTTAGTGCTGAGCCAAAGGAGGAAATTTCCAAACATTCTTTCATACTGCCAGCAGGATTCACGCTGTCAAGGCACTAAGGAGACAGGTGAGTGAAGAACCAGTACAAAAAGCACGCAGCACACTTAACTCCAGTGTGAAAGTACTCTTGACAACTAAAGAGTTAGAGAATTCTATGAAAAGAATATGTTTCAAAGACACTGGTGGAAATAATATGGACGAGGCTGTATAACACTACTGGATCTTCCAAAACAGGGCTCTGGCAACTCCTCCTACCTGTCCTCCATTTTCAATAGTTCTTTTTTAAGGGAGTTTATAAGAATGAGTCATTTGACCTTATTCCTTAACAGCTGGCCAAGACATTAGAGTGAGTTTTTCCAATTGTAAATTGTCTTATTTCAGTTCAACCATGATTTATGGTATTTATCTATCACCAAAAGTTTGATATTTGTTATTTCAGCATCTGAAGACAGTAATAATGCTGCTGCCCTTCACACGATGAGCTCAATCAACTCAGTTGCTGCTGAAAATCCATCGCCCCCACATCATCCTCCCCAGCGTGCTGTAAATGAAAACCCCAAACCTAAACTTGAAGGTGTTCTTGTGAATCACAACGAACCCAGATCAAGTTCCAAGATAGGTCTCCGTGTGCACTTCAAGCTGCCTGAAGATGATAAAGGAAACGAATCACCACCAGAGGACGGACTTGACACTACAAACAAAACCAGACCCAGCTATTTTCATGACAAGATAAATGGACAGCCAGTGAAAACACCAGAGCCAACGTCACCATCCAAGGAACCCCCCCCAGTACTGGCTAAACCAAAGCTGTAAGTAAAAGGTATTCTAAGCCTCAGGAGCATCACTGATATTACTTAGTATCTGCATTATCACATGTCTATTCATAGACCAAGAGACTGTTGCACTGCAGCACAAGACTCAAACAGAACAAACAATACCACACAGTGCTAGTCTGATTAACTGCACTCTCAAACACATTCTAAGGAGATGGGCTTTTTTGTATATCCCTCTTGAGAAAAGTACTTTCCAAACTCAAACAAAAAATATTTACACCTTTAAGGGTTTATTTAATTCTACACTGCTTTTGGCTGCAAACTACAGACTAACAACATTGCTTCTGTGCAGGCAAAATAAAAGCAGATTCTTCAGATACATCTCACTCCATCCTCAGTATGCAGTTTTGACAAAAGCAGACATTTTCAGCCCTGCACATAGTATGGGCAAGCAACCAGCTAGCAACTGTAGTCCCAAAGGCCATGCCTTGTGACTATGTCTCACAAACATAACTCCTCCTGAAAAACAGATAAAATAGATAGAAGTGTTTGTTAATGTGAAATCACTTGAATTAAAAAGCACCTGCATGATTAGTGCAAGGGAAGATTTTTTTTTTTAATCAGTAGTGTCATTTTCTTACAGAAAAACATCTGGAACTTACACTGCAGTGTATTAAGAATCCTTTCAGCATTTTTAGAACCTCCAAAATCTAGTTTAACAGAGAGCACACTTCTTCAACAGAGAGCAGCTTTAACTAAAGGCTAGGGAAGGACATAAAGCCCCAGTGCTCTGATACTCTTAGGTAGACATGCAATTTCACAGGATGAAACATAACAAGCAAGAAAATAACTTATTATGTGGCACAGGAAGAACTTGGAGCAGTGGTTTTTTATTATTATTTCTGTAGCCCAGTCTCACAGTCCTATTGACTTGCAGTGCTATAGTGTTTAAGAGGTGAGTTGAAGCAGTATTTATGTTGGCCATGGCTTGCATCACTGCTTCCATAAACCATTATTTCTCTCAGAAAATCACACAAACAGTAACAAAGGAGTGCATTATTATGCAGATGTATGTGAAGGAGCCCCCCCAAAAAAATCAGGATTGCACAACTTGTGTTCTCTTCCTAGTTTTGGAAGCTTGAAATTCCCATCTTCACCAGAATTTAATGTGATTTTTGTTTAGTGAACTACAGAAACAGATTCTTTTAAGTAAGAAAGTTCAGTTAACTTCATGTACTCGGTTTGGCAGTGCCATTTGGAAACTAATTCTACATTTTTCACTTTTTGACAGTGTTTATTCAATATTGGACAACACATTACATGATCATTTTCCCTCTCTAAGTTCTTCCTGGTTTTTTTGGAAGGGGAGAAGCTGGAGGATTTTCCATACAAATAAAATAAACCACTTTGCAATTAAGAAAAAGTACATGGTCAAGTAAAAAAAGCCTGAAGACATTTCTTAGATGCTATCTATTGTAGTAACAATTGCATGAGTACTCTCTAATTGATACTACTGCCTGTCATCAGATGTCAGTGTGGATTATCACAAAGCCTTATTAGACAAAGTGCTGTCCTCAGAACTCACTTCAACAGGAGCTGAAGGAATTACTGCATTCTGGCTTGCAAGTTCTCATTCCAACAAACCCAGTCCTACTCTTTTTTGCACAAGCAGAGATACGCTACAGTAACACACAATTAAAAACAGTGCTCAGTTGTGCTATTTTATATGTTGAAGTGCAAGAACCATCTCCAGCCAAATACTTTTCAAATAATTTGATCATTATTCTAGCAAGGAACAGGAAGGAAGGAAAGTTTAGTAGCCAACTAGCATAATGCTCTTCTCATACTGGTAGAGACTGTCATTTAGCAGCTTCCCCTAACTGCTATTAGAGATCTTTTCCTCTTGCAACTCACCTGCAGAAACACTGCTGGTATGTTTGGGTTTTCACCTTGGCTCGTGACCAATTTTGCTTGTCTTTCTTTCATATTCAGTGACCTGACGCAGTTAAAACAGCTCCACAACCAAGTCTTGCTTGAGCAACAGCAGGTGCAGCAGACTTCTACAAGAGAGTCATCATTCAACACTGCTTTATTGAATGCTGCTACTTCACCCAATCAACAGTCCACCTCAACCATGTACAAGCAAAGCAAAGCTTCTGTTTCACAAGCGTTCAGCTATACCCGACCTAAGCAGTTCCTACCATCGCAGACCACACCATCTATCATTTCCTCTTCTAGCTCCTCGGTGACAATATTCAGCAGCGTCTCTCAAGGAATTCAAAGAACAAATAGCAGGGAAAATGTCACAGGAAATCCTCCACCTGTACAATCGAGGTCATCAGGAGGATTTACAGGCAAAAGTGAACAATCTTTACCAAGCCCTAAAGAATCTATGGTCCCAATAACACTGTCTACATCCAATGTAAAACAGTTCCAGCCACAGAGCGTGACTCCTGCTCCTGTCTCCCCAACGGGCTGGATTCAGAATCCAGTAGCTTTCCTCAGTGCTGTTCTTCCTTCATTTCCTTCTCCACCATCAACCAACGCTATGGGGCTGCCCAGAAGCACACCAGTCACGTGAGTAGTATTAACTGTATGTGCAGAAGCAGGGACATTAAGGGAAACCAAGATGCATTTCTGTTTGAAGGTTAGGGAGGAGTTTCCTGAAATGCAGGTCAGTCAAAACAAAAGAGTGAGTGACATGTATTCTCATCATTTCTTCTAACCTTTATATTCAATTAAGAAAGAGAGAAGT
Organism: Odontophorus gujanensis; assembly: GCA_013399175.1. Lineage (NCBI taxonomy): Eukaryota > Metazoa > Chordata > Aves > Galliformes > Odontophoridae > Odontophorus > Odontophorus gujanensis. The sequence continues at coordinate 394,360 of VXAB01004850.1, forward strand.
TTCTATAAATAAGATATATAAGCTTATTTTATCTTCTCTCTCGCAGGTAAGATTAATTCAAGATATAGTCTTCAAACAGATGCCTACAAGAGTTTTGGGGCTCAGTCAGAGATTAATAGGACTGCTATACTGGGGAAAAAAAAAGATTTAATGAGCTTGCAGGTTAAGTCACTCTAAGACCATTTGCCTACCTCAGCTACAAAAGCATTCCTACATATTGTAAGCACTTACTGTTAGCACTATAGCAAGCACAGCTTCTAAAAAAAGGTACCTTGCAATATGCTATTTTCTTCACATGGTAGATTTAAGAAATAACTGAAGGAAAGTTATTTCTCTGGTTGCAATACTTTCTGTATTTAAAGCCTCCTAGAAAATATCAGAAGAGTTAACACTTTGCACAGATATTTTAATTGACAGGCAGCATGATTTCTTAACAGCTGGCACCATGAGCACTAGAAAGATTGTGGCCTTTACAGCTCCTTTTTCACTTACAGAGTTAAAACTATCATTTTTGCACGTACTGAGCTGTGTCAGCATGGCTAGCATCTGTACATTGACACAACTCTACTCTTACAACTTCAAAGCCTGCACAGAGCAAGCAGTATTTCTCACTTTTACCAACAGTACACTTCAAGTTAATTATAGGCATCAGTAAGCCACAGTCTCCATGAATCTGCAGTTATAACAGAAAAGGTATCCCTGTATTCACAGCATTCACCATTTTCCACACCAGGAAATCCTGGCTTCAAACCATCATTGCATCCCTGCTCCTACACTTCCTAATTGTTCAGCGCAGGCAGGTAATCACAATCACCCTGAGACACGTGCCTGGAATCTTTCACGGTCCTCCCACTGTGGGCAGGCATACATCATAAAGCCAACAGATTTTAACTATACCCAACTCTGGTTTTGTCCTGCTTTTTTAACATTGCCACAGCAATCAAAAAATCAAATGCAATTACTCATCCATTATCCCTCCATTCAGAAATGGTGCACAAGTGCTGAAGCACTTTCTTTCTGCATTAATAGCACAAAGAGCTTTTCTTAATTGCCATACAAAGTAAACCATTGCAAGGATTTACTTGGTAATGCCTTTGTAATATGCCTGCCAGATAGTTTAACACTTTCACCTTTCTCATTGTTTGCTGAATTCTTACATAGCCCGAGCTCCTTACACCAAGATTCCAATCTCAGAGGTTACTGTGCCTGCAGAATAATCCAGAGAAGATATTTGGCACAGCAATAGTCAGCTCTGCACTTCACCTAGACCTCCTCATAATAAGATCTTAGCTATTGGAAACCTACTGGAATGTTGCACTCTCACTAATATTATGTGGCTGCTGTGTTTCAGCACTTAAAATGACAGTCTGGAGAAGATATTTTCAGACCTCACTAAAAGAAAGCATGTCACATCTATAAAATAAAAATTAAAAGAACTGATTTATATAACTGTCATTAAAGAATGAGAGAAGGTGATGGAAAGAGTAAATGACCACTCAATGTGAGATGGTGACAATATAAAATTGTGCTTTCTAAATTACTGCATGATACAGTTAAAACTACTAATTGCATAATGATGGTAATAATTCAATACAACATCATTATTCCAGGATGCATCAAAATGGAACTTAGAATTTTATTACAGTATTATAATGCTTATCCTCTTTAAGATGTATTTAATTCTTGATAGGATTAATCAGAATGGGAAACAACACAAAAACAGTAACAAAAATTCAAACCCTATATTGTGCTTTGGCTTATATGTAAATGGGTTTTCCAGACAACTGAAGTTTCATGTATTAGATTATATATCACACAGGTGAATATATATGTGTATTAGTGTGCATATAAGAATTTTCTTTTAATAGCTCAATCCAGGGAGTACCAAAGAAAAATCCAAAGCCTTTGCAGTTACCAACAGATGAGTCTATTCGGGAAAATAAAGCTGCACTTGTAAAGGACCTGGAAAGAAAACTACATTTCAGAGAAGATATTAATCAAAGTAGCCAGCAGGTAAGAAAATCAAGTATTACTAAGATGTAGTGTAGCACATTTCATTTCTGATAGTCTCTATCAGAGAATGGTAGGAATGAAAACTTCTCATAGAAGCTAATGCACATTGGATTTCATTTTTCCACTTCGCAAGCTGGTCAGAGCTCAAGGAACTACTAATCAGTTAATTCTTAAGTGGAATCAATAAATAGGCCAGTCTGGGCAGTATCTTATAAAATTTAAAGATAGAAAACAAAATATTTTGAGGCTGAGATCATAGTAAGTCAGGTTCATTCACCCTCGTAGGGTGCACTAAAGACCTCCAGATAGCTGGCGTGGGGCCAGAGGTGATTTTTGTTCTCAGCCATGGAGCCCTCTAAATACATCCCACCAGCTCAGACTTAACACTGCAAGTAATAGTTTCTCCTGATCTGACATCAGTAAGGGATATTTTCACATTTATTAGCCCTTCTGACAGGGAACATACAACATAAGCAAAAAGCCACAGAACTTCTGGACTAAATTACCCTCTCTGAATAACTGCAGCATAATACCTGCTTTGAGGTGATTTTTTTTTGCTCCTGACCTTTCCTTCTGACAGATCACACCTCCAAAGCACTTTGAGTAAAGCAACTGGCAAGCACTGTTTTGCAGATGAATCACGGGTGTTACAATTTGTACTTGCTCTGCTAGAAAGAGAAACTACATGGGAAGCCACTGTGAAATACCAATCTTACAAGTTAACTAACTCTCCAGAAACAACGATCACCACTAGTGTCAAATTTCTCTGCTGACAGCACAAGTTACTTATATACTTATTTACTATTCCAAATGACACCCAACCAAAATCTCAAATCCAAAAACCCTGAAACACTAAAGAAGTTAAAGTCAAGTTTTTCTCCTTGGTGAAAGCAGTGATTATTTAGAGAGTAGATGCGCAGTAGTTTACACAATTCCTATTGCTTTGCCATTTATGAAACAATAATATGAATTTTATTATTATCATCAATTTTTTGAGAATCATTTTATGGAGTCGGATCTGCACTCAGATTTTGTCTTGTTTTTACTTCTTATAGTTAAAACAAATTTTAAATTGAGACATTTTCATCCCATATGTTACACATCTGCATTAAATTGATTATTATAACGTGAAAAAAGTCCTTATTCACTTTCTCTTAAACACAAGCACAACTCTACTCCATGTAAGAGATCACTGCATGATAGAGTTAACATCCTGTAAGAATCCTCAACTGTTGGCTTTCTTGTATCTTCTACAAGCAGTTTCAAAAGTCCTATAGCATTATCCTTACTATAACCCCACATTTCAATAGCAGCATTTGATCCCATAGACTCTGTCTGCAGAGCAGGTAGAGATCACCCAGAATAAAAACACAGATGACCATCTGTGTCCTAAAGTACTGGTGTTGTTTTTTGTATTACTGTATAAACTGCAGTAAAGAATATGACTGATTTACATCCTGACGCTTTATTATCTTTCATCGACTTCCATATGAAGCATTTAGCTTATAAGTCAAGATTTTCCTGTGTCAGCATTATGTACTCAGCATGGGATTTAAAAATCCAGATGTACTCCTTCTGTTTCATCTAGTACATCATTCATCACCACCACCAAAGAAATCTAGAATCAGAATATAATTGGTAATTATGTTGATGTTGCATAAAACAGATTAGTCTCCAGACTTTCACAGCTATGATAGTCAGACAGTGTTGACACAAATACAAGTATGATTGTGCTGAGACTGTACCTGCAGTTTTGATCAAGCACGTCATTTTTACCAGAAAAAAAGATAACCATAATTGTGATTTATGTGGATGGTAGCATGTAAGACCCAGACAGAGACATAGTCACTGCCTTACTTTTAGGACACAGAGTAAAGTTACAGCAGTTTAGAAATTAATGCCATTATTTCTAGTCATCGTATGTATATTCTTTACTTTGCTAATGAGTAATTCACAACAAATTTGAGAGTAGAATAGATGCAGGGTTTATCCAAAAGCTTTTAGATCGTTAGATATCATGGCCTCTAAAGCCATATGCAGAACTCAATCACATAGGCCACATCACCACTAACACTTAAACACTGATAAAACAATCATTTCCTTGTTGTTCCCATACTAAGTCAGCACCAAAAAGGTTCCAAGAATCACAAAAAAGTCTGTTCCTCAGAGCATAATAACTGTACTTCATTCAATCATTCAAAAAGCCTGCTCAAAAACATCCCCATCACACACCAAAGTCAGCAAATGTACGTCATTTTGGACAACAGGTGGGAATTAAGCCTCGTGGAGTCCTCACCAAAGCCTGTTTGCTCTAAACTAGAAATTAAAAGGGATTTAAGAGCCCCGAGTCAAATTACAAGATCTTAATTAATGAGCTTAAACTCCCAATAACCACAGCAATGAATAGTTAAACAATCACTTACAGATGTCTTCTCAATTCCTAGATAGAAACAACAAAGTACAGATACTAGTTCTTCAAGCAAGGATCCTTGCTTGAAGAACTCATCTCCTAAGATAGGAATCCTCTCGTTCAACCACTTTAAGCTGAGCTGTAATTTGGCAATTGTATAGTTGTATACCACAGGTGAACTGCTAGACTCTTCAAGTGTTCATATCTACAAAAAAATAATATGACATTCATGCTTCGTGCATGTAAGAGGGCCAAAATAATCCATTTGCAAGAAATAAATTGCTTCAGTGATGATGATAAACGATCATTTGTATTTTCATCCTGACTGTCAGGGCAGTGGTGCAAAGGGAAGACAAAGAGGGAATTGAACCTATAAAGGAGACTTCAGTCAGAAGACTTAAAACCCAAGTTGATACAGCTTGGAAACAGACACTAAAATGCAATAGATGCTAGTTTCTTAGACAAATTGTTAACTGCATTTAAAATAACTCCACCAAAAAGCCAATCAGGTATTAATTACAACACTGGAATTAAACTGGGGAATTTGCCTGGAGTTGGCAGTGAGGGGTAATCAGACTAAAGTTTTCATACAATATATCAGAATCATTCAAGTGAAGTTCCTTTAACCTTTACATCAGGAGTAATTCCCATGAATTTACATTCCAGAGAAGTTGCCAAAATGTAGTTGGTCCTCTACAACTGGAACCTTTGTACGCATTCCCTTAGTCCGCTCAGTATGCTGAGCTCTAGCCTAGCTTTAACAATGACAACTGACCAAACTGACTCATTTTTGATCTTGCTCACTTGACAAAGGACTTGTGTGAACCACATCAACAAACACAAGCACTCTGCCCTACTACACTCATGTAATCATATTCAGAAATAGTTTTATGGTTCATGTGAAGAAAACAGTTCTTCAGAAAATCATATTAACTGCCATTTTCTACTTATTTCAGGGATCTCTGCTCTTTAAAAGAAGCTAAATGTAACACCTTCAATCTACATATGCTCGTGTTCATTTTTTTTTACAGCAACTTCAATTTATTCTTGTTGGTTTACACATAGACAAATATATATACACACACACTATCAACATATTTAAAAGGTTAAGACTGAAGTACAACTACAACACACTGTAAGAACACTAATATAAATATTTTCTACTTTAAAATATATTTCCTTGATTTTAAGTCCTTAAAATGAGCAGTCCAAACACACATCCTACTGCCCTGAAAAGTACATAACAGTACTAAAGTTCTAGACAAGTGAGAAACATACATCCAAATTGCTGTTCTAAGACTTACTATTGCTATACATCAGCAATATCCAGAAATAACTGCACAATTTTTAGAGGTTTCTTACACTAAATTAACACATTTAAACAGGTAGATCCTACCACATTTGCTATATTTTATCACATGACAAATCACTGGTTGAACGAAAGGGAAAGAGGGAAAGAGATTACTTCTAGCTTAACTAGTCCTTAATTAGCATACACATTTCCAAAGGCCACATAGCATGTGAAAGCACTGCAAATAATTTCATTCTTATAATTATGTATAGAACCAATACATCCTATTGGATGACTCAGGCAAATAAATCCTTTTTCAGAAGAAATTTTTTTGCCACAGATTTTGCAGTCGGTTGTTAAGAACTGCATGAGTAACATGAAGAAAACTATTACAGGTCCTCAAAGGAGTGGAAGGAAAAAAAACCTCTAAATATGTTTTTCAGTACACTGGCTGCCACAAAATATTTATGTTTTAATTACTTAGTTTATGGGAGAGTCCAGAACCAAAATATGACTGCAATACCTTTTGGTGACCAAGCTGTTTCTTAAAACATAGTACTCACACTCAGATTTGTACTTGATTCTCCTTTTCTGAAAGCATGCAGACCTTTTCTTAGTATCAAGGCTAAAAGTCCAATTGCTTAACTTTCCCCTTAGAACAATGTAACTAGCTCTTGCCATCCAAAGGGAAAAATGACAGTATCAGTTGATCAGAAATCAGAGCATCTCTGATTTTTGTACTGCCTCAACTGAGATTAAAATTTTATTTACTAAAGTGATTTGTTGAGACATGCTGCGTGAAACGAAAAAAAGCTCAAGAAGTTGAAACTTTCTAAGATTGTTTGCTGACCACCAGCAGCTGACCTGCCCACAGAGCAAAGCCTACTAAGGAAGTGGATGGTACCACCTAGTGGCTGACTTCCACTAGGTCTTACACACTTCTACAGCTCTGCAAGCTCAAACACACCTGTTTGGAAACGCTGTACTGGCAGTGGTGTATTTGAAGATATTTGGATATAAGAAAAACATATGTCGCAGTTAGGGCAGTGAGGCACTGGAACAGGTTGCCTGGAGAGGTGGTGGTGCCCCATCCCTGCAGACACCCCAGGTCAGGACGGATGGGGCTCTGAGTTCCTGATGGAGCTGTGGGCATCCCTGTTTGTTGCAGGGCAGTTGGCCAGATGGCCTTTAAGGGTCCCTACTACCTGAAACAATTGTATGTTTATCGGAGAGCAGACTGTCCCTGTCAGAGTGTAGGGAGAGCATGACAGGAAAGGAAGGTATCTTGAAGTATCCTGAAAGGAGAACCCACTGCAACTAGAAGCACTGCTTCAAAGCCAAATGGAAGCAACAGTCCAGAAGCATGATAAACAAGGATGTATTCCACCACAGCAGTTTCCAGCTTTTTTCTACTTAGGCTTCATGGCTGTCATGCTTCCCTCTTGTCACCTCGAGTCCCTGAGCCCAGCTCCCCTGTAACCTCTCAACCTTCATCCACTTCTGTCTCCGCGAGCTCCTCAAGAAATCAGAAAACACTTCTAGCTAGCATTTTGTGATGCCTCTCCATCTTTACTCCTTGAGAGCTACTAGTCAAAAGCAGAATGGAATGGCTAAACTATCAAGGATGTAAATGTGATAATCTGGAATCTTTGAAAGTTTATTAACCAGCAGTAAGACTTTGGATAAGATGAATTTTCTGAACCTTGCTCATCATCAAATGGAACAGATCTAAGGGTAGACTTTGTCCTTACTTGATTTAGAATTGTAGTTTCCAAAATGCTATTTAAAAATGAGAATTACACTTTTGGAATTGCTCAGATATTTCTCTTTTAAGCCTCAAATAACATCCTTCATATAACCAAGCAACAAAAGCTATCGGATCAGCAATATCTGACAGATTAAAATGAGATTCCAAAGATCCATGCCTGCCATGGGAACAGAATAAAACAGAAGCATGCTCTCAGAGGTGTCAGTGGTCAGAATAATATGCTCTTCAATAGAAGCAAGAACACAAAGATCTGGACTTACAAACAGTACAAAAGCAGGCCTAAAAAAACAACGTGGTTATTGTTAAAAGCCTACATATGACAGTAACTTCCCCACAAGTTGTTTTTTAATGACTTCAGATATTCTTGCAGCTGTCTGTGTTAGTAGAGTTAGGAAGCTCCCAGAAAGTCCACTCAGGTGTATCTGCAGTGCTTCACCATGCCCAGGATAAATACAGGCTTAATATCAAAAACTAAACCTAGTAGTCAGTGTGAAGCTTAAATGTTATCACAACACATTTAATCAAATGTTTCTTGGTCTTGACAAGAGACTTTTTCACAAGGAACACTGCTGAGAAGTAATGAAAGATGTCTAGATGGCATCAAGGAATTATGAAAGATGCTCATAATTACAGAAAACTATGTGGAAACAGTCATTCCTACAGAGATATACTAGTTTCTTATCTATTCAGTGCTCTAAGGATTCCTACGTGCTTATGTTTTGCTTTCTCCATTACAGCAGTTAGAAACCTGATAAATCTACCTTTATCCTGAAGGTAAATTACTCAGAAAATATTACACTTTTTTGCCAGCTTTCTCTTTCAGTAGCTATACTGTATCTTATTTCATTCTCAATTAAAATGAATACTGCTACCTATAGATAACAGATGACTACTTTTTTCCTTAAAATTTCTGTTCCTAAATCCTTCTTAATCAATGATGTAAAATAATATAATTTTTTCATGGGAACTTTAAGAACTGATTTCTGATTTCTTTGCTGCCTTTGAAAATACTTCATTTCATTAGTTAAATTCTGCAAACTTCAGATGCAGTGAGAATCTGTGTCTGCAGACTGAATTCAGACTGCTTCAGGAGTCTCAGCTTACACAGGCTTTTTATTTTCACTCATTCATCATTAGTCCAAAAGTGCAAATGACTGCAAATACTACAGAACACGACTCATTTTGTTCAGATGCTATGCCTCTCTCACTCTGCAGGAATACAGGATTTCAAGCTTTGAGCAGAGGCTGATGAATGAAATAGAATTTCGCCTTGAACGTACCCCAGTGGATGAATCAGATGATGAAGTTCAACATGAGGAAATCCCTACAGGCAAATACATAGCACCCATCTTTGATAAGAGACTCAAGCATTTCCGGGTCACAGAAGGCTCTCCTGTCACATTCACTTGCAAAATCGTTGGGATACCCGTTCCCAAGGTAAGTCATTCTCACTGTCAGCAGAAAAGGGATAAAAATCAACTACCTGCTATCTCTCCTGTGCGTCTCTCCGGAAAGTTGCATTCAGAAGATGATATTTCTGTGGAGAGAGCTCTAATGCAAATTATTTTCCCAAAACTGCTAAAGGAGTAATACCTGTAGAGGCTCTACCTGAGCCTCTATATATTGCATGGACCGTATCACAACCACATGACTCCAAGAAAAAGTCAGAAAACAACAAAAAAATTCTAACTCCTCAGAAAGATGAGAACTGATCTGAGGTAATAAAAAGAGTCTGATGGTCCTACCTGGATAAAGGAGCCATACCACTTTCTCAGTTCAGCCTGGAATCATTCTATTTCACGCTGTGACCCATCTGAGAATCTCTTTAATATTCTAAAATTTGTACAAGCAACTGAACAAATTCTGTCATGTTTTTATCTATATTATTACAATCACTACTTGATTTCAGAGCAAGCATAAGCCACCTCTTTTTCTGATCAGATATACTGGTTCAAGGATGGCAAGCAGATTTCAAAGAAAAACACACATTTCAAAATGAGCAGAGAAGAAGACGGAACATGTTCTTTACATATTGAAGCTTCTACTAATGATGATGATGGCAACTATACTATTATGGCTGCAAATCCACAAGTAAGTCATTTTATTTTCCTCCATTAAAAACACTTGCTTTGTCTTTGTGTAATATATGTTAGGAACCCAGATCAGGCCATCTAGACTGAGTTTGAGTGGTGTCCAGATTCAGACAACAGGAGAGGGAACCACAGAATGGAGAATGCTGAAACTACTCCCTATTTGTATTTGTATGAGTCACAAACACTGAGGACTTCTTTTTTTCCACATTAGCAACTCCTGCCCTACTTCTGACATCTCCCCCTACCATTACAGTCAGGTATCTTTTGAGATATAGTGGTTTCAGGGGGAAAGCGTAGAACAAAGAGAAACTAATAGATGCATCAAATTTGACATCATTACTGAACTATTATTTATCTTGCCTGCAGAATGTGGATATGCAAAACAGTCGCGTGCCACTCTCCTTCATTCCGTGCTAATTCAGCTTGTTATTTAGTAGCTCAGACAACTAAATCAGGCAACATTTTCCAGTTGAAACTTTCCTTTCAATTCTGAATTATACTTCCACCCAACCATTTTCCAGTTTCCATGTGGCTGCACAAACAAGAATTACACTAATACAGAATCAGTAACAGACTGTGCCTGCAAAGATACAGCAGAAGGAATGAACAAGTAGGAACAGACACTACTTAAGCGAGGATAATGCTACAATAAAATGGAAAGCACAGCAATGATAGCAGGGTACCAAAGTCCTAGGCTACAGCAAAACAGAATGCACTCAACTGCAACAGCCACAGAAACAAAGGAAAGAATCTGCTTACCTTAGGAAGACCTCAAGTACACAGGAGCCTCCAGCAAAATAGCCCTGCCTCCACTGCCAACCCTTAAGTGAGGTCTGGGAAGGGGTGGATCCTGGTTCCACCCCTTCCAGTCACTCAGGTACATTGCTTGCACCTGAGCTCCCCTGGGTTGGCCCTGCCTTCCCACCAGGTGCTCAATCACTGATTCAGGCCGTGACTTAGCACTTCTGTTACACCTGGTTTACATAGAGCTGCTGCTAAATGTATTGCCTCAGCCTTGAAGACTTTGAGGAATATAATGCTCTTAGCAGACAAAAAAACCCATCTCATCTGCAGTCCACCGCACACTGATACCACTTGCTTTTAAAAAGTAATTACACTTAGTTCACTTACATAATGAAAATAAATTATAATGCATTGTAAATATTAAATATTTATACTTTACACTTGAATGAGCTATTAACCAACTATTAATTCTTTTTCCCTTGCAATTTGCAGGGGAGAGTAAGTTGTTCAGGCCACTTGATGGTTCAGAGTATTCCTGTTCGGGGCCGGCTGTCAACACTTCAGCCTCACAGGTAAAGGCATCCGAAATAACTGGCAGCTATATCTCAACACATTCTACTTCAGTTCTCATCCAGAATGTGGAAATAATGGCAGCGTTTCCCTCCTGGTAGTTCGGTTCTAGAACGTAATGTTTTTGAAGGCCATCTTCAAATGCTGGGGTAAAGTATTATTTTACTTGTTGCACTGGAGTTAAAGGCTTGGATTAGCAAGATGAAATTCAGCCAAAAAAGGCACAAATAACCAAAAAGAAGCTCAGAAACCCAACGCCACTATGTGATACGGTTCATTTGATAATCTCTCTAAATAGAAAATATGCAATATTCAACTATAATGTAATTTTAAATTTCAATCTGTGCATTTCTTTCTGCCCTTTGATATTGTTCAAGCTATCTTCATGCTTTTCTACAATTTCCTTTTTTATTAAATATTAAAAAAGAAAAAGGATTTGGCTTCCAAACATATACATGCAGTTTTCTTATTGTAGAGCACGCTCCCGGGTGCCAGAAGGAGGAGACAAAGAAGCAGCTCAAGAACGCTTTTTCAGGCCATACTTTCTACAGGCCCCAGGTGACATGGTAGCACATGAAGGGCGACTTTGTAGGCTGGATTGTAAGGTATTAACTCTTCCCTCTTTCATTTTTTTTAATCCCTGTTTCTATATGTGTATTTGTAGGTGTTTTTATTGCTTGCACAAATGCTTTCTGTTAAAGTTTTAAAGCATCGTGTTTAAAATTATTGCTTATTGCCATTCTCTCTGAACTGACTAAGGGGATCTATTTTTAACACATGCTATATGATATGAAGAACACAAAGAACACAATCACAAAAAAACAAATATTTAGTTAGGGAGTTGTTCAAACTGCTAAATATGTTCACCATGTCCTTTTAACAGTCTGTCCAGTAGAAGTTCAACTGGAAACGCGAGATCTTTTGACTGCATTATCAGTTTCTTGAACTTAATCCATAATAGCATAAATTCAGAAGTTTGAGAGTATTCAGCACATTGTATTCTGTTCAAAATAGTGTTCCCATTGTATTAGACTGAAAAATAATACTCCCTAAAAAGAGGGAACAAAGCTCAGTTTGTTTTGTGCTTCCCTAGTTTGAAACGTCCCAATTTACATACTCAAATCGCCACGTAACAGAGTTGTCACTGATTACTTAGAACATCTAGTTATTAAACAGCGTTAAGAAATTCATCTGCTCCAACACAGGTTGGTGATTCCTCTATATCCTGGTAGCACAAACAGAAAGGTTGTAGTGCTGACCCTGACCTCTTTGATGCTCCAAAATGTCTTCTACCCGGAAAAGAGTAGAAGCTATGGAACAGATGTTAACACATCATGCATCCGTGAAGATAAATAAGGTCAATTACTATCTAATTTATAATGTACAGTTTGCTAGGGAACGTGCCAAACAATATGTCTATTCTTAGTTCTGCTATCCAGGCAGAGCGTGTGAAGCCTTAAAGCATGTCTGGTATTGTTCAGACCTGGAAGAAAGCAGTCCTCATTCAGACAAACTCCACTTCCTTCTTTCCCTAGTTTGTAGAATACTGTTTGGAAAGAAATATTTTGTAAGTACTTTTATCTAACGGAAAGATCTTTAGAAGTATAATACAGTCTTCTAATCTTTCTAAAATGCTTCATTTCTCTTGTTACGAAGCATGAAGCTGAACAGCTACAAAGAACCATATTCTTCAGCAAAAAGTATGAAATAGAAAGACATTTGTATAAAACACTTCTTTATGTCTATTAAGTTGAGTAGGTTTGATTTTAATCATCATCAACAACAAGAACAAAAAACGTATCATATATTTAGGAGTGAATCTGATTTTATAATCAAGTTTTGTCCTTTCTGACTAAGAAAAATATGGGCATTTTGTGTATCTGTTTCTCCTGGGGTTACTTTGTTTTTTGCTTTTATTCTTTTTGGACCTCATCAGGAAAAAAAACCCAGAAGCTTCCACATTATTCAGACTGTATCTGAATTAAAGCTCACCCATTTACTTAATAAAATGTTTGTCAGTTTGACGTGTGCCTCTAGCTATTTCATTGTCTGTTAGGTGAGTGGATTACCAACGCCAGACCTGACATGGCTTTTGAATGGTAAACCCGTGTTACCAGATGGCACCCACAAGATGCTGGTCAGAGAGACTGGAGTTCACTCTTTGCTTATTGATCCTCTCTCACAAAATGATGCCGGAACTTATACTTGCCTTGCCACTAATAAAACAGGACAAAATTCATTTAGTCTGGAGCTGACTGTTGTAGGTAAGAATCATTGAAAAAGTACTCACAGTACTGCTGTTATTTTCAGAAATACCTTATCTAATAGTTAATTCACTGACAATAGAGTATTTAAACAGCAGTGTTATCGTTGTAGAAGAGACATGGACGTGGTGCTTAAACTACTATTACTAGCAGAGGGCTGAATTCTGAATCTTCATTACTTTACTTCTCTTGTCTTGGAAAAATGACATTCTTAATTTTCTCCCCAGAAAATGGCTGGAGTCTAAATTCGTAAAATTTACATGTCTTCTAGATGCCTGTCCCAGTTTCTTTGATTTTAAAAGTATGTTTGAACAAAACAAATTCAAATTTGAATGTTTTTCTGTAATAAAGCCTTTCAAGGTGTGAGCTATTGAAATCCATAGATTGGGCATTAACTTCCTGCTATGGTAATAGGTTTAGACCCATGCGTACATATAGGTATACATTCTTTACTGAACTACAGCTCTGCATGTTACTTGTTTTATGTTCCCTTACAGAGGCTACAATCATGGATTTTCACTCTCCTTCCACTTATCCCATTAAAAAAAAGCCTACGTCAGTATCACAAGAATCAGTTTTTGGTTGCGTTCTTCCATATTGTTCAATGACAAATGGGAAATACAGGATCTATCGTTCACTAGTTCTGTTTCTTTTTCCAGCAAAGGAAGTAAAAAAAGCTCCCATGTTTTTGGAGAAGCTTCAGAACTGTGGTGTTCCTGAAGGGTACCCAGTCAGATTAGAGTGCAGGGTTGTGGGAATGCCGCCTCCTGTATTTTACTGGAAGAAGGATAATGAAACCATCCCATCAAACAGAGAGAGAATGAGGTACTGTAACATCATACCCATGACTGGAGTTTCTCATAGCCAGACCAACTGTTTCAGTGAAAAGCTGTGTGATAAAAACAGGTGGTGCTCTTCTTAAAACTATTTCTTTCTCCCATATAAAGTTCTAAAATATTGGCTTCACTGTGACACGAAGAGCCACGTCCTTGGTACAGAAAAAGGCACAGACTATAACGTGCCAGTGCCTCAGAGCGTAGTGATAAGCCTTTTGGGCCACAGGCATGATAAATAGCTTGTTATTAAATATATTGTTATGGTATGTTTCATGGGTCTTTGTTGCTTCTTTACTCTCTAAACTATTTTTTCCTCAGTTAAGCTCTAAATATAAATAAATTCAAACTCAGAACAGTTAGAATATGGTCTTGAATGCTACACAGCGTGGAATAACAGAGAGCTTAGCACATCAGATTTGGAAGCTGATAACAAAGCTTGGTCAGAAACTCCAGCAAAGACTTTGATCAACTCTTGAAAAATACAATGATCAGGTTCAGCTTTTCCATTCAAATATATCACTAGTTTTTATTTTTCAAAAAACGCATTAGTCTTTGTAGCTGTGACTAATTTTTTTTTTTGCTTAAAAAGATTGACACCTCTATATAAATATGATTTTAGTTGGTTCCAACTACTGATCTTATGGAGACATTGGTCCTTTGCTACAAACTACACGAAGTGCTAGATTTTCACATGCATAGCCTCTGCAAAGAAAACTGACTCAGCAGCAGCATTTGTTGTGACAGGAATGCTTACTTGATATAATCTTCCAGTGAATTTTGGGCCCCTCACTACAAGAAAGACATTGAGGTGCTGGAGTGTGGCCAGAGAAGGGCAATGAAGGTAGTGAAGGGTACAGAGTACATCTTAGGGGGAGTCTTAGGCTGAGGGAAGTGGAATTGTTTAGTCTGGAGAAGAGGAAGCTCAGGAGAGATCTTATCACTCTCTACAACTCCCTGAAAGGAGGTTGTGACGAGGTGTGGGTTGGTTTCTTCTCTCAGGTAACAGTGATAGGACGAGAGGTAATGGCCTCAAGTTGCACCAGGGAAGTGCAGGTTGGACATTAGGAATAATATTCTTCTCCACTACAGCACTCAACCATTGGAACAGGTTACCCAGGTATGTGGTAATCACCAGCCCAAGTGGTGTTTAAGAAACATGTAGATGCAACGCTTAGGGAGATGAGTTAGTGGGCATGGTGGTGATGGGTTGACAGTTGGATGATCTTAGAGGACTTTTCCAACCTTAATGATTCTATGAAGCCAAGAGACCTTTTTTTGTACCAAGATACAGACATGCATGAGTTTCTGTACTACTGTCTTATCATAAAGCAAATTATGAAGTGCTGATAGCAAAGGCTGAATGTACCTGTTATTAGGAGCTACCTAAAGCAAGAATTGTCCTCTTATCCTGAAATTTTGTGGTTTGACATATCAACCCAGTTTACATGAAAGCAAAACGTCAAATTTCAAAACATCCTCCAACTCTAAGCATGCTGATATGCTTATCTCCCACTTCTTCCCTTGTAGAGAGGGAAACACTTGGATTGATAAAACAACCAGCCCTGGCCTAGAGAACAGAGGAACCTCAGTTCTCTGATATCCTACCATATAGTTTCTTCCTGGGAATTGTGCCCAAGAAGTCATAGATTGCTAAAGAGCAAATGAAGAAGAGGCAATAGTGAACAAATTTTACTCTGAATGTTGTCCAAATTAATCTTCAAAGATTTTGCCATTCAGGCATTTTCCTCATGGAAAAGGGTGCCATAAGAAAGTTTGACTGGCTCTGATTACTGTTGCAAAAAAAAAAATCACAACTTTGTACAAATGTTATTCTTCCAGCTTCTGTACTAGCAAAAAAAAATACAGTATGACTCACCAGCAGCTTTACAGGGGCTTATTTCATTAGAATTCAATAAGCAGTTCCGTTATTAACACCTACAAAACAAAAACACCATGGCTTTTCAGAGATGAAAGTAGCAAGAATAGATTTCAGCTACCCAGATTATTGTCTGAGGCTATCCTCAAAGTCTATTGAGTCTAAAGGTCACAGTCCAATACTTCTTTGAGAATAGAAGTTGGGCCTTATTTATTTCATAGTTGACATACATATAGCAAAATGTCAAAGGTGACACACTCTTGACAAATTCTAACCCTAAAAACTTTTTTTCCCAGCATGCACCAAGATACGACAGGGTATGTCTGCCTTCTGATTCAGCCTGCCAGGAAAGCAGATGCTGGCTGGTATACCTTGTCTGCAAAAAATGAAGCTGGTATTGTCTCTTGTACTGCTAGACTTGACATTTATGGTAAGTACTGGCTAGTACATTTAAAAAAAAAAAAAGAAACAGAATTTATTTTCTTTGACAGTCCTAGCTCTCATCTAATTTTTTGTTCTTAAATTGCTAGTTTTGCCATGGATTAGACATAACGGTACCACTGCATGACTACAGTTTAACAAGGCCACCAGGAGGAGATAGTACAGTGAAGTTAAATTATGAGATTACTTGCCATTAAACTGATGTGGGAAAAGAGGAATGTTGCACAGTATTTGTTACTCCTGCTTTTCACCTTCCACAGACATGTAAAAGTACAGTAAATGTGTATTCAGGTTGAACCTTACCTCTGTTCCTTTAGACACTGAGAAAGGATAACAAATTGCACACTTAAAAGTAGATCCCCTCTTCCAGGGAGCAAATACGATGTGAACTATGCCTAATTAATGCAAGCTAGCTAAGATGGTAATGTCTTGATCCAATACACAAAAGGCCAAAGCCTAGTTCAAGAACTGTGGTACAACATCTAACTTGTCTCTATCTATGCAAGATGCATGTACTAGTTAAGGTAATTTTGTATACATCAACAACAATCAAAAAGAATACTTTGATAACTTAAGCAATATAAATAAAACAGAAAGCACATGCCACTAAGTATGGGGTTATATCCATACCTTCAAAAATGTTTTCAATCTTGTCTTTTTTATTTAAAAAAAAGAAGAAGAAGAAGAAGAAAACTTTTCAGGGATAACCACAGGTCATCAGTGCATCTTTGCAAGTTTTCTGCCACCTTGTGGTGATGCAAACAACAGTAACGCAGTATTAAAGAGAGGGCTGATTGATTCAGAAACAAATACAAAATGAAAAGTAATTCCCCAGGTGTCTAAATGTGAGCAGACAATTTTTTTTTTATATGAAGGATGAACACTAAAATAAAAAAAAAAAAAAGTAGTAAGAAATGTGTCCTGATTCTAGCCATATTTTTGAAAGAGTCTGCATGTCTTGTATGCCAGAATGACAGAAACCACTTTTCCTTATGCTGTTTCAAGTGAAAGTTTGGTCTGGTATTTACAGTTCTATTTGCAAAGAAACAAGCACAATAACAAGTATTGATTTCAAAAATAAATACCGCCAAAACAAAAAGCCAGAAAGAAAAGTCCTCCAAGGGTCAGAGCAGTATAAAATGAGAGTTGTGTCCCATATCTCTGCTCATGCTATCATGTGTCCTTTCTTTTGCTTGCAAGAGCTTGGAGAAGGCTTCAAAGATTAAATGATTCATTTTTGCACTTACTGAAATTCATCAAAACATTGCTACTGAATTGAAAAGAGGTGGAAATTCGTCCATAAATATTTTATTAAAAACACTCAACATGTAAATTACGCAGATGGTAGTATTTGAAGGAACAGGCTCTAAGACAGGGAACAAAATGCTGTGCTCCCTTCAAGAACATTGGAAGGAACTTAGCAGTTGTACACATGGACTTCTGTTGTTTTGTTGCTAACTCATTCAGAGGTTTCTGCAGCCTATTCTGTTTTTGTTACTTCAGCTCAGTGGCATCATCAGATTCCACAACCAATAAAGCTTCGACCTGGGAGCGGCCGGTATGCAAACCTTACTGGACAAGGACTCGACATTTATTCTGGTTACCCAGCTACTGAAAGCCCTGTGTTGTTTTCGTCCCCAACTCAAAAGATGGTGGAAAGCGATGAACTTTGAAGAAAAACAAACAAATGAACAATGGTTCCAGTTTCACCTGCAGAAACACTAGAACTGAAGAAAAATGAAGAGGTACAAGGCAAGATGCTCAAGGTTTACAAGCAACTTGTTTGTAATTAAGTGTACTGCTGCTGCAAATTTTGCAAGTAACATATACAAGACTTTTGCATAGTATTTTACTGCAGGATAATTGTGGTATGGAGTGTTGTGCAATAAATTCAGTACTGTGTAGTTTGCTAAGAATTACATAGTAAACATAGTTTTCAGCACTTAAAAGCCAATACCACTTCCACTGCTAGAATTAAAGCTACTCTCCTGTAGCAAGCTACGTTAAGGGTTGATGATGTTTTGCTGGAATACTGCCCAGAGAAAACACTGATATTACAATAACAACAATCCTGACAGAGGGTAAACAACGTGACTTTGAATGTAACTCTAAAAAAAATGCCAGATAATCACAAAGCACAAGTAAAAGGAAAAGGATGTAACTCTTTTTTATATGTGATAATGCCAGATAATCTTATAATTGTTGAACTCAAGTCTAGATAAGAATAGAATTCTATGTAGGTACAGCTGTATACCTTATATATTTATGTTTGTGTGTGTGTGTATACTCCATGAACTGCGTACTCATGGCATAATGGTTCATAAAGTAAGGTACAGGACATATGCCCAGGGCTTGAACATAGGGAACTAATCTTCCTGTGGTCTGAAGCATGTTCTGTAGAACTCGTAGCTGAAACTATTTTCCCAATGTGCTTTGTAATTTTTTCCTTACACTGGTAGTGATTCTCTGCTTTTAAACATAAATCCATACCAAACTTATAACTTCAGAGGCTGATATTTGAAAACCTTATCTTCTCATTTTCAATGTGACTGAAAGAAAAGTATCTACCATATACCTCATTTTTTTTCCTCTAACTGAAAAGGAATTATGATTTGGTGGAAATCAATTTCATCAACATTTAGGAAACAATGACAAGTGTGGTGTCTACTATTAAGAAAGAAAAGTCCATTAACACACAAAGATCTTTGAACTTAAACAACAAGAATGGGCAAAGAGCTAAAAGTTCCCCTATAACCAACAGGAGTATATAAGGTAATCTAATGGAAGTACAACAGAAGGTGGTAAGAACACTTCATAACTGATTTAAATACATTTAGCATCTCCACAGTTGTACAGCATTTAGAATCTGTGACTATCTATGGTGATTTCTTGCCTCTTTACGTTATTGTTATCCCTCTTCTTTGGACAAGAAAAATTAAAAGATGAAAAGAAAAATGAAAAGAAAAATTAGCATATACTATTGTTTTATATCTTATTTGGATTACTTTCAAAGTTAAAAATGTAACTTACAAAATTGCAAATGCAAAGAAAACAACGAGGAGTTATCTTAAGAGCAGAAGAATGCTTGATAAAGACAGACTTGAGAAAAAGAAAGCCTTTCATCCCTGGATTTCTTACAAAAACAACTTATGATATCACTAACTGTTGGTTCCCTAAAGATTTATGGGAAGTGAATTTATTGTATTGTTCCATTTCCTACCTGAGTACCATAACACATATCACAAAACCACCATAACAAACTCACCATTATAACTTCCTTGATTTTGTTAGAAATCTCATGTGATTCACCCCAGACTGAGCGGATCAGGAAGCTAAAATATATTCTTATCCTGACAGACAATACAAGACACAGTTACTTCAGTGAGAAAGCAGAAATGCTTATTGCTGGTGTTGTATTTCCTTTCTGGCAAGTAAAATACAACTAGTCACTGTGAAAAACGATGCACTGATTCAAGTGACTTCAGTTATGAGATGCCCAGTTTAAGACAAATTGTCCATCTCAAGAATAGAGAAGCCACTGTTCCTCTGATCTTCACTTGTTTTTAGGATGGCTTAGTGAGTCAAAGTTGGTTAAAAAAACTATTTAAAGATTCCCATATTTGTAACTACTCTTGAGAAAATACCTCTTATTTGCAAGTACTTGTTTACCAGTGCTAGAATCATATTTGTGAATATTACTGACATCAGTAGAGATTTTCATATGCTATAACATCAGACAACATGTCCAAGATCTTGGCACAAACCAAAAGACAAAGAGCACAGATACAAGATAGAAACCATATCTCTTCATCATTTCTTCAGTGAAATCCCTCTTGACTTACATAATCATAATTTGAGCAGACAAGATGAAGGATAAGCGGTACATTTTTTTAAATGTACTTTTTGTTGTTGTTGTTGAGTTGAAGCAGACAAAAGATACTGCTTCTTCTAAAAATCAGCATAAGAAAGATTAATTCTAAGCCATTAAACAAGAGGCCCCGGCAGATTCACAGCGAACTGGGCTACAGAGTGCATCACCAAAATCTGTCACCTGAACTATAAATATTTTCTCTCTTTGACAGTATTTATTTGCAGAAGGATCAAATTTTTATCCATCACACTTCCCTACATAATGCATAAGTCAGAGAAATTACTTGGAGTGCACCTGACATAAACAAAATCAGAATTTGATCCCAAATAGTCTGTAGTCATTAACTTTTGCTTATTAATTGCTACAGAACATTTCTCCTTTGCATATTCTGAGCCCAGACAATGAGTGTGTAAACAAAGCTTAGTGAATGGATTTAAATGCTCTTAATTAGCAGAACAAATGTGCTCATCATAAAGAAGATGCAAAACTGATGCTTACGTTGTTGACTGCTGGAAAAGCCAACGGGAAAAACTGCTCTTGTAAGCAGTAGAGACAACACTGAGTTGTCACAAAACTTGATGATGTTTTAGTTCAAGTGCCATGAGGGTATCACACTGCGTCAAGATGCATTACACACTACGCAATTGTGCTCTTTTCCTGAACAGCTTGACTTTTCATTGTTTTTGTTCAATTGAGCTGATTTGATTTCACACTAACATAATATCTCATTCTCTTATTTAGGGCAGGCTGCTGCAACAATAAAAATCAATGTTAGAGCATTTACTGGAATCAGTGTTAGCTATTATCTTCCAAAAGTCCTTTAAATCACCACAGTGTGAAACATAACATTGTATCAGTGAGATACAGAAATCATTTTGGTAAACTCTCTGTAACTTATCATTTTCCGATTCAGATTCTTGTAGGTTTACTTAGTTTCTTGTTCCTTTCCAGTCCTGGTTTTGTATGTGACCAGATGCACGATCTATTTCAAAGAATGGCAGAAATAACTTCCATGGTTTCTATACTAGAAAGCAGAAGTATCATCTTTGATTTAAAATTTTGACCCACCTTGGTACAGACACAGCCCTCAGCAGCGTCATATAGCAGTTTGCATTAGTACCAATAGACTTCTTGCCTTAAAACAGCTGGATTGAGATAACTTGCATGCAGACAGTGGAACATACCTTCTGAATGATTCACAGACACTAGTGTGAAGGGGAGAGCACACAATACGAAAAAACAAGTCTGCAGCCTCTTTCATAATATCTAAGTGGCTGCCAATTCCAACTGTTTACAGTAACGACTGGGATTGCAAAGTGACAAATCTGAAATAAGAACTGTACTTTTAACTACAACAAGGTTAAAAAGTGGAGAATATCTTCATACAAAATGATTAGCAAGGGCTGATGAAAAATTTTGTTAAATATTGAGTGAGTGATTCATTGTTAATTGCCTTACT
Organism: Odontophorus gujanensis; assembly: GCA_013399175.1. NCBI lineage: Eukaryota > Metazoa > Chordata > Aves > Galliformes > Odontophoridae > Odontophorus > Odontophorus gujanensis. Next base: position 415,996 of record VXAB01004850.1, read on the forward strand.
ACTTTCATTACAAACATGTTCACTTTGACCCTTAAAATTCTATTTATATTTTTTTCTTGATTAAAGTTGATATTTTTTATTTTTTGATCCAAAGTCATTCTCTGTGGAAAAATAGCGCTAACATCAGTTTTAAAGTACATCAAGTGCATAGAAAAGGAAGAAACAAATGCCCAACTGTTCAGGAATGTATCTTCTTTCATCTCACCTTAACTTAAATAAATGCTTCGGAGTTGCATATGAGAGTGTGTCCTTGGTGTGTTTAACTTTAATTGCGAAAGTGTGGAGCAAAACCAGAGGTTTCTACAGAACTCGGCTGTGACAGCTAATGAAATTCAAGCTTTTAGACTTCACATTATTGAGAAGAAAATCGTAAAGTACTGTCAACTCAGGGACATAGTAACACGATGCTAGAACACAGCTGTGAAATACATTGTTGGGTTTTTTTTAAATATCAGTTTCTCTTGTTTTGAATTACTCTTTCTTCACCCAATAACCTCACTCCTCGATCAAATTTTAAAAGAGCAGGTTTTCTCAGGAGAACCAGAGCAGAAGGTAAGGAGTCTTTCGGACAATTTGAACGTTCAAAAGACCTATGAGGTTGTCAGATCGTCACCAGCTTGTAGAATTCATCCCCAACACCTGTATTTGGGCATAACCTTCTACTTTACAGACTGGCAGAGATCAACTCCACTGTGTCTCATAAATTCTTCTGGCACGTTGTGTTCAGCCAGCACCCACAGAAATGCCCATATTGGATCTTGGACAAAGCTCCTCTGCACAGTAAGTAAGTAGGGCACTGGAAAATGTTACAGAAGACTTATTTTTTCAGCCTTTAGCTCTGTATCCAGTTCTTCAATAAGTGAAAACTGAATGAAGCTGCAGAAGCAAAACCAGTACTTCAAAGAAGATGGATTTTACAGCCTCGATATAAGAGACAAACAGGTGAAAAAATGTATTCTATCATATTTGCTGGGCTTGATTTTGCTGTCCCATTCAACCATGTTTCTCCATTCCTGCACAGACTGATCCTTGTGTAAGTGCTAGGTCAGAGACAATGTCTGTAAGAACATTTTAGGTCTCCTACAGCTCCACGAGCTAAGGCAGCTCCTACATGCAATATCACTTCCTCTGAGCAGTAAAAGCTACTTTTAATAATGCCCTTTTAGTTCAAGTCCATTTCAGTTATGAAGAACCAACATCATACAAATAATCCTTGGGCCACACGTGCTACAAATTCAAGTGGAGGTCTCCATGCATTTCAGTGTGAAATTGTGCTGAGAAACAGACCGTTCACTAGGATTATACCATCTAAAAATGACACGTGACTACATTTTTGCTTTTTAAATAAAGAAATGGAGAAACATCAAAGACATTCTGAACAACCGATGTCAGATTTCAGACTGCAGGAAGCCATTCTGATGTTGAATTCTTTTCATTATTTGGAGTTACATATGCAGACATCTTAAGCAAATTCTGTGAAAGTTAAGATTTACTTTGCATGTTAATTTCTGTACAAATGAAAACTGAACTACAAATTAGAAAAAATTACTAGTATGCAAAATACTAAAATGAATAATTTGGTAGAAAATATTTAAGTATTATACAGAAAGGTTTTGCTTTGGGTTTTTTAAAACCATTTTTTCTTGAAACTTAAAAACGTATAGCTTTTTTTTTTCTTAATGAAATGAAATGTCTGTAATACCTATATAGAGGAAGCACTGGACTGTTTCTTCAGTGAATAAATGTGCTTTTGTTCTCAGTGCATTTGCTTTATTTCCTGGGTATTTTATAGAGATATGACAACATAACAAAAAGAAGCCGTTTTTAAAATTCTTGATGAGTTTTTAAAGTCTAGATAAAATCAGTCCTAAATTAAACCTGAGAATTGCGTCTGTATTGTATATAAAACAGATGGAAACCCAAGTGCAATGGTACTCATTATCTTATGGTAGAAGCGTATTTTGGAATATTAAAGTTATGGCAGGAAATCATGTTCTTTTTAATTCCTGCCTAGTGAATCACATCACAACAGTGACTTCACTGAAGATTTCACTACGGAAGTTCTACCTAGCAGGGTACAGGAAACACAGCTAAAAATGAAAAAACAAACAAACAAAAAATCCTACTGATATCCATGCTTCAAAGAAGTTGAAGGAGTTGCAATGTCGTTGACTTCCATTCTTTTTTTCATAATGCATGTACTGCAGCACCACTTAGGTGTTCCAGCCAAGAACTGAGCTTTGTTCTTTGTGTGTTTATATTATCAAATGGTCTGTGCCTTAAAAATGGTGCAATAGAAAGGATAAACCTAAGAAGCTGGAATTAACTGAAGTGATAAGGCATACTAATACATATCCACAGGTAACCCCAATAGCTAGACTGGAAGAAATCACTGACTTTTAGTTGCTATCATACATGTATGGAATATGCTACCGTAGTTTCTTACCCTAGTTTCCAGGCAATTAAAAGTCACTGCAGTTGAAAATATCTCTCTAGTTTGAATTCAAACATAACTCTGCCCACCTTGTAAAAAAAAGGGTGAAATGATTCAAAGAATCATAAGAATAAGACCATCTATGCTAGCATAGCAATAAACACTGGGATGCAGTTAGAACGTTCTGGAAGAATAGAGTTTAATTCCCCACAGATAGTTCATTAGAACTGCACACTGAATTTCAATAGTGAAATACAGACGTGTTTAGCAAGCAACAAGTATTTAATGAAGAAAGAATTTCTCATCCTCTGTGTATTCATAATGTGACCCTAGAATTACTAAGTACTATATTACAAAAAGAAATATCTCTGGCTTGCACTTCTCAGTGGGACAGAAATCCACAAGCAGAAAAAATTCCACATGTAAGAATACAGCAAGCTCCACACATCTAAATTCACTTGGAGGCCGACTGGAAGCAATAATTTATTGGGGGGAAGTGGGGCCATACTATTAAAGACTAGTACAGAAGAAAGGTCACAGTTATTATCTGGCAAGCATCGAACAGTCAGTGGGAAATAAATTCTCTGGAGCAATGATGAAATCCAAGTTAATTGGTCAAGTGAACATTTCACAGAGAGTCACTGAAATATTAGCAAAGAAAAGCAGTTAAGAGAAGCCAATGACTTCCTGGAAGGTTATTGAATTTGAGACATCTAAACCACTGCTTGCTCTTCACACTGCCATCAAAAATAATTCTTTCCTGCTTAAAATTCCCCCTGTCTTGTTTTACCCTAAAAGAGCATTGACAGACAATACACAGATAGTTATTAAGAACTTACTCCACTGGTGTCAGTTCTATACTAAATTAGAAATCCCACCTTCCAACTCAACACTGCACTTTCCCAAAACAAAAACAAGCAAACAAAAAATTCTGTAAAATCATTTTTCAATTAGTAGTGAAATAATTACTAATTATTATCAGTTAATTAAAAAAAAAAAAAAACCTAAACGCACTTCTCACTAGCAAAATCAAATTTAAGCATGTCCTCTGCACTGGAGTGCTTCTTATGGTTCCACTTTCAATTGTTAACAATTTAGGTAATATAACCACAGATTTGGTTTGCTCCCCTTTGTGTGAGCTTACTGTCATTTAAAAGTTCACTGCTTACTAATTCACTGTTCTTGTGACTATTTCTATCATCAGACTATCTACCAATAAGTCCGTGTACTGCAACACCAAATGGGAGAAACAAAATGGATGAGGCATGCTGGTTATGTACTTTTATATACGCAGCACATAATCCACAATGTCACATCCCACAAAATAAAGTTACATGCTAGCAATGCAGAAACACATTGGTACTGTTCTTGTACACAGCCTTGGCGTTTATACTTCCATATAAATTTTGTACCCTCCCCACACAGAGTTTTGAAGTTTATTTCTCACTAAGTCAAGGTTTCTGTATCACAGAATTCTGCAAGCTGTTTGCATTATATTCCTGTTTCAGGATGGAAAATCCATTGTTGTGCAAGCAGTGCAGTTAACACAATTTCTGCCCAAAGATTACACTAATAAATTAGTGTAGGATGGCATATCATTCAAATCATTTAATTATTTGAGGATTGTATTGATCATACCTGAACGTGACAAGGAACTTCTTTAGTGTGAGGGTGACAGCACTAGAACAGGCTGCCCAGAGAGACTGTGGAGTCTCCTTCTCTGGAGATATTCAAAACCTGCCTGGGTGCCTACCTGTGTAACCTACTGTAAAGAATCTGCTTTAGAAGGGGGTAGGGCTTGATTACCTTCAGAGCTCCCTTCTAACCTCTACAATTCTGCAATACAGAGAAACTGGTCACTTAATAATAACAAACTTTTCAACAGTATTAAGTGAAGTATGTGACAATTACTCCTATTCTCTCTGTATAAACCTCTGTAAAGCAATCAGCAAATAACACGACTTCACACTCCCAGAAGGCTGAAAGGCACAGAGCCAAAGGAAACTTTCTATCTGCCAATAAAAGCTAATGAAATTCATAAGTAAAAGCCTGCTCTTTAATAATTACCCTAATCACTACCAAACTCAGAAAAGTATACATTAAAAAACATTCCTGAATACCAGTGATTAAGGGAGAAATTTACTCAGAATGTATTTGTTTTCTCTTCTGTATTTGTTAAACCTAGACGTGAAAGTCTGTCCCAACAACTTCTACTCCAAATACAGTCCAACTTGTGGCTTTGGAAGTGTACTGGTCTGCAAGACACTGATCAAAGGCAAAATGTCAATGAAGGTTCAGGAAGATGACAGATAATAAGGTCAGGTCTCTATATATAACAGTTCCTGTAGCTGAGTTCCTTTCCCCCAAAAACAGAGCTTGGTTCCTATTGCTGCTTCTTTTCTGTTTTGTTTTCACTGAAAGCTACTTAATTGTTGCAAATAGCTCCTATCAAAACTTTCACTTCTATTTTGGGATTCTTTCAAATGACAAGATAAGGCAGCAGGCAGCAGGGAACCTGCCAGTCTTCCCTGCTGGAAATCCACCACCAGCTGCCTTGGGACAGCAGCTCCTTTTCTCCCTCTCCCAGATGGCTAACACTAGCAAAAGCCTTGTTTCTGGACACTCCCAACAGCAGCACCAGCAGAAGTATCCTTCGTCTTCACAGTCTGCTGCCATCACAATGGGCAGTCAGACTTCTGTGGACACATCTGCTGTCCTGCTCCTACTCATTTTTTTTACCTTCCTACTTTCCTAGCCCTAACTCTTCTGCCTTTTCCACCCTGATCCCTCTATCTTCCACAAGCACGAGCAGAAAATAAATAAAAAAACAATCCAGGGCGTCAGCAGAGCTGGAGTGAAGTGTACCTTTCAACCAACCTTATCTTTAAAGGCTGTTTTCTGGAGGGTACCCTAAACACACTCCCTCCTGTAACTGAGTGACAAACATCATTTGCTAATTCATTTTTCTGCACATTAAGCTGTCAGGGCTGAGGAAGCACTGAAATACTAAGGAAAGTAAAGTTACTAGTAAGTAACTTCTGGAGTTGGAATTTAAGGTAGTATATGAGGACATATAATAGAAAACATTTTATTTATGATTTACAAAATCTGTTACTGTCTCTAGATAACAAAATTAAAAACTAAAATGCAAACAAACTACAAAAAATCTAGGTGTTTTGATTGTTTTCACACAAGCAACTCATTCACTGTATATAACCACATTTGCTTTGACAGCTACTAAAAATAAAAACATTTTCATGACTTGAAGCTAGCTCTTTTTCGAGCATACAGGAGACATCGTAAGTTGGATTAAAGCAAACCTACACAGTTTTGGAACCCATATATCAAACTTACAAAGTTTAAGAAAGCTAGTTCTCCAAGGACTAGAACTCCAATACAATATAAAACTTTTTCCATGGGAGACATTCAAGGGAAAACAAAGCAAAGAATTACCTTCAAGGTGACATGAAAATAAAAACATGGAATTAAATTCATTTATGGTGTTACTCCATTCAGTTATAGCAAGGGTCAATTTGGCCCATGACTGGTAGGAAATACTATCATGGATCATAATTAAATAAAAAGAATTATTTAATTAAAGGAGCCAAATTAACTAGCAAGTAATTGTCCGTAAGATTTCAAATAACTTCCTATCAACAGTAAAGAAATTCATACTTTTCAAATGCATATTGATCTAAAGTTCTGAAAGCAAATTTATTTTGTCAAATTAGTGTAAGACACAGACACGAATAAGCTATTGTAATGCCAATATTACCTTATTCAAGCAGATTAACTCTTGCTAATTATTAAATTACACATCTGGCCTGCTGCATATTTTCAGCTCGTAATAAGTTCTAATTAGCTATTTGAAAGTGTTCAGGGTGATAGCTGAATATTCGCTGTGCATAAGGATCGCTGTCTGTTGCCATTTTTTGTCCCGTAAAATGGTGGTAGCTCTCTGGATGGAAGTGCTCACAGTGAAGGTTAATCCACTCTCTTTCAGTACTGTATCTCTCTGCTTCAGCAAGAATTCGCGTGAGAGCCATGATATAACTCAAAGCCATCTGAAGGGTCTCGTATTTGGAGAGCTTCTTATCCTGACCCCACTGTGGAACCACCTTCCTCAAGCGATCAAAGGCTGTGTTCAGTCCTTGCATCCGTCTTCTCTCCCTGGCGTTGGCAGCCAGTCTTCTCTTGGCAGCACTCTCCATTCTTTCTGTGCTGCACTTCACAACGCAGCCAGGTCCACTCCTGCACTGGACGTCTGATTCTACTCCTGAATCCAAATGACTGGATTTACAGGTTTTCATATTTATTTTAGCTGCAGCTTCACACGCATACACAAAAATCACACTTTAAAAATGAAGTGTCTAAGCAGCTGTAGAGAAAGCACTCCTGTAAGTAGCCTGTGTACCTGTTCAATCGTTTTCCAGATATAGTTGATGAGGTATTTCTCTTAGCACAAAAAAATAAAAAACTCTTCTGGCTCTTCTGGAAGCGTCTGAAAATTGCTTATTGCTTAATGAAAGAATAAGAAGTTTGTTCTCAGTGCCTCATGCTTTCATTCTTTTCATTTCTGTAAACTCAAAGTCATAAATAGAAAACAATGAAATCTCCATTCTCAAAATATGAGTTACTGAAGAAAACGGTCCTTTTAAGCCAGAAAGGAAATTAACTGATTAAAAACACATCCATTCCAATGGCCGTTTCACTTGAAAGAAGTTCTGATTCAGTTTAGGAGGATGCTTTGATACGGTGAACTGTTGCAATCTGAAGGCATAACTTCATAAGAGAAATCTCTCCTTTCTTGACTGCTGCCGGTAAGCAATGATCATGTCTTACAGACTCGAAGAGGCTTTATAGAAATTGCTAAAGCTAAACAGGTGGTAGCAGGTGGGCGGGCGGCACTCTGCTTCCATCCCAGTACCTTCCCAGCCTGGGAACCACAGGGGGAAAAAAAAAAAAAGCAACAGTAAAACCCGAACATTACAGCCTTCATCTGTTGAGAAGTCTTCCAAAGCCATTCTGTCCAGCCCTAACAACTTGCCATCTGGAGCAGTGTCTGGCTGGCCCCACAAGATTCTGGGCAGTTAAGCAAAAGATCCTTTCAATTGATAATCTGTTGCAACTCACAAGGAAAAAATATATATATAACTCTCACTGTGCATTGTAGCATTTGTACTTTAAAATATCTGAAAATTCTGGTGGATAAAAGAGAAGGAAAAGAAATAATTGTTCCAACAAAACAGGAGAATTAGCTTGGTGACGTGTGGCAGGGAAAAGTACTGTGCTTCACTGTACAACACTGAAGCAAACAGACTCAAATTATCGGGAATCATGTAGGACTCAAGGACAGACCTTTGTGAAGAGAACAGCATCCCGAGAAAAACTGAGATTATATATTTATGTGCTGGCAATGTTATGAAAATAATGCAGAACAAGTTGAAACAGTAAAAATGCAGCTATGGATTTACCTGTTATTTTTTAAAGCATTTGGAAAGGCTGTGATACAGACACGCTGATAAAATCTCTGAAAACTATCCTTTATAATACACTGTCCGTAATGTATGCATGCATATTTAAGTGAATGTAAATATAGCAAGTGTCTTCTTAGGAATACACCCAAATAGATAAGGAGAATAAAAGAAGGTGCAAAAAAAGATGAATCCGCTTGCTGGCTGTATGAGCTCGCCTGTGCTTCTAACTCTAGCGACAGTGAAGTCACCATTCAGACACACAGAATATAATGTTGGTTTTATGGTACTTATACCGTACATTATCACATAAATTACAAGGAAAAAATGATACAATCACGTTACCATAAACACAAAAGGTTAAAAAAAAACAAAACAACTGTCACACAATGATTTATTATCTGTATTGATTTCAGACTTAATTAAACTGTTACCAGCATTCATAAATTACTAAGTTTTTTCATTAGAGACTGAATACTGTATATTTATTTAGAACTATGACTCAATTGTTTTCATTATGACTCTAAAACTCGAAGTGGTTGTAAACAGCTGATTAATCTCTAGCAGAAGCAATGACAATGAAATGAGGTTGAATAATCCAAAAACAATAGGATGCAATTGAACACTAATGGACTTGAGCATGACAGATGTTGAATGTGGCTGTTACGCCCAGTTGCTCTGCTCTTAATATTCTGAATCCTAATGGTCTTGAACAGAGATGATGGTTGAGGTAGGGAGTCTCCATTATTCCATTATCAAAATGTACGATGCATCTTCAATATTTAAAGAAGTACAACTTCATCACATTTCATTATAATGTTCAACATTCCTATTTGTGTGCGCTGACCTGTTCTCCCGGATATGAGAAAAAAGCACTACCGTGCATTAACGTGTTACTTTCTGAATGACAATTTCTGAATACTTGTGAGTGTGAGAGAGCTGAAAACAGCACATTTCCAAAAACCACACAACCATATGTCTGTCACAGAAGGATCACCAATTAGAACTCGCAAGACATTTATTTTTCTGAGGACGCCTCATGGGTGGCAGTAAGAAAACAACACACACCTTAAATCTTCATGCAATTGCTGCAGCGTATTTTAGTGCTGCAACTTAACGTGCCCAAATAGAATTCAGCTAAAATTTTCTCGCTTAAAACGAATCTCAAGGGATTTTTAATGTGTGAGAATACACTAAAATTAAGGCATTTTGGAAGTTAATAAATATCGTGCTTTCTCATGCAACATTTACTACTCAGTTCAAATTATTAATCGCTCTTACTATGAAAACTGTGGTGCTGCTAACTTCATGCCTTAAGTATGAAAAGCATTTCTAACTTCACGTCCTACAAGTATGAATTACAAAGATTTCAAATGTAAAATCACAACTCACAAAAACCTTATAGTTCACTCCACTACTGAATAGTAAGGCAGCAAATGACAGTACCATCAGTTTTCCCCCTTTCTAATTGATTCTCAATCATTATTATCCATATGAAAATATACCTCCTTAAGCTAGAAAACAAACTGCCCTATTGCTCAGATAACAATAGTAAGGGTATCACTGATATTTTCCCAAGTCTCCTTCACCTGGCATGATTTCCTCATTTTTTTCAGCTTGCCTTGAGTACTGCTTATGTAATTCTGCTCTCCCCTCCCTTTATTTTTACTTATTTCTCAGAGACACTGTTCTTTGAAATTATTCATCCAATGGATCTCAGAATATTTTGACAGCAGTTTTCAAAAACCTGATAATATATTTCAGCATGATATACTGCTGTTGTGTTAAAAACAAATCTAGACTCTGTCTCCTATTAGCTTCATCTTTATTGTATATCAGTGATTACTCAAGAATTTCCCTTCTACACCTCTTTTTTGTGTCAGAATGTAATTTGAAGCCAGAAGAAACATTAGAACATTCTGTGCCTACTTACTCACATTTCTATCTTCGAATCTCCAGGTACACAATCAGTGCTACCCCATAACCCCAGCAGCATTATTCCTGACTTGCATTTGAATTCTAAAACGGTGCTTTTAATCAAAATACCGTGTTTTACTCAGAGGAAAAAATAAAAATAAAAGCCCAATGGTTAAGCATGCTTTTTTCATTCCTAAAACAAATTAAACAAATTATTTTATCAGCTTTATGTCACCGCTGACATTAGGAAAACAAGAGATACTTTCAGTCCACTGTGAAATAAACCAGGTTCAGGACTTATGACTAGATACAGAAACTAATTAAAATTTTTCTGCTAGTTATCCAAGGTGCTAACTCAGATGATTACCACAGAAACCTTTAAGAGGAACTTTATATCTTCCACATACATTGCTATGGAAAACACACATTAATTACTGTCGCAGGGTACTAATTTTAAAAGGAAGTGACAGTCACACTTGGAGTTAAAACCTATTCTCAGAATACCTTCTTTCCTCCAATTACACTAAAAGCAATGTAAGATGTAAGCAATATGTCAAAGCAAGAATCTTACCTTTTCCTTCTAGCCACAGAGCACCATTTCTTTTCTGCTAGATCCTTTCTAAAAGCCACATCAGGACTTCTTACCCTCTAGGAGCTTCAAAGGTAGTTTATACTGAGCAAGCCGAAAGACAAGAGTGGAGTATGCTGCTTAATTAATAGCAGGTGAGTAACTACCAAAATGGGATTACCTTTAAGGGTTCAATCTTTCACAGTAAGTGCTCTCAAAACAGACAAGCAATCCATGGTACAGGGAATAATGTGTTTTCCTTCCCTGTTTATTTACTTTTTTTTTCCCTATCACTCCAATAGAAATACTTCCCTTTAGGTCTATAAACAAAAAGAACAACTCTCAAGTGAACGCTGTGTCCTTAAAAGAAATGTAGACACTTAGCAGGAAGTTGAAAAGCAATCTACAGCAGTAAGATGAGTAAGTAATGTTCCCTAGCACTTCCCAATGCCATAACTGCACACTTTTTCCAACATGTTCTTAAAACAGTTCATTTTTATTCTAAATACTCTCTGAGGTGATCATTTCCTTCAGTAGTTCGACAAGAAAGTCTCCTGGCCACATTTAAAGGTCATTTGCCATACTACCCCCTCACTATTGCTTTTTGTCAGTGTATCTGTTTCTCTCTGTCATTCATCCTTTTCAATGGCACACTTTCTAAGTAGCTTTCCCTCAGCTGACATGTGAGACGTTGGCAAAACATAAGAAACAAAGTGCATCAAATGAGGTTAATTAAAATGAGGCTCAAAACAAAAACAAGGTAAGTAGGAGATAGGTGAATCTCTCTGCAACATACTTGTGCAAAATACAACACTTTGTGCAATAAATTCGGTGATGGACTAAAGAAATTAGAGCCAACTCAGTGAACCAAGCAGAGCAGAATACAGTCAGGCTGAAGAGCTGAACAGATCTAACAGCTTGTGACTTGTGGAAAATAAGAGGTCTTATCCTTCCTTCCTCTATACCCTATTCCTGCTTTTTTTTCTTTCTAGGTTATACTCCCACTCTGCACATTCTGATGCTTATATGACTGGACAGTCACATCAATGTCTCAAGACCAGGAGAAATATTTTTTCAAGGGTTGGCTTTCTGCTAGATTGAAGTTGAATCAGCTGTGCATGCAGTCAGTTAAGTAGGTCTTGGTGTGCTGGTGGGACCACCTGACTGGTAATGGTAGAAAGATAGGAAAGATCTTCCCTTTCTGACTACAGAAAAGTTATTAGACACGCATACCTGAATCATGTGTAGTAACCTCGAACAAGTAATGCATATGACTGCAATATTATCCTGTAATTTTGTCATAAGCAATGAGTTCCTGCCTTCACAAGTCCATGGGCAACAATGCCAACTGTATGCTACAGACAATGCGGTGGCAGATTCTCAACAGTAGTGGGGCATTAGAGCTCTCCTAGTCCAGCTCTTGAAGATTATTAACATGTGAAATTGTTCATTCATTCATTCATTCATTCATTCATTCATTCATTCATTCAATCATTCATTCATTTATATTTTATTGTATTTTTATTTTCTCTTAATATGCAGGGATTGTCTTGCTGGCAAACAAGAAAAAGCAAAGGAAGACAATGGAGAAAAATAAGGGCCAGAAGACGAGACAGAGGGAGATAGGCAAGACAATACTAGGTAAAGAAGATGAAAAGTAAGGCAAGCATTCAAGTGGGCTGAGCAATGTGGATTTATAGCTGTGATACAGAGACTATAGTGTCAGGAATTTTCTTATTTTTTGCTTTCTGACTTGTAACCTGAAGAAGAGAAAGTAATCCACCTCAGAAATAAATTGCAGTTATAAATCTGGTACCTAACCAATTAGGAAGAAGACTCTCAAAACTCTTCATCTTCAAAACATAATTAATGCGACAATTAATGTGGAATAAAAATATATGAGGCAACAATGGAAAGGGTGATGACTCCTGGTTGTGTAAGCGTTTTATATTTTCATTATTACTATTTTTCTCTTCAGGAGGAGCTATTTTCTTGTGCAAATAGGCATAAAATTTCTACCAATTGCCCTGCTTCTCATCGATTTCTGCTTGGCACAGTTTGCCAGATGCTGTTTGGTCTGAGTGTTGCCTTGACCTCCACCGGTGACGCTGGCCCCTTTTTGCTTTGTTGCCCACTATTTTCCCAGCAGGGAGGTCCCACCCCTCTAATAGTTCAGTTGCAACTTTTGCTAAAGGCTTATAGGTTACCCATATGTTGTACTGGAGGGGCCAGCCTGACTGGAATTAACTCAGAAGTGGCGTCCAGCATTGTCGCAGGAGCTTGCCCAGGGGAGATTATAAATGCCCCACAACTAATTAAATATTTTGTCTCCTGCTGGTAAACAAAAGCGAATGAGGGCAAAAATATGAAATGCCTGATTTAACATGTATCTTTAAGTAGCTTGACAAGAGCAAGCCTGAAGTCAGTGATGCATGATTTAAAAGCCACTAATGGGTCAAAGCTGTTAAATGAGACTTTTGTCTATTATTCTTCACTTCTTATATTTGCAAAATGTACTTACAGTTGGTTTTCTGAGTATTTCACAACAGCATTTCTGGAGTAAGAGCTACACAGTCCAGGCATTTAGAAATATTCTTAACTTTCAGTTTTGCACTGGAAAGAATACAAAATATATATATATATATGATCACTCTAAGACATACATACAAGTGGGAAGTGACTGTATTTACAGTAGTGTTCCAAGGACTTGAACTGTCAAATGCTGCTTCATAAAAAAGAGATACAGTAATTCTTCTTATTTAATAACACACTTCAGAATGTGGGGTTTTTCTTAATTGGTAGCTAAGTGACTTTTCCAGTGAGTCAGAACAATTTTAAAAATCAGTTATACTATTTGAATAATGATTCAAATATTTTTGATACTTATCATTTTGGAGGCAGTTAATTCAGTTTAGTGAATTAACAGTCTTAAATAATCTATAAGCATTAAAAAATAAAATAAATA
>VXAB01004850.1:429373-449800 GCA_013399175.1 Odontophorus gujanensis
ATAAAATAAAATAAAATAAAATAAAATAAAATAAAATAAAATAAAATAAAATAAAATAAAATAAAATAAAATAAAATAAAATAAAATAAAATAAAATACACCACTGCGGATTGAACAGTTCACAGTGCTGTCAGTGTGAACTAGGCAGGGTCTGGTCTAATGAAAGAACAGTGTGCACCTTTTCTGGGAGGGCACTTTCTGATTCCCATAAACATATTTTTACTCATTTCAAACAAATCTTTTTAAATGATAAAAAGAAAGTTGTCTTTATTTGCTGAATATGAAATCTGCTGAAAGATAGCAAGAATCACAAGCACGGGTAAAAGAAAAGGAAGCATGAAAACTAACTGGCGTACAGAAATATTTGTGTTATTTTTTTATGTAGACACTCGTACCTTGTTTCATCTTTTAGTGTTACTTTACTGCTACGTTTTGACTTTATAATTAAACTATTATGTAAATTAAGTAATCCACACTCAATTTAGAGAAAGGTTTACGCTGTTAACTGTAAGGCTTGATGCTGTAATTAATGCTTTCCAACTTAACAAGGAACTTCTGTAGCTCTATTTTTGGTATCCTGCCACAGGCAGACGAGCACACACGCATTCACACACACAACACATCTGCTCTTTTGTCCAAATGGACAGCAGGATGCCACAGAGGTTTTTCCATCAGAAAAAAATGCAGCTCCGAAAGATTAAGATGTTGTAGTGAGGCACATGGTAACATGGGATGTTTCAGATTTTCAAACCTCCAAAGTGTCACATTTCCAAACTCTAAGGAATTAGATGTGACGGATATACTTTGAAAGCCAGCATTAAAGACAGTTGTGAATAGAGGAACGATGTGGTGCTGGTCAGATACAATGCTGGGTGGACTTAGAATGCACAAAGGACAATGTTTCCCATTAGGTACAAGAGAATAAAAACTGATACAGAAAAAGGATTGAATATTTGGTATCAGAAAGCTTCTTATTTGTTTACTGCTCTCCTGAGGAGCTAGCTGATTTTTCTCATACCTCACTATTTTAGAGATACCAAGAATCTCAGATGACAGCATTAAATCAGATCTTACCAGCATTTTCTCTTGAACAATCCAAATTCCAAGTTCAGGAAGATAATATCACAGTGGAAATTTCAAATAAAAAGATTTTTTACAAGAACACATGCAGCCACTTCTGTTAAATATAATATCCACTTCTGTTAAATGTAGTATTTCATTCTGTGAAATGCATCAAGGCCATCACTTTAGATGGTGGCCTTTTATCTACACTCAGAATTACCTAATAATCCAAGACAGCAAACCAACAAATCTGAAACTACAAAGAATTCAGGCAAACTGCACACAGATTAAGTTCTACTCTCTCTGTCTTCTTCTTTAGGGAAAGAACACACCTTCTTTAAGCCATTAAATGCAAATTGGTCATTCAGAGGATTGAAAGCAACTGTAAAATTTGAAGTGTTCAATGAAAAACAAAGCCAAATATTTTACTGGTATCACCCCAGTGTATTATTCATTGTCTTCCTCTCAGTTTTGCACAAAACAGGAATGTGGAATGCACAGGGAACACAAGCATGTGTGCATTTTGATCTGAACTATTTTCTATTTTCCAGAAAGGATTTAATGAATTCTACAAAGACAGATGTATTGATTAGACTGGACTTAATAAATCGTACAAGGCTTCTATGTAAGTGCACACTGGGTAATGCAGTGAGAAAATTTCTCTCTCTTAAGAACATATTGGCATTATCAGTCTCAGGCTTCAATAGGAGAAGTGAGATGCCTGAACAGAGAGGAAAAGAGAAAATGGACAGGATTTAGAACCTCTCTTTTTCTTGGCTGGCAGGGTACGAATTCATACTGTATCATTTTAGTGGTCGATGTTTTATTTCTTTTTTTCAATCTCATAACCCATTATGAGATACTCCCAGTTATCAAAGAAATCTAGCAAAGATTATAACTTTTAAAGTGCAGTTCCCAGTAATTCTTCTTGGACCTGTCTGACTTTGCTCTTTCAGTCAGTGCTGGTGCTTGATGAGACAATTTGTCCTTTATCCTAAAAAAATCCTTTGTTAAGAACTTCTAAAAATGAAAAAAAACAAGTACCAATTAGTTGGTGTTCTGACTGGGACTAATGCAAAGGCGTCTCCTAGTACCCTGGGATATGGTGTGCTCCACTTTGGTAAGAATCAATCAGTCAGAGATTGATGAAGGGGTGTTGAGGTCAGGCTTGCAAACACAGAACCATCTGCAGAGTCTCCTGGGTTGGTACCTGCAGCAGAGTAATTTACAGGAGCAGGTGTTTCCTTTTAATCTTTTTTTTTTTTTTTTTTTTTCCTGCTGAAATTGTAACTTTATTGAGAAAAAAGCCTGCAGTTGGTTATTAATAGGGGACTTCATCAATTAATGCTATTAACTGCTAAGGTGTCTGAAAGTTGCAGTTGGCTACTACTTAAAAACACGGGTAAGAATGGAGAGTGTGATATTAAAGGCCTGCATCAATCAAATGTGTTTTCAAAAAGTTACTACGCACAAATCTGTTGCAGTCCAAAAAGTTGTTTTCAAAACAATGATTTTTTGTTCAGAAAGGAGACATCTCTTTCTGAATACGGTGACAGAAATTGCCATAATTTTGATCATTTATTTCAGTCTGTAGCTATACATATTTATGAATAAAGGAGGCTTTCTGAAACAGAATAAAAATCGAAGAATTCCAAGTGAAATTTCCCACCTGAATTGAGCTTGGCTGGACGGGCACTCAAGCAACACCCCTTCAGTTTGGATCCAAAATGCATAAGCAATAGTTCAGGAGAGAACACATCTGGATTCAAACCCATGTTCCTGGATTTCTTGTACCTCAAAGTTTGATCCAGCTCTGCTGTAATCTGCTCAGCCTACATACCCCAAAACATCCAAACTGTCAGAGCATCACTAACCTCAATTAGTGACAGAAAATGGGAATATGCTTAAGACTTTTAACTATACATAGTAGTCTCTATACAGAGGATACACACCCTTTTCTACCTCGCAAACTTAATTTTTCCACCACAAGTTTCTTCTTCTGCTCAAGTATTGAAATGTTTGCATTTGCCTTGTGTTCACTTAGTGTATTTTATCCATACTGTAATTTTTAATGGGACAAAAATAATGCACAGGAAAGTGGTTCCTTGGTTTGGAAGTATAACCAAAAAATCACAGAACGGAAAGTGCATCAAACTTTTGCATATATGACACTGTAAGCAGGTAATGTTCTGTCTCAACAGTAAGGGAAAAACACAGCAATCAAATTTAATTTCTCTTAAAAGAAACCAATGAATTTGGAAACATTAAGAATTCAGTGCTGTAGTATTATGCTCTAGGTGCCAAGCCTAAACATCACAGGCTACAACTGAGCTCAGGTCAATTTTTCTCACACATTCCTAATATTTAGGATGATGACACTTTCTGTGACTTTATTTCCACCTTCTTTTGAAACTTTACAGTTGGAGTGTGCAGCAACATTTAGGAAATGAAGAAGGAAATAAAGGAAAATGAAGAGGAATAAGGAAAGGAGATTAAAGAAAGAAGTGCAGCGACTCAGCAAACAAAACAAATTCTTTGTTCTGTCCTTTTGCGTAAGTTTGGCAATGATTTTAATACCGATCTACTCCTCTGCAAACACAAATTAATAAAAAGTTCCTGAAATCAGAATCAAACTGCTTAATTTGGTTATTTCTCAGTTTTTAATTGAACTAATTTAATTTTCATTTGATACATCATCACCCTCAATTTTCTTCTGTTTTCCATTTCTTCTCCTGGGAAGGTTCCCTCTGTTTCTGGCATGTTTCCCTGTCACTCTAATGAGTACTGAAACAAAGAAATCTTTCATTTCCCAGAAATAACCATCTCATCTGTTGCTAATTTCCTTTCCTATCCCTTGTGAACACACAGCTCCTGTCTACGGCTTCTTGTTGTGCACACATTTGTGAAATCTTTTCTTTCTACTTTTTTGCCAAAGCTTCCCATTTCAGAAAAAGCTTTTAAAAATATGCAGTCTATTTTCATCTAGATAATGCAGAAGGAATGTGAAGTATTTTCATGAGTCCTTAAAGAAGAACTGGTAAAAGGCTTATTTTATATAGAACTGGATTGCTGTTTCTCTTTCATCCCTTCCACCCATGCTTTCATTTCTGTAGCAGCAGTCAATGGTTTCTACCGTTCAATTGATTATTCTCTTATTTTGCTCCCTTCATCTAAGTCACATACATTATCCTAGCTCCAAAATGAGCCGCACCTCTGAAGCACTCAACAAAGAAGTAAAGTGAGTAAACATGCACTTAAATTTTCATGTCTTGACTCCTGCATCCACCCAGGTCTTCATTCAGAACATGGGAGTGCCTTGTAATGATCCTACGTCAGAAACTTGCGCTGTAGACACTTGGGTTTTACGTTGATAATTTTAATAATACCATATAGTCAGTGCAACAAAAATCATTCTTAATTTTATTTAATTAACGTGAACAGCCTAACAACTGCATTAAAAGAAGGAAGACCACAGTGATGACATCTCCATGAAATTCTCGCCCCTAATCACTTGTTTTCAGAATTACAGGGATCTAAAAATTGTGCTTAAGCTGAAGATGAATTTTCTTCACAGAAACCTATCTTTAAGTAACATCCCCTTCCTGCTTTTTCCATGGAAGATTTGACCCCTAGAAATCAACTGAAACACTGCATTCCTCTTTTCAATGTGAAACTTGTGTAACTTTGAGTCTCACTACTCATTTCAAGCGTAATGGGCACTGCATTTTGTACCACGGTAACTTAGCGACTATGAAGCAGCATCCAGGACCTTGTTCAAAGTTAAGTCAGTTAAGTTTCATTAACTATATTCTACAGCAAAACTACCCAGCAGAAGCTTTGAATGAAAATGTGAAACAAGGCCACGCACATTCTAAATAATTTTGTTTGAAGTTCACACAACATACTGTTTCCATTAGGACAAAATTTGTCCCAACAACTGATTTTTTTTTACCATTGACTGAAAATGTGCAATGTGCTAAAATAAGTCTTAGTGAGTAATTAGGATCACCAGGTCAACTGTACAATATTTCATTACAATAAAGTTGCTACTCAGAAAATCAATGCTCTTTTTCTTGCCATTCTCAGCAGCCTTGCTTGCTTTGCATATGGTTGCATGTTTAATTAGCGATGCTTCTGTAAGTGTCTGCAATTAGCACAATGATGATTAATAAAATAACTCCTTTAAAGCTCAATTTAGGCAGCAGAACTGCACAATAAGGTATAATTAATTCATCATTAATTAATCATGGCTGATTAACTAATCTGTTGATTAAAAACACATTACTGCATAGTATCCCACCTGAGCTCTGGTGATTTTTCTATTCAGAACTGAAAGAGACTAAGTAGTAGTAAACCATTAAAAAAAATGCTTTAAGCAGCAAGTTTATTCATTTAGTCAGGAAATTTTGATAGCAGAGATATATAAAATTTCCCAGCCTTTGTTCATTATTAGCCCCCCTGGGTAAAAAAAAAAAAAAGAAGAAAGAAAGAAAAAAAAGTACTATTTGTTAAATGTCAACAGATGAACAATAATTGCTTTTTTAGATCATTTATATTCTTAAAGAGGTGGGTTGTTGTGCTTTTGAAAGCACCTCAGACAACGGACCAGACTCACACTTGCATAAACCCGCCTAAAGGAGCAAATGCAGCAAAACAAGCTCACAACAGGGCTCAAGCAGGTCTAAGGCACTAAATGGAAAGTGATGATGATTTGCTTTATCAGAAGACAAGGTCAAGGTGACTGCAAAACACACACTGCAGCACTGCTGTTGAGCTGCCTCCATTGCAGTGCTTTGCATATAATGACTCCGTGTTTATAAGTTGTATGTCAGGTCTCAGAACTTCAATGAGCCTGAATACAAAAAATATGCTCTTCAATTTGGAGATTTGCTTGCCACCTAGTTCTTAAGCTTCAGGTGCATCTAGAGCACACATTCAATAAGTTCTTGTGGCTACAATAACAAGGAACTTCTATTTTAAATAAATCCTAGGATTTTCACACTGTTGTTTGGCCCCAAATGCAGTGAGTTAAAAGTTAGGTTAAAATTCAGCCTAGCTGGAACTACAATAATTTGGCTCAACCAAGTCCCCCAAGAGACTGTGTGTAAGATTCTGATGCTCCCACACTGTGACAGTGCCTTTGAATTTAAAACACATCATTCTTTTCTTCAAATGCCCAGCAACAGGACAAGAAGCAATGGGCACAAACTGGAACACGAGAAGCTCCAGCCAAACATGACAAAGAACTTCTTTACTGTGAGGGTGACGGAGCACTGAAACAGTCCACCCAGAGAGGTTGAGGAGTCTCCTTCTCTGGAGGTAATCAAAACCCACGTGGATGCTTTCCTGTGCAACACACTGCAGGGAACCTGCTTTAGCAGGGGATTGGACTAGCTCATCTCCAGAGTACTCTTCCAAATCCTATGATTCCATGATTCTATTAAAGAATTAATTCAAAGTTCAGGAGAAAAGTGATTTGAAAGGGAAAGCAGAACTTGAGCTAGAGTAACTCGGTTACTTAGTGTATTCCTAATTAAACCAGAGAAAGATAAGAACAATAAAGGAAAAAATGACATCTGAAGCAGCATGCTCAAAGAAGAACATCAGAGAATAAACTTATAATTTAGGAGTAAATCTTCAGTCCTTCAAAAGTAAATGACATTACAGAAACCAATAACATTTTCTTTTTTTTTCTCCATTTTTTAACAGTCTTGAAGGTATCACTATGTCAATCTCTTAAACTTGTTAAAAATGTAAAGTGTTGAATAAGCAGAACTGTAAGTCACTGCAATAACCTTCATCTGTGAAAAGTACTGCTCATAAAAAAGAGCTATATCTCTAAACCTTCTGTATTTTCTTCATGTTTTAATTCAAGTAAATTAATGAACATAAAAAACATTACAATATGTGGCAGAGAAAGGAAGCTGACTATAATCAGTTTGATTGTTTTATCACATAAAGAAGTTTATAAATCAATCCAGAAGGTCAAGTGGATTTTAATGTGGAAATTAGGGAAAAGAGAATTATTTAAGAGCAGAAAAATAAGAGGGCTGTCCTTGGACAATTTCTGAGATCAGTTTACACACGAAGTCCTGAGATGAAAGTGAAGAAAACAATTCCAGGGATCCTCAAGATTAAAAGTGAACATTTTCAAGCAATTTTAAAAATGAGTAAGACAACTTACAGTAAGTAATCAAAGATTTTTGAGGACTGTGGTAGTTCACTGCCTAAAACTAAGATATTATCAACATAATGTGAGAAACGTAAAGGTGTGATAGATGAATATGTTAGGGTCAGTTTCTTCATAAAGTCAAGTTTCCTCTCAATACAACAGCAAATTGCCCCGCAATTTCAACTCTTCCATTATTATGAAGTGAAATCTTCAATTCTCCTCCACGTCGAGAACATTGAAAAGCTAAATGGGAACAAGAATAACATGAATCCAGAGTTAAAATTCTAGTATTACAAATCATTTTTTAAAAAGTGCGTGAAAATTCAAACTAACGTGGCCTCTGTCTCCAGAAAGCAAGCAACAACTGGGCAATCCCTGCACCAGGGACAATTTGGGCACACTGTCTTTTCAACTCAAACGATTCTATAATTCTAATCTAAATAACACAGTCCTCTGCTGTGGCTCCTCTGATGACTTTTCCTCAGCAGCATCCTACCTCGTCATACCATTATACCTTTGCCTAGACGCCAGAATTAATGATTTTGCTTTGTGGGCACTTCTGGTCCTATTCAACCTGATCTAGCTGTCAATGTCCCTGTTCATCAAAGGAGAGTTGGACCAGATGGCCTTTGGAGGTCCCTTTCAACTTAAACAATTCTCTGTTCCTATGATTCTTTAGAGACGAAGATTAACTGAGGGTATCTCAGACTACAACTTGACATATACAGGGTCTGACAAAAGTGTTATGTAATAGCAAGTAATGAAGGATGGTTTACTGCGATGTAATGAACTAAGACTTCTTCGTGCATGTGGGATAGACCATTTCCCTAGCCCAGAAGGAAGGATAGCATTATCTGCATAAGAACAAGGAACCACTTCACAGGTAGTGAACTAGAACTAGACACTAGGTTCAAAGAGCATATTTGGTTAATGAGTAAATAAAGCTGAAGTAACCAGCAGAAAAAGTCTGCCAAGAAACACTCCTGCTGCTTCAGCTGTCACAAACTGAGACAAAAGACAGGAACACGTAATTTCACGATTTATATAATCCTGAATGTATCAAATAGTACACTTGGATCAAGTTTAATCATAAAAACCTTCCACTCATAAATAATCACAAATATAATTTTTCTACTGAAACTGTTAATAGTCACATTCAGTTGAGAAGATAATGCTTATTTAGCATGTGGAGTCTGCAGTCTTGTTTCAGTAGTCCAGTGTTAGTTGCATAACTACTTGATCAGAGAATGGTCTGGTTAGGACCACATCTAGCAAAAGCTGGAGCTTCATACCATTCTGGTTTTGTAAAAGGCTGCAAGTGGATGACAATTCATTGCTGTTCAGTCGCCCTACTTCATGAAATTCCAACTGCCAAAGTTGCTCAGAGCTAAAGGGAATATGATATCCCCGTGACATCCTAATTGATAACTGGGTAGAGATTGTATTCAGAACCTGGTAGAGCATGAGACCTCTAACAGATGGTATAATGTACACTGTCAGACAATTTCTCAGCCACGGATGACAAGAAAGCTCTTAGTAAAACAAGGATATCAGCTTCTCAGACAAAGCAAAGGCACCCAGAACTGTGCAAATAGGAGTTATATGACTGCTATGGACACTTTCCAGTCTTTTTTATTTAAAGAATTACCAGCTGTTGGTTTTAACTTACAAGACCAGTATATATGTATGAACAAATGCTTTTAAATATAATAGTTTGGGCTGTTAACGATCCACACCACACTAAATTTGATGAACTGTTACTGCCAAGTGCAGATACTCAGTTAAACTCTCACAGTTCTCTGAGATAGCAGATTTAAAGAAAAGAGATACATTATTTCTAATCATAGAGGTTGCTGGATTTTATTTTTCCTTCTTCAAATGTGGAAACAGTGCAGTCTGTTTCATGGCCAGCTTATTAATGTGATTTTGCTCCATTTTGTTTTATTTTTGAAGAAGCCTACAAAATAGAAGGACAATTCTGATCTGTAAAAATTATCTACAGTAATTCAATTCAGCACCCTAAATTCCTTTGTGATTACACTGAAATAAAGTTGATAGTATGTACAAACACAACTTCAGCACACTAACATGCAGTGTTGCAGTCAGGAGGACAGTGACCTCATACCAGTATTAACCCATCGTTTTAAGAAGCCTCTTATTAGATGAGGCCCACTGAAATGACCATTGGTTACAGAATTTGAGAACTACTGGATTTTATTTGTGATGCCATGTTCCTGATTTGTCATTATCACGTATTACTCTTGCACAAAATATCCATTTTTGGCCAAATTTCTATTGCCTACAAAAGGATTGACAAAAATTACTTGTCCCTAGCCTTTACTCAGTACCACTTAAGTGAAATTAAGACCTCTAAGACTTATACCCCAAAAAATAAGGTCAACACATCTTCTGATTGATAGAGTGAAAGACCTCTCCTTTGGTAGAAATGTTGCACTTCTGCATAAATCTGACGTGGCTCAGAGAAAAAGAACATATACTAAAAAAGCAGCAAATTCTATCAATCTTTCTTTCCAGTTAATCTCATCATTTAAAAACTGATTATAACTGCAAAACTCTCTACTTCATGAACCTCTGAACAACCAAAAATGAAAAATAAGTAGATATATTTTATCTTATGAAGCAACTTCTTTACAAAAAAAAAAAGTAAGGAGACTAAAAAGTTAAGAGGACCTTAAGTTGAAAGAAATCCTGGCAAAAATTTTGAGAGGGTGACCTTACAGTTCAAGTAAAATCTCCTTCCTCCCCCTCCTCAAAAAACCTTAAAAGCTATGGTGAACCTGCTCTATATTGGTAAGGAATAGAGAAGTTAGAAGCAACAAGAACCACTACTTCCACATATTAATTTAGTTAACTGAAATAAAGAGATTCAGAAAGATTCCTCCAGCTTTATTGAGCATTAAAAATTGTCTCGAATTAAAACTCTTCTCTTTAACTTGATTTGGAAAATCTTCTACAATCTCTTTGGGTATATTAAATTTTCTTATGTGTGTTTATAAATTACATACAGTTATAACTGATATGAAAGATACACAAAAGACTGTATTCACATACAATTGCTAAATAGTGTAAATACTATATTCACTGGCAATTATAAAAGTCCAACATACCTGATATTATAGATTATCTTTATTAAATATATATATAATACTATTTCAGGTGAATATAGTGAACAAAAGGGTAAGGACTGATAGCAAACTCTCATTCAACACATCCTCAATACGAGTATGTTTATATAGCTCCAGGAAAAATGACTTAAGTATCTCACCTTGTATAAAGACTGGAAAATTCTCTTTGTCATTAATGGGAGTGGTTGCTGTTTTACAGTTTAGTTCGATAAAAATAGGAAGAGAGCCCAGACACAGGATATTATGTCTGATAATTCAACAGAGACTCAGCTGACCTCCTCCTAGAGGTCACAGCATCCAGAAAGACCTAATAAAAAATTTAATGTTCCTCTTGTTGTTGTATACGATTTCATATCTCCTTTATTTTGGAACTAAAAGATTTTCAATTTTAAATGGAAGAAAACCTTTATTCTTGCAATAAAAGATATTGCAGAAGCACTGCAAAAGTTTCTAAGTAGTCAAAAGATGCTTTTATTTATTAATCTTTGGTGATACCTTATCACCTTCGCTAAATAATCACATCACAATTGGAATTCACTCCAGTAATACCTGATAACCTTCCATGTACATGGAAGGAAAAGTTTTTTCTGAACACATGTAAAAACCACAGGTTGATAAGATGTCACATGAATTTGTTGCCTATGAATCTGTTTTGTATTATTTCCATCACAAAATAATTAAAAAAAAAGAAAAAGAAAATAAAAGACTGAAGGCATTGATGGCAGCAGTCATAAGGGATACTTGTTTGTTATGGGAAAAATACTGACAGCTAGCCTGAGAACAAGGCTTGGGAATCAGAAGCACCTCTGGAAAGGCACAGCTGGCTTTTCTGAAGAGTAGCAGAAAGCCTCAGAACTGCAGATATCTTGAAAGATGCACCCATAGAGGAAAAATGAGCAATGTAACTGCAAATTATTGACACGAGAAATGGGACAACAACCTAAGACAGTAGGAACTGGCAACTGCTATTGGCAGTTTTAGCCAAAAGAAAAAGGAAGTAGTGAGGAAAAAGTAAACTGATGTCAGAGAGGACAGGAAGCCCCATGCTAGCTGTACTAGCTGTCTCAGGTGAAAAAAACTAGCAGCATCTACTGTACCCTCTGAAGAGGTGGCATCCTATATGCTCTTATGTCTGTAATTTTAAAATCTCTTATTTTCTAAGCAAAATAGAGCATCTCTGAGAACCTCCTGTGTTGCACAAAATCTTCCTTTTCCCAGAGGATTTCCCAAACAAACCAAATCTTTGCTGGGAAAGACCCCAAAAGCCCATGACACAGATCATCTTTGAGATGAGACTTTGTCTATTATTTATATGGTCCCACTTGTGGAAGTCAATCTCTTCTTAATTAAACCTTCTGAGGTCTATTTGACAGCCACTTCTGGGACTGTTTGATAGCACTTGCTACTAGTAACATTTTAAATATATATGCATATGTAGGCAATCAACTGTAAGAGTATTTGTTATTTTACTAGTGAGATATTTTTAGTAACCTGTAATTCCAGAATATGTATTTGTTGCTACATTATTTGCTGCTGCTGTATTAATCTTATATATATACAAAATGCATACAGTTTCTTATTAAGAATCCATAATAGGTTGATTTGCAGTTGCATTACTGCTCACAGGTACAATCTTCAGTGATGATTTGTACTCAAGTAGTGAAATTTAAGAAACAAAACTACGGTGTCTTTGTAAATGATAGAATTCTACAAACCCACACAGTTGTGATCTCCCTCCACCAACAGGCCAGGAAACCCTTTAGAAAGGCATATTTGCACTAAATATGAAAAAACCTATCTTGTGGTAATATGGGAGGTTTTTTTTGCTATAAATACTACAGGAGATGGTTACAGCATCAATAGCCTTAGCAGCTTAAGACAGTTTCTCTAAAACAGCTAAAACATGGTACATATAAAATACATGAAAACATAAAAGTAGAAAATATCATCTAAAAATGCAGATAGAATTTCTGTCTGATTATTTAAAGAAACACTGTCTACAGATGGGATGAAACAGTTTCTGATCTCCACATTACCATCTGAGAAACTGTCAGATCCTAAGAGAAACAGCCAGTCCATCTGGATATAACACCAAAGACAGTTTCTCCTTTTCAAAAAGCATAGTGGTTTTTTTTTTCCCCAAAGCCTTATGGAAATTATAACAGATCTCTATGCTGTAAATGCAAGTATGAGATCTTCAGAGCAGATTGCTAAACTTTTCCTTCAACTCATGACAGAAAAATCTCAGCCATTGTGGATTACCAAATCAAGCTATGAAGGGCTAAGAGATCTTTTAAAGAGCTTATCAGTCTCAAGGAAAGTTCTGTCTCAGATTTGTTCAGCTAAATATAGGAAAGGTTATATTCAAGGTAGCTGTTCATTTTGAAAGGCATTTACTATAGGAAACAAGGAATCTTATTAGATTAAGGATCCGATCCCTGTTTTAGACAAAGTGACAAGAATTATGTCTTCGGTAACTAGTGCATAAAAGAACAGTATTTCCACCACCACCACCTTCACCACCCTGCAAGGGAACCAGAGGCTTACTAGGGTATTTCACACTGCTTTTGCTCTCCCACTCTCCAGCAAAGCAAAGCAACAGAAACATGAGAAGCGAAGAGACACTCAGTTCCTCTCTACCTATCCTTGTCAGGTGTAACTGTTTCTCCCAGGTTTTCTTCCCCCATTGTCATCTTCAATGTTTCCTTCCACTAAACTACTTTTTATTATGTCCTTTCCTGCTACCACGTAAAATATCATCATCATGAGAAAACTAATCTTCATAGAGGAGAAAAATACCGTACCATAAAGCACATCCTTTAAGTACAATCTGAATGTACCAAATACTACTTTAAATCACGAGTTTCCTGAAGAACTCACTGAATGGATTCATATTGAGTCATTTCCCTTTAAAAATCCCTAAATCAAATAGAATCGTATTTTTTTTTCCATCTCATCTGAACATATACATGAATGGAAAGGAAAACACTGTCTAGGAGTTGGATTCTGACCCTTATGGTCCCGTGCAACTCAGGAAATCCTACGATTCTATGACTAAATTGTACTGAGAAGTATACATCATGAATAAGAAAACTGATCAGATGAGAAATGATCAATTGATGAGAAAAAATACAAAAGTTGAGACCAAAAACCAAGCAGAGTGTTATGATCCACACACTTCAGATTTCCCTACAGGCATAGTGTGTCATGTTGGGAGGTAGGAAAGTAGTTTCTTTAAGTATCACCTCTCAGGCAAAATGTTACTATTCGAGTTGAGAAACAGATAAGGTTTTATTACTATATTCTGGACTGTAGTAAAGATGTATTTTTTTTAATAGACAAACAGCTTTGCAAGAAAACAGTTCCTCTTACCAAGCATTTCTTTCTTTCCCAGCTGCTCTGACCAGTAGCTGCTTAAAACGGCATGGGCAGATCCTTAAAAGAAATTGGAACAAAAAGTACAGAATTAGAATCTCTACTTTATAGAGCAATTACATTCAAAACGCAAATGCCATATACAAATTGAATGTCCCATGTGTGTACTTAAGAGTAAAAATGCCTACAGTTCTGCAAAGCAGACTGAACTTAGTGCTTTATTTAGCATTTCATATATTTACAATCAAGCAGTATTCCTCATCCTCTGACTTCAATGGAAATTTTGCCTAGGGGCTTTGTAATTAGCCTCAGGAATAACAGACAGTACAAATTAAAACATCTGAGCCAAAGTATTGGCTTCTAGTAAACAAGTGAGTTTTCCTAATCACTGAATTTCAAAACATGAAAACTCAATAACACTATTCACCCCAACAGTATGTTATTCAATGAAACAAATAAGTATCTACAAGAAAAAAAATGAATCAATTTTTGGATATTTTTTAATAGTAGGAACAGGTGGATAGATGTAATAATGTAAAAAGAAAGAACTCCCTCTCCTAACAGTTTTCACGAGCAAAACTCTGTTTGTTTGTTTTTCTCCCAGTCTTGAACACTGTTAAGTATCAGGACGTAGCTCGAGATCTTTTGAGATCTTGCCACAGCCTCTGGAAAACCAACTTATTGTACCCCAATGGGCAGATGTCTTAAAACCCTAGAATGGCTTCTCAGATCCATGTTTTTGTCAGTACACATCAGCTGCCACAAGCAAACACATTCTGCTGGGAACTGAGATGCGAAGCAAGCGTGATTACTGGGGCTCAGAGACACTAGGACACATAATGACTACAGAATTACTGCTAAAGAAAGATAATACAAAGTCATAAGACTGTTAAAAAGATAATTCAACACAGTGAAGAGACTGTTTCTATAAAAGGACTTACAGATTCAAGACAAGCAACTATGAGCTACAATGACCCAAGAGTGATCTCAAAGGTTCAGAAAACACCTACCACAGAACATAAACAAGTAGACAGAGAACTAGAATTTCTGCCTGTAAAAATATAACTCGCTAAGCTCATCTCACCCGTGGGGCTGAGAACATGCACAATAAAGAGTCCTTAAACTAGAGGAGATCTCAGCTGAAGCACAGCAAGTACAAAACGACAACAGAAGTGTAGGTGAACTGAACAGCACAGTAGTCTTCTGCTTTTCTCTAATTGTAACACATCATGAAAAAGTTCTGAGAAATGAGACAGGAATAATATTCCCGATGACAGCAGGAGGCTGAATTTTACCGAAGGAATTTGGAATCAGTCATGAAAGTTTTCCTGCTGCCCACAGAAAACAGTATTTTATTAGATAAAGAGATACTCTGAAGTATAAAGGCACATTAATCAAGTTTAATAAGCACCTTTAAGGCGAAACAAGGCTGAGTCATTTACCATGCATGTGCTCACACACCTGTAACAGGGTCTTCCAGCACGCCGTACCACGGTGCAAAATATCTGGAGTAAAAATCATGGCCTTGGTCTTTTCCATCAGACTTTCCCTTCAGAGTGAGTATGAGTCCTTTCACCTTCCCAGTTTTTTCAGCTGACAGAAAACGTTGTGCGTTCACTTGTAGTTCTTCCAGCACAGACCTGGAATTTCATGATAGAATTTTAATATTCCATATTCTTTGTTTTACATGAATTTAAGTTTTGAAAAGCATCAGAAAACACAAAATTGCCTTCTCTGCACTCTCAAAACAGTCACAGTAGAGTGTTGAAAGATCCCTAGCACTGTCCTCCCAATGTCATTTGATATAAGACTGCGCAGAATGTATATTATACTCACAGTGAGCAGAGGGAAGAGAGCAAATCACGCATCTCCTATCTACTTACAAAAACAGAGTGCCCAAGAATATACCCTCCAAATATTTGCACTTTCCTTTCAAGTATTTCATCACTACAGAATGCAAAAACCAAGCATTCCACCTACTTTCTCAATAAGCAAACAGCTAATACAACTCAGATCAGAGAATTCTAAAGCACTTTATAACTGTCTCATTTCTGTGAAGTTGCGCGATACCTCCCTAAAAAATTATGCTTTGAAAGAGTGAAAATACTGAGTACCCAGCTGGGAATACTTCTTATTTCCCCGTTAGCTCACTCTGTAATCAGCAGTTAGGCCAAACTTCAATTAAAAACAATTGCAATTGGACCTAATTAAAGAATTACAATATATCTACAGATCATACTTAACAATGAAATTCAGGTCTCTGAGATTAGCAAATGCTGTGAAATGACTTGAATTGGAATTTCCTCTGTAAAGCTACTTACGATGCTGTAAAGTATGTGTAAGCAGATTAGTCAGCCAGGCATACAAATCCACAGCATTCTGTCAGCACATCCTGTCTCACTAAGTGCACATGCCTAGCTATTCGACTTTTGCTTCCTCAGCTGAGGAAGCAAGACCCCCAGTTTCTGGGTCAGATCACTTTTGACTCAGAAGATGAGGAAAAATACACCATCATTAACACTGTTTCCTACGTCTCCCTTTCTTGAAGGCAGTTTTCAGACTAATCTTGTTTAGCTCCGCCAACTCCGTAAGCTCACGGGGAAGATTAAAGAAGTATTTAACATGGGAGTTTAAATTTGTATTTTCCATCTCCACCTGTTCCAAAAATAGACAGGTGAGCCTTGTATGTAAAGAGCAGTGGTTAAACAAAAGGAATCAATTCTGCACACTTGCTTTTAAAAAGTATCAGATACCTTTCATAAGCATCACTGAGGCGGACGAGAAGTTTCTTTGTGTCAGGAGAATAACGGAGATCTTGAACAACCATGTCACCAGTTGCAGCCTGGTAAAAAAATAGATGTAAGTTAAAGCAAGGAAGAAAAACAGTGTCACTAGAAAATAAAATATTTGCTTGCAATTTTCCTAGAACAACAAAATCCCTGCTAGAATAGGGCTTGTGCAATGTCTTTCATGTGACCCTCCAGATCATACAAGCAAGAAAAGCAAATGCCCTGCTTGCATGGATGGATACAAGTAGGTGTAAGAGCTCTGTGGATGTCAACATGGAAAGAAATCCAAGGATTAAGAACAGGGTAAGGACACCAGATTGCCCTCACATTCATACAGCAGGCTGAAAATGCCGTGAAGTATTGACATTCCAGCCTGCAGAAGACAAAGCTTAACTGCAGCACATTGGAGAACTCCATCTCCTGAACTACAGGACTCAGAGCTTTCAGTTCTGTCGGTCTCTGTGTAGAGTACCTGAAGCACCATGAGGTTACCACTTGTTAACCATTCTAATACACAATTATAGCTCATTTAAATACATTTCGAAGAGAACATCTTCTGTTGTATTTACCTTTATTAACTCTTCTACTTCCTCAAGTACCTAAAGGACAAAAAATAGAAAAACTGTAGAAAACAGAGTACTTATGTGCATGTATCTATCAAGATAGGTAGATAAATATACAAACACACATACAAACATGCACTTCCCTCGAAAGCCTTTATGAATAAAACTCTGCCTAACCTGTGGGTAGGTTGGGTAAAGTGGTAAGTCCAGCACAATATGGTCTTTCTCTTGTCTTGTTTTCAATTCCCCGCTCAGAGTCACGAAAGTAAGAACTGAGTTTGGGTTTTCTAGAGAGAGATAGAGAACATCACAACAGTGTCAAACATTTGAATTTGAATTAAATTATTATAGCTCTTGGAGTAGCCCAGTATGTTCAAAAAAGTTATGCAGCTAAAATCTAATAACTGCAGTAAACTTGTATTGCAAGACAAGATTCCAGCTGACATTTGCATATTCGGCACCACTCTTTAAGAAGAGAGATGGTGAGGCATCAGAACAAGTGCAGACCTCAGACATACAGCCTGACAGCAGCTGGTAAAAGAAAACACCTAAGGTATCTATCTCCACACTTGTTCTTTAAGCGTTCCAAAGAGTTAACTGTACAAAAAAAGATTTTCTTAATTAGAAACAATCTTTATAACACTACTATAATAACAAATAGCTTGTAAGCCTACTTTTTACGTGAAATAAAACAGCAGCTGAGGCAAGTGTAGCATGACCACAGAGAGGAACTTCATTGGCTGGGGTGAACCATCGGAGTCCAAAGCGGGAACCTTAAAAAGAAAGTTTGTTTTTAAGTGGAATACGAGTTTGCTCTTTTTTTCCTTTTCCATTTATTTCTAGATTTTCTATGGATTAACGACATTTCAGTCAATCAAAACACGTTATAATATGTCTCAAAGGCTCCTAGGACTCTCTTTGTACTCTCTTTTTTGTTCTCAAGTCCCCTCTACAACTGAGTCTACTCCTAATGGAGGAAAACTACTTTGTTGCAAGAGCAAAGAACCTACAGAGCTGACAAAGCCCTCTGCTAGGAAGTATAAAAACAAATCTTGATCCCCATGACTGAAACAAGATATACGAAGAGTTTTGCTGGCATAGTGGAACCTACACCACAGCTACATCAGTCATGAATCATTTTGCTTAAGCCATCAGTTGGCACTGACAAAAGACTGAAGTATTCCAAGCCTTCATTTCACTAAAAATCCTACTCCTACCAGTTGTTTAAAAAGTAAGATCTAAGAGAGAGTATGCTAATACGGTACCTTAACCTGAAATCAAATGCCAGGCTATAGCCACGGCTGCAAAGTGAGCAGATTCAACAAGCTGATTCAGCTGAAAACTAATCCACCAAGAGATTCTGAATGGTTCCATGTGCAATTTCAGGCTCCTTGGTTTTGCTGGAAACCTTTTTTTCTCCAGTATCACCTCCACAAAGACTTTCTGAAACTCTGTGACAATCTCCAATAAGAGATGGTTTCTTGAAGAGCCAAGCCAGATTCTACTCACTTTGCAATCCTTTGCATGCAGAATAAGCTTTCTGTCTCTCTTCTCCTGCTAGTACAGCAGAATTGTCTCAGGAGTGAAGGAGCAGAAATGGAAGTATTAAGGGAAGGACCTTTGCATAGCACTTTCAAGAGATTTTCTGTACACAACATGCTTATGTCACAAAAGGCACTAAAACAAACGATCAGATTGATGAATAATGTTTGTGCACTGTAAAATGGATAGGCTGAACAAATGACTCTATGTGCAAAAGACTTGATATTATTATTAGACAGCGCATCACAGCTCCACGATTTTGCTTTTGCTGTCATCAGCATCATTCCTTATAAATGCACTTGCAGTTTTTTCCCTATTTTTTTCCTAAGAGGCTCTGCAGGGTAAACAGGGCCACTCACTTTTGGTAAAGTCATCCGTAGGATGCAGTTTTCTGATGAAGGCAGTTTCTGAAAGGTTCATTTCTGTCGCAATTCTTTGGTGCAGATCTTCATCCAAGTCCTAACAACAAGACGACAAACCCATTTAAGGGCAGCCCACGAAGGAAGCAGAATCAAACTTCCTTTCAAATCGATTCAGCCATCTCATTTTTGTTATAATAAAACTGATTCAATTTTAGTTCACAATATTTTGAGGGGAAAAAAATACAACAGAAACCTTGCAGCATAAAATTGGCTAACTAGTTCCCATACCTCACCTGTAAGCTCACTTGAATGATGTGGAGGATAGTTACAAAAAACTAAAGTCAGCCATTCTGGGAGAACAAATCTTCCCTTTTGATTCAAGTCACGACAAGAACTCATTACTACCAACCTAAAAAAGCTACAATTCCTTTTTAACTCTGAGAAATCCATGCTAACAGGGGGAATGTTGCAACGGCCAGGGCAATGGCCACAGCAGTTTATCAGCACTTAACTTCTGTACCCTCAAGAGTTACTCAGTGAGCAACAGGAACAACATGCTACGTCAGCAAAAGCTGGAAGGAGAAAATGGACTGAAGGAAGAGAAGCGCAAGGTGTGGTGACAAGGTAAGTTGTTACTTCAGTCTTGTTCTGGTCCCCATGGAGTGACCAGGAACGAGGGTCTGGACTATAAAATACTAATGTACAAATGAAAACGTACTAAGTGAGCCTGGTGGAGTTCAACCTTGGACAGACCGAACTTTGACCTGCTAACTTCACTTTTTTCCCTTAATAGCCTTAATCCTTTGAACCAATGATCCTATGCTATTGATAGAGGGCAGTTAGCGTGTAACAGGTCGGTTCCAGGGTGAAACCTATGCAGTGAAACTACACCCTGACTTTTCACTTTTTCCTTTAGCTCAGGAAAGCAGTTCTTGCTACAGTAACACCAAATCCGAAAAGAACCCAGCCAACATTGTACTGAACGCAGCAGGACTGTACAGAAATACTGCCATCATGTGGCACTGCTGCAGCTCACATCACCGTTCCTGCACTGCTTTTATGAAGCAGCCATCGAGGCTTGGGAAAGAACAGAGAGCAGAAGCAGCTCCAAGCGCTCCGCGAGCTCTCGTAGCCCAGCATAAACCCAAGCAGAACTTCAGACCACCGCGGCCCCTCTTTAAGAGCTCTGTCCGCTTCTCTGTTTTCAGACTTACATTTTCGAGCAGGCAAACTGCCGCGGGGTTTCCACCAAACGGACCCTTTGTAAAGGCATCAACCGTGAACACGGGGAGCTGCATGGCCACTGCTCCACCAGCGCCGGCCCACGTGACACCGACCCGTCCTGCGTGAGGAGACCCGCGCGCTGACTGAGGGTGGCACCGCCCGACGGCCGCCCCCGTGTGAGGAGGGAGGGAA
>VXAB01004850.1:454299-582352 GCA_013399175.1 Odontophorus gujanensis
GGGGGGGAGGGTTCATAATTTTGGCTATTGTGTAGCAAATGCTTTTTTAGAGAAATAGAGCTAAAGTATTGTTGTAGTATATCTTAAGCTGCTGCTGAACAGTTTTTTATTACCCATCACATTTTTTTCTTTTTTCAAGGTATGTATACGTGACCTTGTGTCAATTGTTTGCAGGTCGTGGCAGTGGAAATAGTGGAGGATACTATGGGCAAGGCAGTATGGGTGGAGGAGGATGGCGTGGAATGTATTGAAGGATAGCCTTGCTTCTACAAAATACTCTGAAGAAACAACAGTCTCTGGTCTACTAGACTTTCTTACAAAATTTTAATTTCTTTTGTATTTTAAGAACTTTATAATGACTGAAGGAATGTGTTTTCACAATATTATTTAGTAAGCAAGAGCTTGTGATGGGAAAATCTGTTTTCTGTAGGTTTTATTTGTTGCATACTCTGACTTTAAATAAATTTTTATATTCAAACCACTGATGTTGATACTTTTTATACTAGTTACTCCTAAGGATGTATTACATGTTCAAGAATACAATTGGTTTAAGATGCTGTACTATGGTTCAATAAAGGTGGTTGTACTGTAACTGCTATGAACACTGAGATCTATGTACTCTTGGTGTAGTGAATGAGTTTGATAAATTCTCTTGCTTAAGGGGAAAAGGGTAGATGGATTAGTTAAGCTTACTTAGTAGCAATCCTTCCTCCATCTTTTTGATAAGTTGTATGTAACAATTTCTCAACATGGCATTAAGCTCAAGCTGAGGAGGAGCCATAGGTTCAACCTCCTTCCCTGTAACAGCAGTGTCAGCTATGCTTTTCAGTTGGTGTGACTGCACAAATGTATAGTTGTAGCACCAGCTACAACTGTTGGCTTCCATGCTTTGCTGTATGGCTCTGGCTACTGCATTTCACATTTAAACCTGCAAAGCTGTTGCTAATCAAACACACCCCACTGGGTCAAATAAAGTTGAAGGTACCTTTGCTTTTTTTCCTCCACAACTGCTTTTGGAAAGACTATTATTTGAAGCAAGCTAGACCTTTCACACCACCTGTATTTCAACACCACTGAGTTTTTTTTTTTCCCTGCACATAGCTATTTGTATTTGTTCAAAACATGGCAACCATGATATGAATGAGCTTATTAGAAGCCAGGCATCTCTGAACTGAAAACAACTGTAAGCCCAATTTCTGTTAAGTGACACAACCCCAGCCACATGGGAAA
This sequence comes from Odontophorus gujanensis, assembly GCA_013399175.1. Taxonomy (NCBI): domain Eukaryota; kingdom Metazoa; phylum Chordata; class Aves; order Galliformes; family Odontophoridae; genus Odontophorus; species Odontophorus gujanensis. Next base: position 455,530 of record VXAB01004850.1, read on the forward strand.
AAAAGTTTTTGTGCATTTGTGACATGTAAGATGTGTAAGAAGCAATTGTTTGAATACACTTAACATACCTGATGTGTAATAAGATATTTATTCTTCTGAGCCAGTGTGATCTCCCAACTTAACTGCTTTGTCCTCAACGCCTCCCTTAAAATGTCATATGTGATCTTGGGTATTGAAAGTCTGTCACCTGTTTTGCTAGTATTGTGTTATATATGTAATAAATGTCTTGCTCTGGGAGATAGTAGAATGGAGTTTATTTCACCAGAGAGTGCGTGCTTGTGTCAACATTACTGGAAGCAACAGCAGAAAGAGGCTCACTGCTATAGGAAGCATTCCAAACTGTGACGTACAGGGCCATAGGAAGGGGAGGAAAGATGACCTAAAGTCATCATAGCAGAGATGGTGCAGGGCTCTGTTTTAAGTTGGTGCTTGCATTCATTAGTGCATTTGTAGTACATGTTGTAAAACATAGTAAGCGTATGACAAAAGTTAATCCAGTGGCAGGAAAAAACAGCTTAGGTAGAATAGCACTAACATTCCTCAACTAGACTGCATTCTGGTTTCTGAGAAGGAACACTTCACACTGATTTAAAACTAACATACCTGAGAACAGAGTGGGAGCTGCACTTGAAGCTATTTGGCATCACCAAGTGAGTTACCAAAAGGCATGCTGAATCTGAGCCTCCAACAGTGCTGTTCTGAACTGGACAGTGAGTGCCTCATGCCTGTCCCGTCCCTATTCACGTATCCTGCAACGAGAGCAGCATTCAGTACAGACCCCTCCAAGGAACTTGGAATGGAAGAGCTCACAGTTAAGCAGTAATCACTGATTGCATCTGTGTATCACTGAAACTTCAGCACTGGCAGTAAGTGCACTCTCTTCTTCCTTTCAATGATTGCCTGCTTTAAATGATACTGGTCCAGCTGCACAGCTTTTGAAAAGATACTGAAGCAGGACTGAGGAGCATGCTCTATATCCTAAATCAAACAGCCTGCCTTCACACCGGCCCCACAAAAACTACCTTCAAGACACTCTCAGTTCCAAGTAGCTCAAAGAAGCAAGCAAGCAGCACCTTACATAACGAGCAGGGCAGCTCCCCTGTTGCCCAACATAGGCAGAGACATTTTAAGCAGAATGAGCAAGTCACTAAAACATTCAAAGTAACTCTGCACGGCAGACTTAAATAAAGTGACATTACTCCCATCATTACACTGAAGATAAATTATATTTATTTTATCCTAAAAGCTATTTACAGATTTACAAACGTTTGCTTTGTATCTTACAAAAAGTTAGGCTAGGCAATCTTAAAAACGTTTTTCTTTACAAAAGCTACATAAGCAACTACACCCATGTGTCAAAAAGAACAGTTAGTTAGCTCTTGGAATATAAATTCCTAGCCTTAAAAGACACAGCTAAGCTAAACCAAGTGCAAGAATGACTATAAGACCTGTTTCCAAGCTTCTGTGCTCCCGTCTGTAGGAATTCCAGGCCCATAAATGAACTACAGAGCTGATAACTCTGCTGACTGCTCGTCAGTACTGGCCAGAGCGTGAGGATTCTGTGGCTGGACCCACTCACATGAAGGGCAGAGGGTAGGTTGGTTCTGGAGCAGTGACACCTATCAGTGAGACCTACCCAAGGCTGTACTGGCAGAAGTTCACATGGAATATTAATGTGAACAGTGGTGGGATGTGTCAGACCCAGCAGTAATCAAAAGCTCTCTGGAAAAAAAGAAAATGTTTAGGAACAAAACTGACCTTTGAGAAAAATGGTAAAAAGAAAAGGACAAGCTTTCTGGCCCAACACAGGCACCACTGGAAGGACATGGTCCACAGTTTTCAGTGTCTCTCAGCAGCAGACTGATGCTGCCTCTAGAGCTAAGCATGACTTACCTGAAAATAATACAAAGACATTTGCTTGAGGCTGCAGACAATGCAGCACAAGGCATATGAAAACAGGAGAACACTGATAAGGTCAAATTAATAGCTGATTTTACGAGCTTATTTGGCAAAATGCACCTCCTTTCTCCCAGAGCCTGAAGACACTGTTTCTCTGACACAATCTCCCTCAACACCTTTGACTATAGAGTTGTCAGTGCAATATTCTTTGATGTATCAAATCTTGATAACTGAGAGGAAGCAAAGGACTACAGTATTTGGCAATAATTTACTGGGCCACCTGCATTAATTTCCTTACTTATTTTAAAATACCATTTAAAACCAGATACTTCTATTTTCCTTCCTAACAGCATACTGCAGGCAAATTTTGCAGTAGAATTCAGTTGGACTAGCCTGTAAAAGCAGGTAAATATATTGCCCTTTTCAAGATCATAATGACTAAGATACTTATTAATACTGAATCTCCTCTAAAAAGTGCCCTTCCTTCCTCAGTAGAGCTTCCAAGACATCTGTTAGACTAATACTGTCATCTGCAATTTTCACATCTTCATTTTTAACACACGCATCCCGTGGTTTTGGTCCCCATCTTCTCTATCTTTATCAACAGAAATAGTGCCGTACATTCCGCAGTTGTTTTTTCGTTTGGTCTTTTTGTTTTGCTTTCCAGAATTAGCTAAACACGCAGGCTAATAAATCACCTGCAACATAATCTCATGGCACATTCGAAGAGCACCTCTGTATAAGTATTGCATGGCAGGAATCGCAGACACGAACGGGCTTTGGTGAGGAAGGCAGAGGCAGTTCATTGTCCGAACAAGCGTTACAGAAGATCTCACCACAGTTTCTACAATGGTGCTAATTAATGGGGAGAAGAGCAGAAAAAAATGCATGTGTATACACAATGGGAATACAGTACGTAATCGGATACTGGTAAATCACATCTAGAGAACAATCTGAAGTGTGACTCCTCCCAGTTGCTTGGTCTGAGCATGGAATCGGTTCACAAGAGGTGATTCATCTAAGCTTGGATTTATGGTGCAGTCCTAGACCGACTACACATATAAGCTTTGAATCCCTAGAGTAAGATGAACTAACGTGCTTTGCCAATTAAGAATATAAGCAATGACAATGGATGAGATTCTGCCAAGCAAGCCTTGAGATTTAACCTAGAAAGTAGGTGAAAGAAAAATTTCTGTGTATGCTAGGAAAGCTTTACAATTAACACTGCTTTAAAGCCCCAACAAGCTCCTAACTTCTGAAGTCTATTATAGTACTTCTTTTTTAATGTATATAAGACAACTGGCGTATTTCTCATACGACACGTAAATGAGTTGGAAGAAATTCCATTTTGAGTTTTACCTTCCTTTTGGAAAGTGAAAATTCCTTCTCACATAGCTTGCAATGCGTAGCCTCTTTGTCCTTCAACCAAACCTGCCCCTGGAGAAAAAAAAATGATCAGAAATACGCATGGGTGAGAAAGGTAAACTTTGGGTTCAAAAGCACAAGATAAATCAACAGGAGCTGTTCACAGGCTGAACTGCTGAATGTCCTGAGAACACTACAATGTCACGCACACACTGTGAGGCAGTACAAGTTTGCTCCAAAGCACTGCTAACAGTGGGTCGGAACAGGTACAAAAACATGCTGGAGGTGCTAAAGATCATCTGTGGCAGGGCTGGGAAAAACAGTAAGCTGAGTCTCAAAGCTGAAACCTATTTCCCTACTCAATGAAAGTCAAACACCTCGTGATCAAACAGATGCAGACAGCACCTCTGCTCTCAAAATGCACAATCCTTCAGTTCCCAACCTTTCAGCAGTACAGTTCACATTTTCACAGACTTCTGGATGATCAAATATTTATTTATCACTAACAAAAGCCATATTGTTGTCTACATTGTCCCAGATACGTTTGGTAAAATAAAGAGGCTGTACCTTTGCTATAAAATGCAGCAAAACGTCAAACTTGATAAAAAAAAAAAAAAATCAAACCCACTGAATATTTCCTTTAGCTGAGTCTACAGGGAATCTGTGCTTCTCTCCCACCAGAGAATATCATAAAATGAGCGTCTTCTGAATAGCTGCTGTTTTCATGCTTGCAAAACATTTCAAAGGGAACATTAAACACAAATGTTTCCCTTTTCTCCAAATCCTACCAACCTGCAATGCTTTGTTTGCTTCTTTTATATCTTCTATTTTCAGCTTGGATCTAAAAAAATAAGATAATGTTTCAAACTGTTATACTGTCAGTTGCAGTCTAACAATCTTAAAAGGTTTAGGTATTTAAGAAATTAAGTGATACATTCTGAACTTAGTACTTAATATTACAGCAGCATCTAGGAGATGTTGTACTAAGTACTACATAAAGACCTGAATGCCTGCAGGTATGTTTGAGGATATGTGGTTAAGGGAACTAATTTGCACCAGACTAGCACACAACATTGGTACAAACCCAGGAAGTGAAACTTCTGGACATCTTTGACAGTGAAACTAGCCTTCCCACAGCCACCCAGTGCCAACCCACTCAGAACTGGCTACTCAGAACAACATACATGCTAAGTTATTCTACAGGGCATGAAAGCCCACTCTAGTCATGGCAGAACAATTTAGAAGGCACATCCTTAAATGAAACAGAGATCAGGAGAGTAAAAATTACTGTGCTCAGAACTTATGGCTCACCACAGCCTGAGGGGGTTTTGATAAGGTAATCTTTTACACAGCCTGAAGACGTAGCAATAAACAATGTCTAAGATTGCCATACAGAGAATCTTCATCTCTTCAAAGAAAGGAATCCATGAACAGGCAACCTCATAAAAAGATAAGCACTATCTTGCTGAAGTAGAAGCTGTTATCTTCGACTTGGGTTATTCTTTAGCAAAAGCAAGACATGCAAACTAGTCAACTACTTTCAGTGCAGAAACATTTCCCAATGCCTCCCAGGCCCTCTTCTAGCTAGGATTTTCTTTCCAGGGCACTATAATTGCACACAAGGTCACAGTCCACAAACCAAAAAGAGAATTAAGCACATTTCACCCAACTAGAAGTATTTCTTCTCAATAACTGGCTTGGTGACATTATCTTATACACAGTAATTCACATAACTCCATCCTATTCTTAACTCGAGTTTGTAAGACCATCAGGAATAATGCAATTACTCGCTCAGCTTGGATGCCAGTTCTTGGAGAGCAGCTTCTTGGTCTTGACATATCCTTTTCAGTTGTCTGTTCTTTTCCTGAAGTTTAATGAACTCCTTAAAAAAAAATACATATACATACATACATATGTACACAAATGCCTAATGCCTAGAAAACTGGTCCCAACAAAAGCTGATCTTCCTGAGAAAGCCAAGACAATGGATAATTCATCACCCCCTCTATAAAGTTTCCCAATTTGAATTCAAGCAGCAACAACTCAAGATCACATCCTAGGCTCTAAGACACCTATTTGCTTCTTCAGAAAGCAAACACAGTTCATTGCAGAGATCAACAGCACTATGTAGCCAGGTACAGCAGGTTAGAGAGAACCTGAAGCAACTTCTGGCCTAGCATGAGAGGACAGAGTCTTCAATAAAACTGAGAAACTAAAATAAGGATTTCAGTTTTCTTTAGACAAAGGACACAGTTCTGATCTGAAGAAGAGATGAGTAAAAAGAGAAACATTTCCAATTTTTTTTTTCTTCATCTACTCGTGAGATGAGAATAGATTAATCTAAAGTTGCAGAAATTACAAGTCCCATGTCTAAGCTCATAATTAACTTTTCAGTCAATTCCTAAGTCACCCTTCAAGTTTTATTGCAGAACTTACCTTTTTAAGGTTAATTATTTCTTGGGTCTCTATTTGCAGATGAGATACAGTTTCTTTTTCCTTTTGAAGATCATCCTCCAGAGTCTGCCGCCACTCCTTTTCTATCTTCAAATCTGTTTCCAGCTGGAGCCTAAAACATGCAAAACAAAAATCACAATCACTTTGCAAAACAGTACCACTTTTAAAATAATAAGGAGGAGTTTATTTCCAGGTTCAATGTAGTGTTGCCACAATAAACAGCCCATCAGCTGGCATGCTTTTTAAAACAGAAATAATGCAGCAGTATCCTAACATTTCTGACATCGTTGTAAGAGATAAAATACTGCCACTGAGAGAGTGCTTTTGAAAAGAAACACATTTAAAAGGATCGAGACTGTGGCAGCACTTTGTAGAGATGACCTTCATAATAAATAAGCAAGAGAAGATTAAACACAACATTCTAAGGTGCTTTTAAAACATGAACGTGGGAAAGCCTTCCCCTAACTTTACATAGTTGATTTCTAAAAGAAAAAACCAACCACGCTGCCACTGGTGACACAAAGAAGGATTGCACACATCCCCGGGGTTCATAAACATTATTTAATATTAGATCTTCAGGTGTCCATCACCTTGTTTAGACTAAGGTTTACAGAAATTCGAGCAGAATCAAAAATAAAGAGGGAAAGGCTTTAAAGTGCTATTTTAATTGAGCTTCCTACATTGCTGAGGTTCAGCATAAATTGGGATCTCAACTCTATTTGTTTAACTGAAGTCATTGGCACTAGGGTTATTCTGATGCAAAACCACTCCAGCTGAAATTCTGCTGTCAGTTTCATGGAAGAGTGCTACAGAGAAAACAGTACAGAAGTACACTGCTCAGCCTTCTACATCTAAACCTTGATGAAACAACAGAAAAGGAAAAAAACAGAGTGGTCATGTAAGGTTTTTGGATGGAAAACCCGTAGCCACGTTAATTTTCCTGGTGTTTTTTTTTTTTTGTTTTGTCTTTTTTAAAGCAAAATCATTTTTAAAGGAAGGACTTACATTTGGGCCACTACCTCAGCATCTGGTTGGGAAAGATCAGGAGTGAACATGACCTTGAGGTTTCAGAACTGCATAATTCTAAGGTTAGGGTCTGAACTGTTCTTTTGCCAAAATCTGCAAAGATGACTGCAGCAGTGAAGTGAACATCTGCCATGACAGTTAAACAAGTTCACTGATATTCAGAGTTGGAAGAGAGGCAGGGTGGGCTAGCAATCAGATTGGAAATCACTCCCTTTTAATTCCAATCTCTGTGTCACAAATTTGCCCTATCTTCAGTTAAGGTAGTTGTTATCTTCCAGCAGGCTAAACACCTAAAGCAGGGAGCTTTTTACACCGGACATTTATTTAGATCAGTAATGAAAAGTTTAACAGGAGGAAGGGAGAGGGGTTGGCTTTTATGTTACTTTTTAGTATTTATGAATCCTGTGGATTATTTTTTCTGTAGTGGTAAGTTAAACTATTTTTTTTCTTTAAAGGATTTTACATTATGAATAAGCCTGATCAATTAAACTATCCTTATGCCATTTCTCTTCAGGTTCACACTGTTAAGTAGTTCAGCAGGTTACTACTACTATACTATAGATTTTCTCTTGCTTACAGTAGTTTCCTCATGAACTAAGCCAGCACCTTCAGATAAAATATACCATTGTTCCTCCCTCCCTTCTGAGCAGCACACCATTATCAGAGGTGCCCAAAGGTAGCCTGACTTCCCTGGAATGGTGTACTTTCTTTCACCTTGCCAGTACATAACACCAGTATCTTTAGTATTGACATTCTGCTCAGAATCAATTATCAACAGCCAACTTGCACTAATGCTCAAAACATTACTGTTAAATATTTTTTTCATACAGAGGAGATATACTTACAGCTGCTTCTCCTTCTGGGAGAATTCCTTCTGCAGACTTTCAGACTTATTCACATATTCCTGTTTAAGTTTCTCGTCCTCATTCTCAGCCTCCAATTGAGCCTTCTCTGCTTGCTGCAATCTGGTGTAATTCAAATCAACTTTGGGTAAAACTGAAGCTAGAACTAGGGTGTAGAGGGTGAAGAAGACAAATAAAAGAAAAATGGGGAAATAGAAACATTTCTAAATAAAAACAAAGTTTGGGGGAAACTCACAAACTCAAACGAGAAATCCATACAATGCCTACAGAACTAGCTCCTGTTTTTCACACAGTCAGAGAGTAATCACTGTAAGTAATTAGGATTTTTATTTTATGCTAATCGATAACAAATGCCAAAGCATAAGATACATATTTTAGAATCGCAGCATATATCTTAATGTTGTTTTTCTTTTCCTTCCTCTTTAGCGTAAGTTTCTATGTTATTTTTGGAAGCTTTTTATTTTTTTAAATAGCCCCTGTAGAAGTACTTTGCTTGTACTAATCACCCAGGGCAGAAAGCGTGTTGTGCAAAAGCAGCTCAAAACAACTCAGGCATAAGACTGAACACAGAGCACTGCAATCAGAGAGCAAAACACCTAACTAGCCTGATACAACAAGACACACCCAACAGGTCCCACTCATTTACAGAACTACCTCAATTACATCACATTTGTAAATGTAAACAGTCTGTATTAAAAATAATGCATTCTTACACTAGTTAAAATAGCTCCGTACTATAGACAATTTCAAGAAAACTGATCAACTGATCACTCAAGAAGTAAGGGGTTGTTTTTTAAATGTAATCTCCCCTTTCTGAACGCTTAGGGTTTGTTTCTGCTTCAGGTACCAACGCCCTTGGAATCCATTAGCCCACTGTGGCTTCTCTCTGCTTCACCACCTCTTGGTTCCAAAAGCAGATGGGGGTACTGTAATAAAAGTAAAGGTGCTAAGATGGAACTTGTGCTATTGTGGCCACACTTGTCCTGAAGAAAAGGCAGGAAGTAGAAGCACCTGTAAAATACCACTGAACATTTTCACCTGTTGCATCCTGTTTAACAAAAATGCTTCAAGTGCCCGCTCAGGGAAGTGGGGCAGAAATCTCTGGTTCTCCCTGTGCTTGATTTCACAATTGCCAGCAGCTAGCTGAATGCAGAGCAACTCCCAGCTCCCGTGTCAGCTAAGAAGAAATCAAGTCAGCCACGTGTCTACATTTGTGCTTCTACTGATAACGTTGCCCCAATGGGAATTTCCAAAAGCTGCTGGCAAACAAGTGATAAAAGACTAGAACTAAATACCTCACAAAGCATGCACTGTCCCACCCAACTATACCTGCTGTCGTGAGCACCTTCCCAGACACACTTACAATGGTAGAGCACACAGGCCCAAACCAGCTGTATGGAAAGGAGTAAACACTAGGACAAAGCAGGGCCAAATAACTGGGCAAAACAAGTCTCCATGTCACAAATTAAACCACAGAGCAGTTTCCACAACCGAGGTAGCTATCTACCTTGGCTGCCCAAGGAACACACTGGCCAACCCAGGATACCCCACAGTCCCCTGAAGTAGCACCAAGACTGACAGCACAGCTGTAGCTCAGGCTGAGCAGGGCTGAAGTCTGCAGCAGGATCTCAGATTCGGATGACACTGAGTCAGACAGATACTTGTTTGCATAGAGCCACGGTGAGATGGTTAATGTTGCCACTTCTGCTACAGTCTACTCCTGTTTTATTCACCATTTCTGTTTTGGGCTTTCTTTGAGGGTGGGGGAGATGGATTTTTTTCTTTTTAACAGACCATGTTAAAGGCTCTTTCTGGTTCCAAAGCAAGGAATAAGGTTATATATAATCATGCAGCAGAAACCCTTCTTGTATTATGGTATCTTGCCCCCACTTTAGCAAACACATTCCATCTTACTGAAAGTCTCAAAAGATCTTTTTCCCAGTCAACTCTACGTTTGCTTTTCAGGGAAAATAATGGGAAGTGTATCAAGGGCAGCCAGCAGCTAAAACTCTTATTTCAGCAGCACAGGCAAGCAGCAATTCAATGCAGAAACACATTTTGTAAAGAGTGCCTAATGATGGGTGGAGAGAGGGAAAAGGGTTGGGCAAAACCATGGGTTAGAATTACAGCACAGACATAGTCACTGAAAAACAAGTTAGACAGGCACCCTAAATGTATGTATCCCATCTACTACTACTGCTGCCACTGTAGCTGCTGTGGTGCAGCTGAGGCAGGAGCTACAGCTACAGTATGTGCTAGGCCCTGCTGCCCTTCCTTCCTGGAGCCCTACGTCCAGGTTCCAAACACAGTGTACCTGCTAACCTCCATCACATCAGCAGAATGGAACTGTGCTGTAACTGCTTCATCCTCCAACCCTGGAATTCTTCTACTGTACACACTGAACATATGTCTCACACCTCCTTCGTTAATCGTACTATTCCAGTACAGCACTCAAAACTTTGTACCCCTTCCCACAAAAGCCCTGTTCACGCTGCTCCTTAAGAAAGCAGTGCTAGTTACAAGCAGAAAAAAGAAATAGTAAGAAAAAAAAAAGACAGAGAGCTTGCTTTTGGGATAAACACAGCCCCTGAAGTGAAAGAAACAAGCAGAGATGAAGAGAAGTGTTACTCAGAAGGGCAACTTTTTAAATCTTCTAGTGCCATAAAGAGCAGGAAAAACTGCTAGATAGAAAACAGATGCCATAAGTATGTATAGTCCAAATGAAGATAGCTAATAAACTTTTTTTTGACAATTGAGAAGTGAATAAATAACGTTAGAAAACATTTTCTTATCAATAGTGCAATAATTTACGTTCTCTCTCTTTTTGTTTTTAAAAGAGGAGTAAAGCGAGATCAGAAACAATGATCTTACAAACAAAACAGAACCCAGCTACAATCAGTTACAGCACAGGATTTCCAGTACCACTTTCTATGTCAAATTGTTATTTTACAGTTCTGAAGTTGTATTTTATCAGTGATATTTCAACGGAAGAGAGCTGGAGGAGCTTTCAGAATGATATATCTTTGACAAGTTTATACTGGTGTTGAGCTTCACTGCTGGCGCATTTGACAAACGACATTGCAATAGTCCTAGTTTGAGTTAACAGATCTTTGTCACTTCACGAATGCAGTGGACAAAAATCAAAGACAGATGAAGGCAGCAAAATAGTAAAAACAAAAATTAGGATAAAGGATAAAAAGAAAAAGAAAAAAGAGGAAAAAGGATGTCAATAAAAGAATATTCATGTCACTAATTTTTTCTAATACATAACCATGTTTTTAATAATCAGATTTAAATGAAAAAAGATACGTCAGACACCGAGATGACAGTGCTTATGGATGTCATACTACAATACATTCCATTAAAAATAATAATTCTATTGAAAAGATCAGTGTTGCACATAGGCCACTAACATGTGAATCACATTTTAACGTTACGTTACACATGCAGTCTAATGACAATGCAAATTTATACAGTGGATTTTTAGTCTTTCACTTTTCAATCTTTCAGTGTAAAACATCACTGTAATAAAAATAAAGGCCATGCTAAAGCAACTGAATGACTTTGAGTAGCTTCAGCAAATCCAGCAGTGATCCATAAGGGCAGTAAATACTCATATCAAGTAATCTTGTTTACAGCATAAGCAAGATCAATGCTTTGGTTTCTACTGCATTCCATTCAGATGGAGAAAAATAAAAAGGTAACAAGTGAATCCAAATCTGAAACAGCTGAAATAACAGCTTTTGCTATCAGCACAAAAACCTAGGAAAAGATGACAGATGGTAGATGAAGAAAAATGAAAGATTAAGTTTTTACTAAAAATAAGTGCATTTATTAAAAATAAAACAAAAAATCAATCCATAAAGCACTAGTTAAGAGTTTCAGGAACTTTCTGTTAAAAGTTGAAAGTTTTAGTTGAAAGTTACATTTCAGATGCAATTGTGTGGGAATGGAATAAAATACAAGGGGATGGAGAAATGAATGAAGAAAACAAAGATGGATCTGTACCTTTGTTCTAGCTGTTTCATAGTGGCATTAATCTGATTGGTCTTATCCTCTAAAAGATCAATTATTTCATTCTTTTCTTTCATAGCATCCTCAGAAACCTGTGTTACAAAAAAGGTTCAAGTCAAAGTAGTTTGGCACTGTTACTCCAAGAAGTTGTTTCTTTCTTCTGAAGAGGAAAAAAAGATGTTAGAATGGCACTTACAAAGAATTCCATGCCAAGCAGATTTGTAGTTTACTAAACATCAACTTTTCATTTCGGTTTCTTTCTTTATCACTGTCTTAAATTCTTGATCACATTTTTAAGTAGCTCACTAGACCCTGACCGATAACAAACTAAGATGCTTAGTCCTAGAAATCACTCGGCTCTGTAACTATTATAAGACTTCACCTAATGTGCCTGCAAATATTTTAGGAATTTTACTAACACGCTGTACAATTTTGACTGCTTGCATAGCTGCTACAATCTCAGCCTGAAGACGTGAACAAAGGGAGAGCATCACCCCTGCGAGACAGATCAACACCATAAACAGATCCCTGGACATGAAATGGAGCACTGCTTGTTTAACTCAAAAATGGACATGAACATTACTATGTAAAATCACCTTCCCTAGAAGTACAGCTTTAGAAACCAAAAATCCACAAGTCCTGATTACTGAACAACAGTCCCATCTTACTTCTTCTCCTCTTTGCATCAGCCATTTTCCAATCCAGCTTCCTCACTGCTTTCAGTGAGGAAAAGTATCATACCGTGTTCCTTACCTCACTTATCTCCCTGCAGCATTCTTACTTCCTTCCCCATTCATTCTGCCAGAGATTTGACTGCTTTCTTGTGTTCCTTTTGATCATTTCTTCCTTAAATCAAACTTACTTTCTGTATAAATAATTTAATGCTCCATTTCCCTGGTGCTCTGTTAAATGAGCATTGGGTCTCTGAAATCCATACTCTCCCAAAGAATCTTTCAGCTTTGCACTATTACAGATTTTCTTCAATTGTTAACAGATTTTAAAAAGCTGACATTACCTTTGTCCAGCAAACAAAATCTTATTCGCAAAATGCTTTGCCACGCTTTCAGTGCTCAGATCTCCTCTTTAATACCATACTGTGTGGTTGCACCTTTTGTATTTCACATTTTTCTTACAGGACTCCTTTCTCAAGGAGTGTAAAGTCACTACATATACCACTATTCTATTCTACCTAAGAAGTTAAAGGCCGTGCTCCTGTTTTTAGGCTTTGTTTTTCTACAATCTCAAGAAAATCAAGTGACTGCCTTAAATGCTGCTTTGTGCTAAATCACACTGGCATCAGTAATGTTGCAAAAAAGCATGCTGACCTAAGAAGCAGAAAGAAAGAAGTAACGAGGGAAATAGCAGTAGCTAGCTGAACAAAATGGAAAGACGTCTCTCTCACTTCTGGTATTTCATCAGGTTAACAGCAGACCTTACCTGCAGCTTTTGGTACATTTCCATGTTAATTGCTTTAACTTCATCAAGCTGCTGTCGAAGGCCTATGAGCGTATCCTGCTTCTCGTGGATGTCCTTCTCCAGTAACTTCATAGCAAGTTCTATCTCATGTTTCATGCTAACTTGAACTACTAGCTCATTCTCCATATCCTACAAAACACACAAACAACACAACGTGAAGTCTTTCAACGATTATGCAACATTCTATCTATGCTTTGAGAAAAACTAACTGAGCTGCAGCAACACCAACTGCAGCACATAACCCTCTGCAACTGCACAAAGTAATTACCTACTACAGATATACTACACTCGTGTACTTAGCGACTTATGCTTGGAAAAAACAAGAAAACATGCATTGCTGTTTATCTAAAACACTCTCAAAGAAATCTATTTTCTTTATTATGTTCTAGCAACATTGTTTCAGAAATGCTAAGCCATTGATTGCTCTTTCAGAAAACTTCTTATTATCTGCCATTATGGAAACAACACTCTCGAGGACTGAAGGCAGAGTCTAACCTGAGCCAAAACAAAACTAGAAATAATTATATACCAACTTGAGTATAATCTTTCCTAGAAATGCTGTGTACTCCAATGAAAGAGCACTCACTTGTCGAAGCTGTGACTCTTCTCGAAGCTGCCTACGTGCTTCATTGTACATTTCATCTAATCCTTGCCTGGAGTGTTTGTACGTCTGAAGTTCTGCTTCAACATCCACTTTAGTTACCTAGAAAGATATGCAGAATCTTTATTCATGACAAGTTCAGCCATTTAAACTCCAAGCACAGTACAAACAGGAAAACAGCTCCTGTTTCTGCTAAGTGGTCATCAGTTTTATGAGAATCGAGTAAACTAACAAAACAAATCCTACTACAGTATTCCTTATCCTCCAATAAGTCAATCCAAAACACCACTGTTTCAATACTGAGCAATCCAAACACACAACAGACCTGTACTTCCACCTGTAATTTTAGTTTACCTCTTATCCTGTACAGGGATTCACATGAAGAGTTACAAATTACAGCTTAAGAAGCAATTGTACATAGTTATGCCAAATGATGTATCATTCTTTTAACAAGAAAGGTCAGAATACAGTTCACCAACCAAAGCACATTCTATTTCGACAAGATTCTCAGATAATAGTCCTAAATGCCCTTAAGATGAAACTTAATATACATATATGTATATGTACAAAACCACCTAGCATCTTGTAACTTCAACCTATTTACACTGTTACAAAGCTTCCCAGAGATCCAACAGGTTCTTCCCATAAACAAAATAAAATAAACTTTTAAATTTGGCCAACTAATGCTTTCTCCAAGCTGCAAAGCAAGCACAGTCAAACAACAAACCACAACAAGCCACACTGTATTAAATAAAACTGACATACCTCTAGATGATGCTGTGTTTTCATTAAGATCAGAGTATTTTCACTTCTTAACTGATGATTTTCTTCCTGAAGTTTAATTATGTTGTTTTTGGCGATTGCTAACTGGAATAATGATGAAAGATAAAAAAAATAAGAAGTGAGCACTGTTGCAAGTGGGAAAAAAATCAAAACATTCTGATGAATGCAAGACCAAGACATTCTCTGCCCTTTTCTTGCAGTTTATTAAATAAAAGTCTAACTATTTTAACAGCGCAGACATCGAAGATACTTCATTGTTTCATGTCTGGCAAAGAAGAATACTCTTGCTTTTCATTGCTTCATTATGGTTCAAAGACCCTCAATCCCCTTTTTCCCATCCCATATTTTTCTCTTTCCATTTGGATTCAAATATATTCACGGTTTTGCTCCTTTTGGACATATTAATATATCATATGGAACAACTTACATAAGAGCTGCTCTCCGAGACGTAGAGAAAAACATCCACACAGAAGAGAAAACATAACTGGGCCCTTTATTATATCCTCTAACATCAGGCCCACAAGCTGATCAAATCAAATGGATGGCTGAAGATGAATGTTTGTAAAGGGACCCAAAATCTCAGAGAATTAACACTTAGGACAAACTGTTTTCCTCTCTCTGAACACATGAGCACCCACAGAAAGCCAGATGCCCCTTCAATGGCTGAATTCAGACATCCTCATTTTCCACCTCGTTAACTGTTTCTCAACCAGTTTGTGTTAAAAAAAAAAGGTGCTCACTCCTACAAAGCCAAATAAATAGGAATCTAGTGAAGTAACAAAGATAACTGAAAAATATAAGAAATAACTACAATATCAGAGCCAGACAAATGTAAAAACTGTATATGGTAAATAAGCAAGAGAGAATCACTTGGCTAACACTGAGAACAGTAACAGAAATTGCTTACTAAATCTGTCTCTGTGTATCAACTGGTGTCATCCATTGTGCACTAATGGGCTGCACAAAATCGGCCTGACAGCTGGCATTAAGAAACACTTTCTGTTTCTGACCCAAGTGGAAAATTGTCACACCCTGCAGAATTCATTTACTGATGCTGCATGCTACCTAAGCAAGCTAACTGCAAGTCCCTGCAGCTACTGAACCTTTTCTTCAAGACAAATTAAATACATCTGAACATATTAGAGACTAAAATAATTTGAACACGTTTATTACAAAAGTGTGATGGCAAAGTACACATACTGTATGTTACCAAAAAATAATACCTCTTCAATCAGTTTAGTGTTTGACTTCTCTAACGAATCAACTCTTGCATGTAGGCTGCTCACTGTGCTACTGCAAGGGAAAGACACCATCACTCAAAATTATACCAAAACTCATCTTACCAAGCTCAAAAACTTTAATGTGACATACAGTCATTAACTATTAATATGTGCTAAAAGATCTTCTCCCATTATTTGAAGCATTCTTCAGTAGAAGGAAATGATGCTCCTCCATTGAATGTTTATATACTTCTTCCCAGTTCCCAGTGTCACCCTGGTCTCTTGAACCAGTTTTTTGGATAATAAATTACCCAACGGTTTAAGGAGTTTGCTTAAAAATGAATTTGCCATCTCCTTGTTTTCCCCAGCCCCCAATCTATATATATTGAAAACTATGCTCTGGATTCTCTTTCTCCAAAATTCCTTTTCCTTCATAAATTCATTTTTCTTTTATAAGATCATTTGTTTCTCCCAGTAACTTTGTGCATAAAGCAGAGTACAGTCACACACAGCAGCTCACCTGAAAGATGAAAGCTATCACTAAGCAACCACCACTATGCTTAACTGTGATGGTTCTTTTACCCTCAATATACCCTCATCTTGCTTGTACTGGATGCACTAAGATACTGTGCCCTTCTGGGCACTGAATCACAACATCCACATCCCAACAGCAGCCACACAGACTAACAGTTGAGATCATCAGCATTAAATGAATAAATATGATTACATGTCAAAAAAGGACCAAGATCAGTTATACTACAGATTCTACAGAAGGAGTTCTGTGCAGTTTTTTTTTGCCAAGGCAAGAAACAAAACCATGCAGAATCATCAGAGCAAGCAGTAATACTTCTTGAAAATTGCTAAACAGACTGCAGTTCAAATGGTATTTCTGACAACGCACCCAGATCAAGCTCTTCATTCCTAGGAAGTTATAAATCCCAAACACCTCGACCAATTTTATCCGTCTAGTTTGAGCCTTTACAGAAAAAAATATCAAAACCAGAAGAACAGATTTCCTCCCTCAGTCTCCCAGAACAGAGACTTCTTTGTGTTTAAATTGAGAACGTAGTGAGGCTGAAAGAATATTCACCCATTTTCCTGAAGTTCCCTCTCACAGAGCTGTGGTAGAAAAGGACACAGAGGCATTTTACCTGTAAACCTGAACAGACACAAATACTTCAAAGTAATACTTACTTCAGTTGTCTGTTCAGTTCTTCAACATAATTCTTCTGGTCCAAAATTGCAGCAATCTGTACATTTCTACAGAAAAAAATAAAATCAAAAACTGAGCTTCAATAAAATGACACAGTGAGTTATATTCTGAAAACATCAAATGCAAACATTCACATTAACTGTACTTTAAAATTTAAAAAAGTAATTTCATCTCACAGCCATGAAGTCAGTAACTTGTATGTTGTGACAACAGTTGGAGACGAAGAAAATGCTGCTTTAACTTGAAGTAACTTCTGTTTACTCTGCCTCTTTGAAATACTAAACACTTAGTAAGCCCTTATACACGGCTACCTCGCAATCCTTTAGTACTTTCCATCAAGGTAAATGAAATGCAGTAGGTGAAGTTGCCTAGACTTGCTCCAGAGAGCACACATTCTGATAACTAACTAGTAATAGCGAACAGTGCAGTGTGCCATTCTTCACAAGACTGTGAGCTCATAACATTCCATTTTTAGGAAACTTTGATGTGCTTTTGTTCATAGAAACAATTAAGAAATTGTTAATATCCAAAATCTGAAATATTTAGGGAGGACATACCTCTCCTTCCCTCCAATGTCATCATCACTCTTTAAGTACATAGAGAAATCAATCACTCCAACCTAGGGAAAAACAAATGCATACAGTTTCATATAGTGGAAGTAACTGTTGTTGATATCCAGGGTTTTGTATCTATCTACTAAAACCTCCCTTACATCAGTTTTTCAAAAGGTTTCAGTTTATTTAAGTAAAGCACAAAAAACTGAATGGCAACATTTTAAACCAACAGGTCCAGAGTCACCGCTGAGTTCAAAATTCTTTCAAACAAAAACAACAAAACATGAACCAAATCCTTCTCTTTCCTAAGAACTGATAACCTCTTACACCTCAGTGAGCTTAGCCAAAAGCTTGTAGGACAATTTGTGGTACTGCTGAACCCTACCAGTGATTGAGGAGGCTTGAGATAATTTGCCTGCAGTACTTCATGTAACATCCCTTCACAGCACATCTCCCAGAACTGATGTTTCTCCCATGCTTAATTTCTCAAATGTCTGTGCCAAATAGCACTACTACTCCACGCTTGCTGACTGCCTGGTATGCACACTCAGCTCTCCATTTGTACTTTTAAACCTTGCTAAATCTGAATCTCTACTTTCTATTCAATTGTAATTCAATCATATATACCATAAACATTAGCACCTCAAGTTCTGCTTCCAAATCTATTCACAAACCTCTACTTAACTCATCTGCTTTACCAAAACTATTCCTTTCTCATCTATAGCATCATTACAAAAACATTTCTGTTTCTCTGATCTACTGCTTCTTTCTTTAGCTTTTGCATACAAGTAACTTGTTACATTTCTTTGGATTGTACATTGCTCTCCAATGTATTTCCTATCATAGTCATCTGTCTGTTCTTTCCACATCTTCTCTATAGAGTCTCTCTTCCAAAAGCTTTTAAACACATTTAGCAAAATATGGCCATTTCTCTGTTGACTAGTAATCTTCCAACGTAACAAAAGCACACTCCCAGAAGTGACTCCAACCACCCTTTAAAAGTCTCTTTCTGCTTAACACAGCTTACTGCTTTTGGCTTCTCTGAAGCTGATGCCTTACTTACACTACTCATCACAAAGAGAACTCCTGTAAAACGTCCCTATGACATCCACAATTACCTTCTCAAATCAAATTTTCTCTACCCTCACAGAACAAAGCCATTGAGTGACCTAGGTAACAAAGATGCAGCTTGGCAACAGCTATTTCATAATCCATAACATAGTAGTTCTCAGTACTGAGGGCACACTGAAAGGCTTCTAGAACTACATGCTTTCCAGTACTATGTCTTCTGGTAGGTATTATCAGTGCCTAAAACCTTAGAGACTAACTAGCACTAACACTGAATACAAGTTAACCCAAGTTATTCAGCAGCACAGCTAGAACTTTTCTTTGACATAAAATTTGCTTTTTCAATCCAACATGCTGAAATAAACAATAAACACTTAAGCCACTTAGAAATTCTCCAAATTATCTGGACAAAACCAATTAGGGCTAAACACAGCTTACATATATTCATAAATACTTGCCCATAAAAAGATTCCATCAAGATTTGCTTAGAAAAGATCAGAGTTGGAAGTCAAAGCAGTCTGCAAAGAACGCAGAGCTTGTTTTGCAGACAGAAAGCACTTCCCCTCTTGTATGGTCTTTTATTACACTATGTGAAGCGTGTTGGTTTTTCTTTTGTGCTCACTCCTATTGTGTTCCAACAATAAATGGATCAAATGGGATAAACTGAACACAGAACTATGCTCAAAGCAAAGGATGAGCTACGCAACTATAAGGGGAAACAACTCTGCCACTGCTACTACTGCATCCATTTGACAATGAAACCTTTGCACTCTGATGATTATCACCACTTAAAGGTCTGATCCAACTGATACTCAGGTTAATACAACATCCCCACTGATCTAGGATCATGCCCTGAAGAGGCGAGCCAGATTTTTAAATTCTCTGTACACCAAATTCTCACTGATCGCACGTACATTACTTTACCTTTATTGACTTACTTGTGAATCTAGGTCTTCACCCTTTACACACAGGTTAGCATCTATTACGTTTAGCCCAACTAGCAGTCCAACAATAACTGCTCCTTCTTCCTCCATCATTAGCGCGTGATACTCATAAAATTCACTGTCAAATTAAAGAATAGACTCTATGAAACAAACTGCTCACACAGTGGAAAACTCCACCACTGTTGGCCACCAATGCCATCCCGACACATCAGCATTCTCTGGGGGTAAACAACAACCCTTCAAAATATTTATGTGAGATTTACTGAGACTAAGATGTTATGTCCTTCTCTCCTTTGTGCTTCACAGAGCTCACCACAAAGGATTTATACTAAAAGAAAGCAAGGTCAGACTTAGAACTGAGAAAGGAAGGACAAATTCAAGCCAACAGCCCTCCATGCAATGGCTGCTTAGTGGGAAACCACACATATGGTAAGCGTGAAGTAATCTCCTCCCCAGATGTTTCTAGTCCATATTATGCATGGCTGAGGAACACAGCAGGAGCCCTTCCCCATCACCCTCACCAACAAAAGAGCAGTCAGGAACAGTGCTGATGACTGGGGGGAAACATCTCATCCATCAGCTGTCCTGCAATCTTCATAAGACAACAGGGTTTGGTCTTTTTTTTGGTCTTTTTACCACAAGGTCTGGAGGAAATCAACCCAGAGGCCAGAAGGTCTTGGGGCTTTTTTAAGGATATATTAAAAAGTAGCAAAGAGAACACACGACTTTTTCAGGAGACTACATCTAGAAAAATAAATTCTAAACAAAAACTACTTAATTGTTTACCTGAGAAGATCTCTCTGAATGATTAAACAGCGCAGGTAGTCAGCCATTTTCTTCTGCATTAGTGCCAACCGTAACCAGGCCCGGGCACGGCCCAGTGGTGTTCTGGAAAAGGGGGATGGAGAAGACAAACAGTTCAAGGTCAACAATATATCAATTAATTTACTGTCTTGACTATCTCACCAGTCTAGTGGTAGAGCAATTAAACTATTTTACTTTCAGAAATATAGTTTTTGAACTACCGACCAACGCAGTACAACTCTACAGAACACACACCAAATCCTAACTTGAAGTCGTCCATCTTCACAAATCGTGGTACCTTAATAAGATCATTCAAAGAAAACGATGGCAGATTTAGCTTGTAAGCATCAATATCTAGCAAATTAAACCTGAACGTACCTGTAAGTATGCACTTACATACTTACAAAGTGACACACACAGAAGTGGAGAAGGGAAACAAAACCAGCCAAAACCAAATTAAATAATGACATCTGTACATCATTCTCATTCAGGTCCTCTATTTTCTTGTTGTAAATTTTACCAGTACAACTTACTTGAGGCCGGGCAAATCTCTGACGCTTGCTGCTATTTCCTCAGCTTCTGGATATAACTTCTCCACAAGTTCCAAAGGGCCCCAGATAGTTTTATTGTAACTTAAAAATGATTTTCTTACTAGAAAATGGAAAACATAGTCAAGTTAATTGAAATGCTGGAGTGGCTTCTTTCAAAAATAGCTGGCCAGTTCGCCACTGTCCAGTCATCTTACAAATTACTTTGCTGCAAAAACTGCTTCTGCTAGAACATGATAACATGATAACAAAAAAATACACCTAGGTAGACATATACACCACAAACACAGTTGTGGAATCCCTGGATTACTCACAACATCAAATGGTTGTAGTGAAAGTATTAGTGACAGTATCGATTACAAAAGGAGAGAATTCGCATACTTTGTTATCTTCTTAATGCAACGTGGCAAACTTAGATCTTATCTCACTCAAGAAAGGAAGGAAGAAAAACTGCATACTTGGGATGAGAAACACTCATCTAGAATAACCACCACACCTTTAAGGCCATGCTTCAGGCAGTGCTCCATGACAACAAAGAATTGCTGAAGAGGAGGGTAGTCAGAATCCAGAGTACGGCCAAAGCTCAAAGCTGATTCAATGAGTCCTTTGATACTCAGTTTGGCCATGTTCAGTAAATTTGCTCTTTCTACAGCTGTTGGGTCTTTTACAGCTAAGGCAAGAAAGAAAAAAAAGTTACTGTGCAAGTTTTAGAAAGGATGCAAAACGATGAATGGATTCACAGCTACCTTGTTCAAAGAAAGCTTACCTTAAACTAGGTAAATTCAAAGGAACAATGCAGTTAGTGCTACAAGCCACCACGTCACACAAAGGTGTGTGGAGCAAATACTTTCACAGATCCTATGCTGCTGTAGCAGGTGATTCAAAAATGGAGGCCAGAAATGTCAGTTCTCAGTTTGTTGTCCTCACACCTCTCAGTAGCAGTCAGAAACAAGACAGCACATCAATGCTGTGCTAAAATGCCCAGCTGCTTAAGAGCAATCAGTACCCTCACCATCACACCTAGAAAGCATTCCTGCTTGGTATATTGTACTGTAACAGCCTCACGTAGCCTAAAAAATTTACATTTGGGGGTTAAATATCACCAGTAAAATTCCCACAGCTTTTCAGAGCCGCTGTAATCTGACAAAACAGGCAGGGTTCCTCTTCTCAGAGCTCCAGCTATGCAGAGCAGAGTGTTCAGGAGATCCTTAGTTTATTTTCCCTCATAACGAAGCTCCTCAAACACTCACGCTGCCATCCCTTTTACCAAATGGAAACACGAGACAAAGCCACACTGTTTATTCACCGGGATACAAGGGTCAACAGGATTGGAAAGAACAAGTTTATGATTTACCAGTTTCTGCTGTTTGCAATTAAGTATTATACATATATATGTGTATTTTCTTTATAACAGCCAGAGAGTTCTCACTAGGTTCCTCCAAGAGCAATCAAATAGCTTGGCTGACTACCTAATTGCACTGCTTTAGGCATTTAGATATTAGAAGCTGAGGAACGGAGAGTATTAGAAGGCAATTTTCTAAGTGCCCATCAAACCTCAAGGCAGCACACAACTCAGCCTACCACACAGAAGAAAAGAAGCCTCACTGAGACTACGTACCCAAGATAACCTTACAAATTACTTCCACGTCTCCCCATTCTGCAGACACTTCAACAGAAAACGCGGCCACACGTGGGGACGGCAAGGGACAGCTGGCAGGTGCTGAGGCAGCCCTCGGGGCACCTTCAAGTTCCCCTCGCTAGCGACCTAATTCCGACCTGGGAGCCGATGCTCCCGCGGGCAGACAGGCTCGCAGCCCCGTGTGACATGGCGACCCGCCCGCACGGCCCTCTTTTCCTTCTCGTGGCCGCAGGACACCGCGAAGGGGCCCTTCCCCGCACGGCCGCCACGAACCGCGCACAGAAAGCGGGCGGGCACCGCACTACGGCTGCGGCGGGGCCCCGCCCGCACCTCCGCCCTCCTCTGAGGCAGCGGAAAGCGCTGAGCTCCCCCGCAGCAACCGCCTCTCGAGTCCCCGTAGCGGCATTTTCCGCCCGTAGCCCCCGACCCGGCTTCGCTCACCCATGGCTGGAGAAGAGGAGGAGGTGGAGCCGCCGCCCGCCCGGCCGCTCCCTGAGGGCCCCGCGCCTCCTCCCGCCCCGCCCGCCGCTGCCGGAGCCCGGCCCCGAGGGCGCCCCCGACTGCAGCTCGCGGTTATCGCGAGAGTACGGCCCTGCGCGTGATCTCTGCGCGGGAGCGGGCCACGGTGCTGGTTTTGGGTCTGGGGGGTCTTAAGACTCCTGCACCCATAGATCCCAATCATGAAGAATTACACAGGACGTTGCCCTGAAATCTCTGCTGTAATGACAGAGCATTTGAAGAGCAGCCCCTCCCCCCGCCACCCAAGCCCCGTTATTTTACCTTCCAGAAGACCCAGAGCTGCAGTCACGCTGCCGTCTCTTCACGTTGTTTTTGTGCTGTCCTAAGATGTCTGTATAACATAAACCAAACACCTAGTACAAAACCAACACCAAAATGGATTATTCCAGACTTTGCAAAAGTAGGGAGCGGTTTCAAGGAGCACAAAAATAAGCAGTTAACATCTAGAACTGGATTACTGGATGCAAACTACATTTTAGTGTGTAAAATCAAACTGAACCCAGAAAACTGTGACTCGGTACAGAGCTGAGTTATGCCCACCCCCCCTTCGCAAGTTTGACCCCCATTCACATCACCAGACAAGTGTTTACCAAGATACAAAACAAGCATAGAAATACTAAACAGTACCTGAAGGAATAAATACTTGACATTCCTTGTTTGTTACAGACACACTGGCACTAAAAGGACTGGCTTAGCAATCAGTTTATTAAAGAAATATGTATTGTTACTTTTACTGAAAGAAACATTTAAAATCATTTCACATTTCAAGTCATTTCAGTTTTGGCTTCGTTGACGTTGAACTGTGAACTTTAGCACTCACTCACGTTCCACTAAGCAATAATTTACATTCAGCAGCATCAGAAGAAAACAAACAAGAAATATCTTCTAAAACAGTCAGTCTTCAGCATCATAAAATGTTACATTTGTGGATACCTTCATGAGCCCCAGCTGGAAGATTGAAGATGTAGCAAGTTAAGGAAGTAGCCCTTAAACATTTCAATAATGTGTTGCTTTCAGAAACAAGACAAACAAAAAAATGCCTTTGAGTACGTACTGATGATGTCTGTAAAGAAAACATTTAACTTTGCTATTTAAATAGGAGATATAAGGAGACAAAACAAGAACAAACTTGATACAATGCCAGAGAGAATGAAGGAAAAGATGAACAGGCTGTATGAATTCAACCATTTTCCAATCTAGGAACCTTAATCCTGAACCACTGTCTCAATAGGTATTTAAATACATGGTTCTATTCTCTTGCCATCAAAGCCTACTTCTGGTACGTTTTATACCGTGCTATCAATGAGCACTACAAGTGTAACCTAAATGATCAAAGGTCTTCTCCATTCTCATCTCCTATCCAAAGGACTCTCACCTTTCCCCTTGCACCAAGCAGCACTGAAAAAGGATATCATTGCCTCAGATTGCAGATGGCAGAGCAGCTTCTCCAGCGGAGGATAGCGGCAGAGGGACGGAACGCAGCCCACCATGATGAGTTTGTGCTTGGCTCTTGTGATAGCAACATTAAGTCGTCTCCAGTCCTTCAGGAGGGCACCAAGCTGATAAATCAACAATTTGCTTTTATTTTTCCTATTTAAGGTACAGAACTGGATGCAAAACGCATCTCGGTTTAAGGTTCAGAACAGTTTTTAAACCGGAATAAAAGTCAGGCTGGGATGAACAACTCACATTTTCATCACTGCTGTTCCTAACAAAAGACACAATTATGATACTTTTGTCTCTTCCTTGGTACTTGTCGATAGTGTTGACTTCCACTCTGTTCTCCTTCAGTCTTGCCATCAAATCAGTGATCACTTTCAACTGATGTCTGTACGGCGATATAATACCAATGTCTGAAGGCCTACAGCCAGCCTAAGTGAAGCAAAAACAAAAGGGAAAACACTGTCACTGCACTTAGCTTGGAATGTTATTTTTTTTAGCTGAAGACGCCTGTAGGCGATTTTAATTTAAATAGTGCTATAAGCTATTGTCTCTTCACTAAGAGGTCAGTGGGACTCTAGATGAAATCGGTATAAACCAAGGAAACTGATTAATTACTGCAAGATCCCAAGCTTTGTCTTAACCTAGCATAGAGTATTTTCACACAGAACTCATTAGTTTGTAGGACTCTCCAAGTTGACTAGATTAAATAAGGGAGAAAGGCAAATCCCTTCCCCTCCCTCACAAGAAAGCCCACCCTCATCTCTTAAAGAATTTAGCACCCAGCTTTTATTTCATCCCAAACTCCAATCAGGCATGAGACAGAGGACTGCATGCAGACCTCAGGCCCCATGCTGTTGTGACACATAGCCAACCATGGATTTATCCTCAGTTATCCCTCCAAGAATAACCCCACACACGTGGTGAGAATCTCTACATCAATATAAGATTAAAGAACTGTCCCTCTTGAGGAACATAATCAAGTAAAATATACCTTAATGAACAAAGTCGTGAGGAAGAACACTAGTTTGGCTTCTATCACATTACATACACCACCTTTTTCTGCGTGTTCTGGTGCTGGGACCTTTAAAAACATAAATGGAAAACAATGACCATCTCTAAAGGCACACTGTATTCTGATCCTTAACTCATAGAGTTATATCATACAGCTTTTATACTACTTTTTTTAAGGGTAAATGCTAAACTCTACAGATTATACCTATATCACAAATTCATCTCAGAATAGAGTATTTACAAAATAGGTTGAAACAATCTGCTAAAACAAGTTTCCAGTAATAACCACTTGGTAACAGCAAGCTTCTAGTAAGAGCAAGGCACCTCAAGAAACCAACAAGGTTTCACAGTTCACACAATACGTACAAGAAAAATAGACCTTTTTTTTTTGGTGAGGGTTCTTTTCCTTTTGTTTGATTGTTATAATACATGAATTTTACATCTTAGATGGACTTTTACATTTGAGATAGACTTTCTAGCAAATAAAAAATTAATATGGAAGAGAAATAAATGAACTTTACCTTTTCAGTGTTCAGAAAACATACAGGTCTGTCTGGCTCAAGTACTTCTTTCAACCATGTTTTTGAAGAATCTGCAAGCTCCAGTTTCAGCATTTTTAGATTTGGCAAATTAGCAGTGGCATTTGACACCTTCTCTGATCCACATTCCAGTTTGCCTTCATACACTAGCTTGTTACTCAGGGACATGATTTTACTAAGGGTTTAGAAGAAAGAAATGGTGTCAAATCTGGCAACTTCAATCCCACATTAAAAAAAAAAAAACCTGCTGTTACAAATAGAAGTTTAACATACCTGTTCATTCTGTACTGCACAGTTAACTGGACAACAGCATTTTGATTTTGCTCCAGCCTTTTAAATAAGCTTTCACTCATACCAAGATCCCTAGCACAAAATAAAACAATTCAACAAAAGTATATCAGACAACATACATCAAAAGCCTTCCCAGAATTCATACCACTGGGATTTGTCCAGCAGCATTTTATCTCACCTTGCTTCTGAATTCTGCACAAGTGGAGGCAGCTGCTGATGGTCCCCTACCAGCACGAACCGTTTGGAGCAGAACAGTGGGCCCAGGCAGATGGGTTGACTGATTTGGGAAGCTTCATCAACTATACAGAAATCAAACTGCTTCTGAACAAAGAGGGGGTGATTTATGCCCATGCAGGCAGTTGCTACCACTGGCTGAAAAATGAGACACGCTAAGAATAAGACACACTTCAATCCCTCAACGGTATATTTTTCAGGTCAGAAGAAACAACAAGCAATTCTTTTCAATTAACTGAATTAAAAATAAAACCTATAAATTTTAGCCCTTGCGAAGTTCACACTGCACACATATTGACCTTGTGTTCATAAAGTCTTGCATCAATCACAAATGACAAAGGATAACCAGCTTTAGAATAGCAATCCCCATCACTGTGCTTCCAACATAATCTGTAGCAGCTAGAATACGAAACATTATGTTACTTTCCTTATGACTTGAATTACTTCCCTGCAGTGCTTATCAACAGAAACATGGTGGTTTTTACAAGGCTGGCATTTACTCCAAGTACCACGAAATTTCAATCTTTCAACTAATTTATTTGGAAGTTGCCACCACCTGTTTCTCCAACTCTTTGAGAATTCTTAGATGTAATAATTAGTTTGTGTAAACATTAAAAAAAATGCTTTTCAGCTTTTAGACTGCTAACATTAGTCATTCTTGGCTGTAAATAGCAATGATGCAGGAATTGAGAATCTTTCTCTGCCAGTAGCACACCCTTGGGATGGGTTCGTAGCTCTGCAGCATCAGAACAACCAGAATACTAACGTAATATCCATAGCAGGCCTTGCAGAAGCACTACTCTCACCTGACTGTTGTAGAGCTCTTCCAAATCTGTTACAGATTTAATTGATTTGGACCTGCAAATTTCTTCTTCTGTAAACTTTCGTATATCTGGATGAACCTTCTGAGCTCGTCCCAAACGCAGGAAGCCTACTTTGAATTTGGCTAGCTTCAGCAGGATATTGTCCACGGCAGTGTGTGTGAAACTAGTCAGAAGAACACTGAAGCCACAAGCAGAAAGAATTCTCACCTAGTGAGTGGAGAAGAGAAAGAAAATGCTTTTAGCATGCACACAGACACAGGAATCTATTTAGTGTGACGAAGGCTGGAGTGGAACACTAAGTTTCAGACAGAGCCAACAACAAGGATGACTTCATTAATGTAGTTCTTCCCAGCTAAATTGGCTACTGAGCTTCTGTCAAGGGAACATGAGCAATAGACCTGGTGCATCTCCTGAACAGCAGGCTTACTGCATGTGATACAGAACAGTAAGAGAAGAACATCTACGCATACTTGCAAACTGCATTAAAAAGGCAGCTTGCCAAAGAATATCAATACTGTATGCAGAAGTCTTGCAGAACACTTTTCCCCATGACAATTTAATTTCAAATTTAGTAGAATGAGCTGATCTGGTAACAGCAGCAGCTTGCTCACTCTCCATCTTCTCCCACCAGCTCTCATTCAGCAGGGAATGAAAGAAAGCAGAAGACAAAACACCCATTCAGGAAAGATGCCAACTGCATATGAAATGTCACTTCTTTCAGGAGCAGCTCACTCGGCCCACAGCCCGAACCCAATAAGTTCCTACAGCCCATTTCAGGGGAGGGAGAACCACTAGCCAGAGGAGTTGGCTACTGGACCACACATAGCCTCAGCACTTTGGGTTTATACAGCTCCCGTTGGGCAAGTTATAGACTTACACAAGGAGTCCTTTATTTGAGCTACAATTGAGGACTTGCTGGCATTTGAGGACGATGATTTTTAACATTAAAATCAAAGTGATTATTTTGATTTCTTCCCTCTCACATATTCCCACAGAAGCAAAAGATAATTCTTTCCCACAGAACAGATTTTTAGTTCTACCAAACGAAGCTCTTTAAATTAAAAAAAAAAAAAAAAGCCCTAATCTTACCAGAGCGCATATTGTAGTTGTTTTGCCTGTTCCAGGCATGCCCACGATAAGTGTGTAGTCTTTTGAAAGCAACACTTGTTTCATTGCCTGCTTCTGAGGCTTATTCAGACCTTTAAAGAAGAAAAAATAACAATAAAATGACTACACTTCATGATGATTATACTTGCTGACATAATAACAGCAATATGCAGACAAGTAGTACACGGTCTGTACTACAGTCCCAGAAATAAATCACTGAAGACGTTTTGTGGCCTTTTGTGCCACAAAAAAAAGATATTTTTTTCTGCTATCCTAAAAAACTACAATATGAGATCTTGCTTCTAATTTCTATTTTTATTTTACCATACCCACTTTCGTGTTCAAACATGCAAAGTGAATTGCACAGATAGGATCATCTTAGAAAAAAAAAAATAAAGAAAGAAACCAGAGCTGTTTTTCCCCAGTCTGATGCAGATGAGCCATGTAGTCTGGTTATTTGGATTAGGCAAAGCTCAAGCAAAAAATTCAAGGAGCACGTAGAACTACTGGTTTCTTACTGAGTGCCAGGTTTTGTTCGCAAGTATGGGAAGGAACTGTTACTCCCTGTCTTCCAGTACTTGTTAATCCACCATTCTTGAGTTCCAGCACATACACCTTCCTCTCGTTTCCTTCTCTTTCAGTGGTTTGCCAGGAGGCTGGGCAAAACTCTTATTTGTAGCAAACCTCAAAGCAACAAGGTGCATCTTTTAGTTTTCAGAAGGTTTTTTATGAGAAGTTATTTAAGACAATTCCATTAAATTCCTGTTCTCAAAGACATCTCTTTCAGAGGTAATGAGAATTTTCACTGACTACATGACACTGCCATGTGCATCCTTCGTTTCAAAATAAGAGGACTGACACAAAGCTTCACATATTACAGAGTAGCCAATAAGAGTGCCTACAGAAGTGAATGTTTACACCAAAGCCCATCTCTTTCGTCCCGCTCCCTCAAAGTCCACTTCCTCTATCCCAAGAGCCTTCCTTGTTCCTGATTTTGTAATGATTAGAGAGTACTCAGAATGCAAGCTACAGGAACTGATAAAAGCACAACAAAATTCTAAGTGAACATCTGGTCACGTCTTCCAATTAGTTTGACTGATTAAATCAGAGACATGAAATGCCAGAACTTGTTTTAAACAAAAAGCTACTACTGGACCCTGATGTAATAAAAAAACCTTGTATTTAATGTGATAAATGCTTTGGCAATAGAAAAATGCCATTAAACAGAAGACTTTGTGAAGAATAAAAAAAAAAATACCCTTTAAAATATTTGCAACAGCCTCCTTGGCTTCTGGAGGAAGGACTGAGCTCAAATGCTGAATAAAACGAGGTTTGTGGAAGTCAATGATCAAGTTGCGGAGCTTTTCACTGTGGATGAAAAGATACAAGAATCATGAGTTTCTCACTGAGGAACCACCTAAAAATACTCAAAGTATGAAATTAATCTGACTTCATACCTGACTGGGGAATCTTTCATCAATTTAGAAAGGTTTTCAAAGGGAATTCCTATACCACAGTCTCCTTCTTCATGATCCAACCTAAACGTGGTATACTTGGGGAGCTTTGATAGATTCCTGAAGGATGAAAATAACATGCACACATTCATTCTGTTTACAGCAGTATGTTGATAATGAAAGACTCACTAATAAGAGCACATTTCAAGGAAGCGTAGCCTGAATAATTAAAGTTACTAATAACAAGAATAACCAGAGCATCCATAGAAACTTGTGTTGGAGAGTTTGCAAACATGCTTTTAATCAGTCAACCCAGGTAAATACCTCGGCATAGAGAAATGCCTGACTCCTTCGGTCAGGATGGAAAACTTCAACAGTTGTACCTCCCCAAGCCAAGCAAGAGGAGTCAGACCACATCAGAATGTTTTTGAGACCTGGAAGTGCCTTTTCTTGAAGCCCGTATCACATTGCTATCAAGCAGATGTTTTTCCTTTTGTTCTATTACCTGCCCAACAAACAGGAGATCTTTGTTGCGCTGATTTCTCTCACGTAGCCGGTAGCCAAACCGAGTAAACCATCTTCTTCCCCACTCACAACAACTCTATCACCAACCAATAGGTTTGCTCCAGGCACAACACCATCTTTACGTTGGAAAGAGTGCAGATACTGTCCTTCAGAAACTTCGTGAACTTGATCAGTTCTGATCATGTTTCCAACACAGTCTCCAGCCTTCTCTCTGTGAAGATATTACAAAGAAATTAATTTATCATTAAGCAATAGAAAACATCTAGGTTCCCTTGTAGGGAAAACCACAAGCTGACAATGCCTCCCTTCCAAGTATTCATTTGTAACAGGTTAGAAATTCATCTTACCTTTCCAAAGAGGGTACCGTCCATATATTTTTATATCCCTTTTTACTCTCTCCACTTTGCATCTCCAAGGTTAACATCAGATACCACAGACTGAAGTACTCTAAATGGGAGGTTTTCAGGTGCTGTGTCTCTTTTTCAATAATGGGTACCATAGCAGGAGGAAAAGACACGCTAGACATCCTTTCTTCTACAGCTCTAGGAGTAGAACCAAGCACAGGAAAGAATCAACTCCCATCACATTTCTTGCAAGTCTATGTGTATGAAACACCAATTTAAGATTATAATGTAACACTGAAAAACATTCCACTTAATTTATCATCACTGAAATAAAGTTGATTACGTATGAACAAAGGACATAATCTCATTTAATAACTTTACATCATATCTATGATTTTGAATTAGGGACAATAAGTTAAAGAGCAATTGAAAACATCCCACCAATAGTTCTGCAAACATTTAAACATTTCATCTTTTATTTCTTTCTTAGTAAGATACGAATACCATGGTGATACTTAAGCAAATGGGATTTAACAGTTAATACAAAAACAGACTTCAAGTCAGCTCACCTTGGAAGTAATCATCAATAGGCATTTCTACATAATCATGCATATAAAAATGCAACCAAAGTGAAAACGTTAGTTCAGAAGTTGTTAAAATAGTTAGTGTATTAGGAATAAAGGACTGCTGCAACAGATGAATGTTATAGTTATTTATGAAGCAAATATCAAAACATATTACACTTATGTTATATTACACTTATATTACACAGTTCCCTCAACATTTCATCCCCAAAACTTGAAAAACAAATGAACATTATCTTTCTACAACATCCCCCCAGAAGGTCTCTTGTTCTAATATATCCCATTTCATATCTTTATTATAGAATTTTGGTTCTGTCTTTTATTGTACTAAAAATAAATAAAAAGACAAAACTTTACAATAGCCTAATAACCAACTCCATAATTTGTAAAGTATTTGAACATGACTTTTTTTTAACAGGAGACATAACAGCACCACCACTTCAGTACAGTAATACTGACTGCATCACCTGTGTGAAACCTTTATGGGAAGGTATCAATTACAGAGTCGGTGGGAAAGAGTTGCCCACTCACAACTCAGCTCTATTGATTCAAAAGACTGCCCACTTCAAGAAGTCACGAGGACGTAAATTTGTTTTCTTTTCAATTAAAATTATTATTAGGTTAGAAATAACAAAATCTGTTGTACTCATCAAGTACTTTGCTGAGACTTTTCTTAGATTTTGACATGCCGATAGTACACCTGAGCACAGATGTTACACCTTTATCAGATCAAAGAGAATGTAAGAGTTATGCTAGAGTGCATGGAATGTTGTTTTGGAGTGCAAGAGTTACCAAAAAGAAATAATAAGCCATCTAGATACAAGGATCAAATAACAGTATCAAAGGCTGAAATTATTCTTATTTAATAACAGGAGTCAAACTGTGTTTGTTGTGTTTTGTTTTTTTTTTTACCTGCTATATAGAAAGCAATTGTGAATTTGGGAACAGTATTTACAGGCTTGACTGTCATCAATTACAGGAGGCAAAGCAGCAAGCTGTGACTGCTGTCTTCCCACAGCAGATTTATACGTACTGTGCATTAAGTAGAAGGCCACCTGGTTTCGTAGCTTTATTAATTCTGTCAAGAAAAGAACAAACTAAGCTGATATTTTAAGTGTAGCTTTTAGTCATTCTTAATTCAAAAGAAACTAGGCATCAAACAAGTCAGCTGAGAAGCAGATACTCATAGTCCTAATGTAGTATTAATAAAACATACTTAAGTTTTGAACGTCAACTTACTGGAATAAATCAAATTATGACAAGTGACACATTCAAGTAAACTAGGTTTATGAGAGTAAATCCTGTAAGCCCAACTATTACTAAAATGCTTTGTTATAATTAAGCTAGTTAAGTATGGTTTCCAGGGGAGGAGGACAATGTCACCTCTTCTATCCATGCGAGTTCCACTAACAGGATACATAGTACCAGTTTTAAGGTAAAGAAGAAATCCAGCTTCGGGATCTGCTCTCCGTTCTAAATTCAACAACGTATACAAGATAACCTGCAAACATTTATATAAAGCTTATTGTGTGTCATATATATAATAACATTAACACAGCTTTCTAAAATAATTTATGCGAGCAGCCATTACTAGTACAAATAACATAGAAAGCATAACTAATAAGCATGTAACGAAGCACTTGAATTAAAAGGTATCTTCCTTAACAAAAGCTTAAACATGGCTACTACCCCTCACTCTATCTGTCAAGATGCACAACCATAACTCTTGAAGCTCTTTGCCTTGAACTAATAATTGAATGCATAGTAAGAAGAGATTAATCAACAGTTCTCCAGGATAAAAGCCATAAAGGTGTTTGAAAGCATTAAACACACATACACATCCCACACCACACCGCAGTCAATATTTTAATCAGCAGTTTGAGCATGCCAGGGCTGGTTATCCATAAATCCAGATTACACCACAAAATGTTTCGTATTCTGAAGGCAAAGTCAGTCATTCTAATAAAACAGATTACTTACAGCCACCAAGAGTCAAATTACACTTTTTGTTTTTGCGTACCTGACTCCTGTGCTCTATAGAGTTTGATTCCTTGCCAGACTTGAGCTCTAATGGCATTATCCTGGTCTGTACACCAGACTGGCGATGGATTTTCACCCTGGCTGTAACATCAATCTTTCCCTTCAGTCCAAACCTGGGAGACCAAATGTTCTCTTCAATGTCTAAGATATCTACAATTTCTACTTTAGAAGAGCAATCTCTTGTTTTGTCTTCACTTGGCCTAGGAAGAAACCAAAGGAAGTGGGAAGTTAGTAATTTTCCTTAACATTTCAACATTAAAACACATCATAGTATGCACCCACTTAAGAAGTATATTGAGTCTCACAGAAGCTATCTTCCCATTGGTGGAGGAAGCATCAGTTATTTTTAATTGCAAGTTAGCATGTAGCTTTGCTGTTCACTTAAGTTTTAAAGCTAAAATAGATTTTTAAACTGCTTTTGATAGCTTTATAATGATCATTCTTAATGTCTTTCCCGTTCTTAATTTCGTTTCCACTACTCCTAATTGCAACTAAACACAAAGCTCGATATTTAGGCACCAAGGCAATGAACTGCTCTGTGTTACCAAAGAGATCTGTACAAAGATCTCTTCTAAAAATTAGAAATGTCCCAAACAAGACATACAATTTAGGATGCCCTTAATTTCTAATTTTGGATTCTTACAGTTTTAGTTGTATTTTATTTTGGTTAGCTGGATTGCGCATGAACTCCTCCGTCCACTTAAAAAATGAAGGCAAATATTCTTCTATCTCCTGCATTATCTCTGTTTGTTTCAGTTTTAAGTGATACCTACAAAATAAAACCACTTACATTAGGGAAATAGCAAAATTAGCTCCACCTTTGGTACACAAGTACTTCACACTCGTGGAAATAATTGCCAAGTTTAAAGAACCATCTTTGAAACAGACAACACCGCATTCGTGTCACCTGATTAATTCATAAAACTAAAGCTGAGCACCCATTATGAGAAAGAAACTGTGTTTCCAATATAACTATAGCAGGCCAGGCATACTACATTACATGATAGAGCAGGGAAATGTAAGAGATACCAAAATATCATTAAGCGATACTGTTCAGTAGAACACTCTCCTAATAACAGTAACAATTTGTTAAAGCATCTAGTCTTCCAAACATAAAAACAGATATGTCCAATGCTACTTACATTTCTTTGAGATACTTTTGCCCATAAACAATTTTATGGGCCAGTTCCCCTACTTTTTCAGGTGATAAGTTATTTGTTACAGATTGCTGGAAAATTTCATGAAGAATTGTACCAATGAGTGTCTGCCGTGAACCAGACTCGGACCCCTGCAATAGAAGTCATACAGTATAAAAGCTTTAAGATTCACATTCACTTCATGCAAGCTTTCTACAGAATCCCTGGGCTTATTTGCTGTACTTGACTCATCTCAATTGTTTAACAGTAAAATTGTTAGATCTTTCACCTCAATTATTACTATGGATTCAAATGTGACTGCACGTACAAACTGCAGCGAGTCTCTCCTATTGCTTCCTCTCCCATCTTTATTCCCAATCTGCTATTAGGATGCAATCCCTATATATCATTGAATGGCTTGGGTTGGAAGGGACCCCAAGGATCATCAAGCTCCAACTCGCCTGCCACAGGCAGGGCCACCAACATCCAGATCTGGTACTAGAACAGGTTGCCCAGAGCTCCATCCAACCTGGTCTTTATCCTGGTCCTACACTTTAATTTCTCATTCCAGCCACAGTTCCAGCCTGTTTACACTTTGTTGCAGTTATCTTGCCCATTTGGATTTACCATTGTCTAGTTCTCCTCAGCTGGAACCAGCAGCTGTTGCTCCTCTGCTGTTCATGTGTCAGCAAGGACGCTACCATGAGAAACCTTTCCTCTCTCCAAGTTCCAGTACAGTTGGATTCAGACTTCAGAATTAGCCCACACCAACCCTGACTACAGTACAGGTATACACAACAGCTAGATATTGAACTACACGTGTTGCTCATGGGGTACTGGAAGACTTTGCTGAACTGGCTAATGTTTCAGAAGCTTTTCACTGGCCACATAAGATGACATTTTCATATGGACAACCAGAGGTGCATACCTCACAAAGACTTCATATGCACAAGAAAACACGGCTAGGAATGAAAAGAGTATAAAAGAAGTTGCCAGAAATTTAGAGAGGGAGGGATATTTTTGTCCCAATTTCTGTATTAGGAGCACAGGATAATTTATACTGAAATTCCCAAAGCCAAACAGAAAAACCCAAACACACACACACAGTCCAAATGTTAAGTTTTCCCTCCAAATTGCTCTTCTTTTGTAAACATTATGACTGGCTACTGACATTTAAGAGTATCATGTATAAAACAGTTATAGCATTGAGCTAAGCTACCTGTCTCAGCTGCAACATTAGCCTGTTAGAACATTGGCTGCTCTAGCACTGACACTTACCCTAAACCTTTCACTCAGCACCGCTTTTCTCATACACCGAATGCTACTTGATATCGTCGTGCCAGAGAGCAGCAAATCAGGGTAAAGAACGAGATACCCAGACTGCTCGTTTATGATCCACGTGCCAGAGCTGCGGTCCCCTTCTAAATGAATGATGTCTCCAGGAACAACTGGAACAGACTCCCTATGAAGCGAAACACGGAAACATCAATTTGCAAAGGATACCACGCGTAGGGAATTACACATTCAACGTACTTTGAAACCTGAGGTAACTGTGAGCACTTTACTGACAAAACCTCAGTTCTGGGCACCAGACGAG
The DNA here is from genome assembly GCA_013399175.1 of Odontophorus gujanensis. Classification (NCBI taxonomy): domain Eukaryota; kingdom Metazoa; phylum Chordata; class Aves; order Galliformes; family Odontophoridae; genus Odontophorus; species Odontophorus gujanensis. The sequence goes on from VXAB01004850.1 coordinate 491,649, forward strand.
GCAGCTCTCGGCCCTCCCCGGCTCCCCACGGCTCACCAGCCGTCCTGGAGGACGCACAGCTCCGTGTGTCCCGGCGATGGGGAACAGGTGACGGTCAGGTGCTTCTCGGGGTCGCGTCCCTGTCCCCGCAGCAGGCTGACGCGCAGCACGATGTACCTGTTGTTCACCCCGCTCCTGAGCGCGGCGTTACAGGGCTCGCCCATTGTCTTCTGAAAGCTGAAGGCACGGTTAACGCACTGCAGTAAGCGACCGTGAAACAGCCCGACACAACCCCGACCCCGACCCCAACCCCGCGGCCCCACAACCGCCAACAGGCACTGCGCGTGCGCAGCACGACCCGCCTCTCGCGCCTGGCCGTAAGTCCCACCCCCCCAGCTCGGGCATTGGTGGGGAGGAAAGTAGAACAGCCAATGGGAGACACCGGAGGGCGGTGCGCGCTTCCCGCGCGCGGGATGAAAAGCTGAAATTGAGCGGCCGCGCCGTAAGGGAATTGAATGGTCGACTGTGCGCATGCGCGCGGCTGCGGGGCAGCGCTCCTCGAGTGGGAAGCAATATAGAATTAAAGGTGCTTTTCTCAGACGTCTGTGGGTGAACCTCAGCCCGGGAGCTGAGCGTCTCCTGAGGCAAACACCTGCAGCCAGGCTGCGGTTCTGAGAGGAGATGGAAATGCTCTTAAGCGGCCCCTTTCCTCAGGGGTAACCCTCAAATACACACAGCCGATATTTATTTAGCTTTCCCAACTGGATAGTTAGCATGTTTGAGCTGTTATATACGTAGGCACACAATTTGGTATGGTATTAAGACAGATTTTACTTTGTACATGTGATAACCTTGCATTCTGTAGGCTCTATCTCTACATTTCCCATACACAGAGGAAAAAAAAAACAATACAGACAGGGGAATGTAGCAGTCTAAAAAGGAGATTCACATGCAGGCAAGTCTTTCAGTGAACTGCCTGTAAACTATGTAGGCAATGTGTAAATAAACGCCTCAGTGACAGCCAGCAGAAGTTTCCATTCTAAGAACACGGAGTTGAACTTAAGGATTTTTCATTGAAGACAACATTTGGTCCCTGGAAACGAACCATCACACTGAGATTTTCAGGACATGGTATGGATAAGCCTGTACAGGGATTCTGACCTGAAGGAGTCCTGAAATTGAGAGGTTTCCTTTTCTGCTTTTATATATGATCTGCACTTGCAAGTAAACAAAAACTAAACTTAAAAACATCTTGGAGTTGCAAAAAATGTTTTCTAACATGTTGTTTCTGCGTGTTCGTTTGTTTTTTTCCCCACATAGAGAAAGCTTTTAAAATTGATTTTGAAGCAGTTGTGTCAATTTATATTAATTTTTAGAGTTTCTAGAAAGGATGTGTACAAAGGTGAAACATTTGAAAAACCAGAACTAGTTTGAAAACAAAACCATAAGCTGATGACCACCACCTTCCTTAAGATTTAATTGCTGACAACCCAATAACTTCAGTGTAGTAAGAGAGTGGTTAAAAAGAAATAACTAACCTCAGCTTCTCAAGTAGGGGCAATTTAATTGGAAGATGAACTCAAATCCAGCATCTTGACTAATGAAAATGTTGGGTCTTCCAATAGCAATTAAAAGCTCTTCACAGCTCACATACCTGGAATATACTGTGTATATTAGTTAGTAATTTTAAAAGCAGAAATAGACATGTCGAAGTCAAAGTAAGATGGACTACTGTGGGAAATACAGCCTGTCAGATATATAAAATACAGTAGTCAGATACTCAAAATAGGGTCCCGATTAAGAAATATATTTAATAATAACTTTTCTAAAAATGGTTAGACATATCTACTGAAAAAATTAGAAACAAGTCCCCACTCTTCCAGCCCCCTTTTTCTCTTCGTAGACCTTTCTGAAGTATTTTAATACTTTCAAGTAGAATTATTAATGCACTTGTAAGTTTGATTTTGACAAAGTAATGCTGAGGATATAGCACTGTAGCACTATTTTTCACATTCCTTATCCTACTCAACTGTTCTGGTGACACGTTTTACTACTGCTTTCTTCTCAAGCATGAGCATGGTGGATTCTGCTTTACACATACATACACACAGAAAATCACACAAATATATTCATTCAAAAATTTTAATAAAATAAATTCAAATACATCTTGTTCTCTGCCCATAACTGTGTAGTTAAATATAAAAGAAATAGATACTTTCAAGAAACCAGAAAAAAAAAAGTCATAAAAGTTGGTTTGAGATACATAACTCAAAATCCAGACTGCCAGACTTTTCAAAACGAAGCAAACCGATCATACAATCCACAGATTTCTTTAATATAACTGTTACCAATTCTTAAAGGACACTGCTAAAATATCACAATAAATAAATAACTTATATCACTTAAGTAAATGCTTTCCAACTTCTCAATTCAAGTGAATAAAATCAGGAGTACCAACGCAAATTATGTGAGTCTGAACGACAACGCTCTCTACAAGGAACTGCAGGAGAAGTGTGATAGTCTATTGCATACCATACTTTACAAATAACACATACACACATATACAGGCTCAATTATAATCTTCATTTTCCTCTACCACGCCCCAGAGGTTGAATATGGTCCATATGCCTAAATACAAAAGTGCAGCAGCATGCAGACTTGTTTGTCACCATGTTTTAAGGTAGGGACAGACCTGCTTACAAGAGCCAGTCCTTCAAAGCACGTAACGTACTCAAAGCCTTCAATAAACTGAATTGAGAACATTAAAGCTCTAAGGAAAAGGTACAGAGATGCCTTGTAAGATTGCGTGCTAACTGCCTTAAGATCTCTTCTAGCACTTGTCACTGTACAAGTTTCCCAATTTATTTGTGTAGACACAGATATCTTTTTAAATAGAATGCATGCAAAGAAACTGGTTTCCAAATTGCAAGATTGCTGATGATGTTAAATACATCTCGACACTTTTTATCAGAGAGGATGAAAAAACTTCCTTATGCACCCACACAAAGATACATGCTTTGTTCTTAACATATAGAAAACTCATACAAAAGGCAAAAAGAAAAGATGGTTAAATTGTGATCTACTGAGTTCAGCTTCTACAAGAGCTGGCAAGAATATGAAAATCAAAGAAGTTCAATCAATTAGAATTTTAAGGAAGAACAGATGTCTAACCACAAGCTTAGAAAACAATATAATCATGTGTTTAACTACTGGAACGGTGATAAAACTCAACAACTAACAGCTTGAAACCCATATAAAATGTGGGTGTCATTTTCAATCTGTGCCATTCTTAACATTTAATGAATGAAGCCCAGAAGATTAAGTGCAGAAAATGCTTATCGCTAACCAATGCTTAACATGATCTGTCTCCCAGTTTGACTCCAGGAAATCAACCACGTTTTGGCAAATGAAATGAAGTTGTCAGACAACAGCAGTGCCACAGTATCATATATACTTCAAGTAATTTATTCACCAAGATAACTTTTACATTAAAGCTTTAAAAAGTTTAGTTGAGGCGCAAGAATTGTTTCATAAGTTCATACGTGGTAAAAGCCACAGCCTGGGAAGGAATACAACGAATGTAATTTAGCGATAGGCCACGGTACAATCCTCTTCGTATTCCATGCTGTTGATACACATATTTGAGCGTCTGCACCATTGTACTGGAAAAACAAGAACTTGAATCATTATTGAATATACACATTCGATAGTTAGAATCATTTTCTTAAATACAAGACGTTCTTCTATTTGGTTCTTGAAAGCGACATATGGAAAAACATGCGACTTCATACAGCAGAGCATGACAATCCTTTTAGGGCTCATAAGACAGTCTGAGCTCCTGCAAGAAATTTGGGTTCAAAGGCTGGAAACTGGAAAGAAGGTGGTGCAATCTCATGTAAAGAAGCTTCAGCCTGAAAATATTCTGCCCTAAAAGAAGTAATAAGGAATTCTAGACCAGCACAATGGCTACACACTGCTTTCCATCTGTTAGGCAGCAGTTAAGATGCACCATTTTTGTCTTACAGAGTAAGACAATACTTTAATTTTATTGTTCTTTCACAATACTGAGTAGCAGAAAAATAAATTTGCCCATAGTAGTGCACACTTCTTACGTTACTCGTCGGTACTCAGGTTTTGCATCTCATTCTTCAGCACAGGATCATAGATGTCCTCCTAAAATCCTGCAGATAAGGTTTGTTTGGCCCTGTATTCTATAACTTGCATGCGTGCAGCCTCTGTGCTCCAAGCAAAAATCTATTTTCTCATGAGATAAATGCAGTGATTTCTGTGAATGTTAAACCTTATTCAAAGTCAAATTTGCAGTAGTGATGCAAGGAGGAAGGTGTTCCTCACATACCTATACTGAAACTGAGCCAGCAGTCATTAAAATACAAAGCCTTGGAGTAAAAATCTGTAAGATTGCCTATCTCTAAGAGTATCTTCAATATGCTTCAAAACTTCAAGATTTCCTTCTTCTATTATCTTCCCATCCTCTAAAGATAAATGTCTACTTGTCCTACTCTCTCCAAGCAGTCGTAACAGAATTGTTAAGTGGGAAAGCCTAAGTGTAAAAGCATTCATTATCACAAATGCAGGAAGCAAAATCCAAGGACAACTGGCAAATTTTTATTGTAAAACATCTGGAGTGGAAAGCAGTCAAGGAATAAACCTTATGCCGCCAATGAAAAGTAAAACATCAATCTGCACAGTAATCCATCTCTTAAGGTATTTACGAAAGGTCATTAAGCAAGTCTGCTGCCTGTAAGATCCAACTCACCACACAGGTGGTGAGCACCCGATTCAGGTACACAACACACAAAATCAAAAGTAAGCAAGATAAAATTTCCCTGGAGCTAGATTTGGTTGGGGCAATTTGAAACTCAGAATGTTCTCCAAAATGACAATTTAATACTATGATTTTAAGGATGTTATGGTATTTCAACCTTTGCTGGACTAAAGCATATAACTAAAAGAACTGCAGGAGCTCTAACTACAATCAGTGTGTGCAATGTTACTGTAATTGAGGATAATAAATCAGGTCAAAGGAAGCAGTATTACATCAAGTAATCTTGAGAACAGATTCCGCACCATTAAAAAACAGACCTGGAAACATCTCATTTCTGTAGAAGCAGCTAGTTTGTCCCTTAGGAATCCTAGTGATGCCAAGGATCAGTTAGTTGAGTAAAAACATATGCCAATATTTTTTCATACACAGCGTTACTAACAATACAAAAGCATACTTCAATTCCTGTGTTTGTTTTTATTTCTGAACCCCAGCTTTTGTCCAGCTGCGTGGAAACATAACACATTACATTAGAAGCGTGAAGAAATCAACAGCACAGGAAGTCTTCTTTTACTTTTAAACTAAGAATTCAGCATTGCTTGGATATCTAAGAATTCAGTTACTAAAGATGAAAATACTTACAGGCACTTTTCAGAGTCTGGGAGAACTGCTCCTAACTGCATCCGCCTACGAGTTACATCAAGGGGATATCTACAGAGGAGATATTTGAACAGCAGTTCAACCAGATGCGTGGTGACTATACCAATATTGCTGTGTTGGTTTGGTTTTGTTCTGTTCTAAATTGGAAAAGAGAATACAAAGAAGTCCATCTGCAACCTCCAAGCTCCCTTTTCAGTGAGTCAGGAATTCAGCTTAGATTCTCAACACAGCTGAAAGTTCCCCAAAAAGGGAGACTCTCACTATACAACCAAAACCAGCAAATCAGATCTCTTAATATATTCCATTTGGCACAAGTAAGGAAGACACATGAAGATCAGATGAGAGTATAAAACAGTCTGTAAAACACTGGAGGGAGAAGACACCTGAATCAAAAATAAAATTAATGGTATAAGATTAATAGAAAATGTATGTTGCATAAGTGATGTAATGCAGTGAATGATTTAGTGAAAAACTGATGCCATAGAAGTCTATCAAATTGATTTGATTTATGGCCAAAAGAAAACATGGCGAGGACAGTATGAGAATGGAGAAAACAGGCAAAGTAATAACAAAGTAATGCCAAACACAATATCTTAGGCTTTCTTTGCTTTCAATTCTTAGACTTTGCGGGTTACACCATCTTAAAATGAACTGGAATAATACAATTATCCCATGATGTTAACAGACCAAATTTCACAGCATACCAAACAAGATTCCAGCTGATTTTCGCTTTTTCTGTTCATTGTAATTGACTCAATGCATTGATCTTTAAAGCCCCTGAGGATTAAATAAATATTTACTAAGTGAAACGATACGAAATAACTGAATTGCAGTGTCTGACTGAAAAAAAAAACACCTTATTAACACTAGGCTTACCAAAAAAAAAAATCATATTCTCAGACAAAATACTTTTCTCTAGAACAAACATCTATATAGGAAAAAATAACATTCAATACCCAAACTTACGATATCGTCTGAGCTATTGCGCCAGCTATGCCACCACACAGCAGATTTATATGTGTTTTCAAAACTAAGACATCGGGATTATCTAAGGAAGGCCGTCCAAGCAAGTTAGGTGCTTGAGCAAGTCCAATGCTCTTTAAGGTACCAAAGGTAAAAAAAGAAAAACCTAAAAGGAAATTTAATTTTATGTACTTTCACAAAAGAGCAAAATATTTGTTGATGTACTTATCATCATCATAAACAAAAAGCTGCAATTACAAAAATCAATTATTTTCCAACCCTATTAGAAGTTTTTCTTAAGAAACAGATAAATAATAAACTTAGAGCTTTACCATAATTTCTCTCCTAATTAATCACTGTTTATAATTAGCATTAAAAGAGTGCTTTAAATAAGCTCAACTGCGGCTTTTAAATTACTTCTTTTTTTTTCTGTTAAAAGTAACCCCTAAGATCTGTTTAACCAAAAAACATGTCTCATCCTCTAAAGATGAGTGTAGTTTCAGCATCATTTCTGATGTTCCTCCATCCCAGGTCACCCACTGCTTTGGCTCGGCTAAGTATTTATATAGAAGTCACCAGGAGATGGAGCCACCACCTACAGGGCTCTGCCCTCGTATGGATTTACGTGGGAGTGACCACCTGCACTCTTTTTTGGGGGGTAAAACTGGGAAGCAGAAGAGAGAACTGTTACTTTATCTCTTTTCCCTCTCAATTCCAAGTCTCAGAAAATCAGAAAAGTTTTGCCTATGGAAGGCACTTCAACACACTGATCAATTTAGGTAAAGACTGAAGAGCCACAAATGCTTCTAGCAGCCTCCCCTCTCTGTTCAGTGAAACACAAAATCCTGGGTTTTAATGGAAGCTACTTCATTTGATGTGTATATATATTAAGCAAATTGAGTAGTGTGCATACATGCTGAGGGATTTCTGTGCTCTGTTTTTAACTTACCCGCGTATGGAGCCATTCCTACAACAGTTGGCATCAGCCCTCTGTAGAACCCACTAAAACCACCTTCCTTTGAAAGAAAAATACATTCATGTTTGTGGCAAGAAATACAACAAATGTCTTAAGCTACATATCTGTTTGTACAGGCTCGTGACAGCGATCTGACTAGCATCATCTAGCAACAAGGAGCTATCATCAAGTTGCATTTCTTGTGTCTGAAGAACTGATGGGACAACTACCTAGCTCCATAGGGGATACAGAAGGGAAAATGAAAAAACATCTACATCTGGCATCGTAACCTCAGATATATATCTGCATTACACATATCCCTCCTCCCCAGATATTTTGGTAACACTTCTATGTGCTACTGAAACACAACTTTTCTTTGTTTTCACCTCCCACTTACACAAGGCTTAGCTACTACATCTTCGCAGCCTAAGTAGAAGGAAGCACCCAGATAATTTTTTACATTAAGTTCAGTGTGCACGCAATGAATTCATTTTCCACCAGGTCACTAATTTCAATGCAGTGCAACATTACTTAAAGAGTATATTTTGCTTTGATAGGACTGAAGATTAAAAGAAAAAATACCTTTGTGTAAATCATCTTGAATGCATGGATAATTCCCATGTACTTGTGTTCCCCTTTTACTTGGAATGCCAGACGAACTCTAACCATATCAAGAGGGTAAGTACAAATCACTGCTGTAATACCTTTATTAAAAACAAAAACAAAACAGGCAAACAAAACTCACCTACACCTTATCTGTTTCTAGGATTATTTTGAAAAATCAGAATTTCCTTTTGTGGCAGTGAATGTAATAGCATACACAGGTTATTTTGTTGAAAAAAGTACCTGAAAACTCACTTATATTCATCAAACAGGAACCTCAGCAACACACAAAGGATTTATGCTTATACTTGGTGTTCACTGAAGCTGCACTTAATGCCTTGATCCTTCTGCAGAGACACAGCCTTAACTGTATTCACACAAGCAGTCTTCTTCACAGCTCAGAAACAGCAGGCTACTCAAGTGCATCAGCCTTTACTGGATTGCAACCACAAAATCTAATCCTACTTCACCTAGTAAATAAATAAATCACCATTAACATGTTTAATTTGCAAAAACCCGTGTCAAAATTCAAATATGTGATTACTGGATGTATTTATCTACTGCACCTGAAAATACAGTATTTTAAGTAAATTCAGGAGCCTAGTCACAAAGAGTACTGACCTGAACTCTAACAGATACCTGAATACCAAGTCCTGCCTACCACTAGTCTTTGACTTAACCCACTCAGTTACTGACAAATTATATGGAAGGAATGGTTAAAACAGATTATTAAAACAGTTATTTTTTGGTGTCATAACACTGGAACTGATAAAAATAAAATAACAGAGAAAAAGAAGAAAGCAAAAGAGTTTATGATTCATATTCTGCTTTCTAGCAACTGCTCTTCTGTATCTAAAGAACACCCTTAAAATTGATCCCACAGGAGATGAGCACCTTTTGAGCACTGGTAGGAAATTGCACTTCCTCTCAAGTTTTAATAGTCTGTTAATTATATCTCTTTTTGTATGTGCATCATTTCCTCCCTCTTGTGTAAGGTCAAGAGAAAGCCACAACAGGAAGGAGACAAAATTGGAACAAAGATTACAAAAAAAAAAAAAAAAAAACCCAACTGTTTCAGCAAAGAGTGCTAACTTTCAGATCTGGAGAGAGAAAAGTGGCAGAAGGACCTGACATAAAACAACATCAGATGGGGTTAGGGAAAAAAAAACAACGGCATGAGGGGCATACTGAAAAAGCTGACACTGGTCAACTGAGTCAACTGTCAACTGAGTTTGTGTCTTTCTGGAGTATTCTACCAGTAATGTTTATTCCAGAAGACAAAAAACATCTTTTTAGATATTCTGGACCATTCCTCTGAACAAAAAAGAACAAACCTGCAATTGGTTTTTGATTTTTTGGAAGCTGCAAAACACCAGAGCAATCTTAGGACTGTTTCCACTGGCCTACATCATTAAACTCAATCCCTGCAGCCTTTTCCCAAGGCATTTCCCAAGATGTCTGGAAATACTGTAAAACTGACAATTCAAGCTACTTCAATAAAAGGGTGGGAAAAAAGGGAGCGAGAAAAGGCTATTACAGAGCTTAAAGAGTCCACAGGAAAGTTATCCTAATACAAAACAGAAACTCATCCCCCTTCTTTTTCTAATCATGCACTGATAAGCATCCAGGAACACTCTCTGAAGAAGCAAAGAATCAGATGGGACTGAAAGAAATCACATCCAGTAAATAGGACCTTTAAATAGGACCCTTTTTTCACTTTAAATTAAAATTGTGTAGCGATGGATTCCAGAGAGGAGAAGAAAAAAAGAGTATTTTAAACATTTGCAGTTTGAAAAAGCCACAAAACACGCTTTCCTGGAGCAACTCAGAGTGGTATGTTACTGCTCACTACTCCTAAGAGCTAAATGTATGCCAGAGAAGGAGCCAGACTTCCTTTGAGGCTCAGGAGAGACATTATCTTTCTGTGAGGAACAGTAAACTTCCCCAAACCTGACTACACGAACGCTGATCTCATCTCTACTCCCTTAACACTATGACGTATGAGAAGACAGACCGGAACACCTTCAGGATGATTCCCTCTCCCAACTAATGTAAGTCTATCTAGAAATCTCTCCCTCGGTTGGTTTATCAGGACAGAATTGGGAGTCTGCCCACTTCAGAGATGTGTATGGCAAATCCCAGCTTCCTATCTGAAATAACCACAATAGCACAAATACCGCTCCTCCTCCTCTACCACTTCTTCAAACACAGCAACTTTTTCATTGCAAATGTTGACTCAGAAGTACCTGCCCTGCTGAAGGCAAGAAACTGTCAGGGAGAGAGTATTTTACTTCATCACTTCTTCAAGCACCTCTGACCACTCTCAGGGACAAGATTCTGGGTTACACAAACTTTTCCTGAGCCTTAGCATAACTAAAGCACAACAGGAATTGGACTGTCCAGCCTGTGGAAGCTGACCACGAGATCAGGTATAGGCAAAGAGCAGTCTCAAAGTTCCCTACTATTCCTCCATTTTCTTTCTTCAAAATCAAAAATTAAAATACCTAGGGCAAGGAAATACCAAGTGAAACATGTTTTAAAAGATCAGAAACTGCAGATGTATCTGTTGCATATGTTTTCCTGAGGTCTCCATCACGTTCTACATAGATCAAATTAGTACAGCCAGGTTATTCTGAGGTATGCAGCTCCAAAAACGACAAACACAAGTCACAGCCTTCAACTGCAGGAGATATATTCCTCCTCATAAAAGAGATTAATATATCAAGGAAGTATGTTCCATAAAAAACAAAGCTTTGGGAACTATATGAAGACAGAAAAAGCTGATGGTAAAGAACATGCATAATTTACAAGTCCAGGTATGTCTAGACGCTTAATACCTAATTGTATTTCTTGCTAAATTGCACCTGGAAAAGTAGACAGCAGACTGTTTTAAAATGTTGACTCAATTAAATAACTTATTTACATCCTATTTAAAATTGACATTGCATCCTCCTAAATCCAGAGAATTTTTTAATCACATTTATTAAGTAAAACAAAACCAAACAAACCAGCACCATGCATTCTGTATTAGGGTCTTTGTTAGTTTGTTTGGACGTTAATCAAGTTCAGGGGAGAAAAATAGGCATTTCTGTATTTTACTTCAAATTTTTCATTAAGAAAATTGAAAGATACAGATTTGCAAAGTCGTTCTGTAATACAGGTGTTATTTGACTATTTTGTTTCCTTGACACCACTAACATCTATGATTTCTCTATCTCCTTCTCAGCTCTGTCCTTGCTTAAAAGAAGTTATAAGTCATTTATCTGTTAATGAGGTGTTACAGCTGAAATTTAAATCACACAAGACCCAGGAAATTCAGAGTTGAAGCCTCCCCAGTAACTTTAGCCTCCTTAAATGTACGCATTACAATAGGTTCTTCTGGTCCTCATTCTGCTACCTCCCGCCTCGCCTCTCCCTGTGGATAAGCCTTTGATCCCGTTTATCAGTTACAAAAGATACCCAAATGTTTCCCACCATTTTGAAGCCGATTCGGGTCTTCTGACTGCTAGCAATGTTGGGAACACTGAAACAAGCAACATTTAAGTAACTGTATCATGCGCCCAAGTGAATGCAGACAGCTGTGTGGCTGGATGGCACAAGAGGGACAACAAGTAACACGACACAAGGGCTGGCCACATTCAACTGCAGTGTTCATTTTTAGGAAACGGTGAAGACCTCACTCCACCAACACAGAGGTGCATGAAGCACATACCCCCTCAGTCATGTAAACACGGAAGAAACAAAATAATATCCCTACAGCCTTCTCATTTTGTTTGCAGTTCTAGAGAACTTCTATATCTAAGATTCTGGACTCAGTGCTCCCCTTGGTGACTCCTTCCACCCCTTCATTTTCTTTCCTTATCTAATGCTAATGCCACCCATACTAAGGCTGCAGTGTTGTGATACTACTACCATAACTGTGTGCTATATTCATACATTTCACTCGACCATGGTTACCAGACAGTGCTGTACAGATTTTATTTCTGTCACTCTTACCATGCAAGACTGATTTGACTAGAAAGGCACTCAAAACTATTAATTTATCCATGCAATGAATTCCTCAGTAGCATCCATTTTTCCCTCTTCTCCCCCTCACAAAGAAACTACATTTTCATACATTCCTACTAATAAAGGACTGTCAGTGAACAGTATAAGGACTGCTTTACAAAGTGAAAACACATATGAAGAACCACCCTGATGAAAAATTTGCCTACTGCTATTTAACTTCCTCTCTTTACTCTGAGCTACTTCAGCTCAGAAATGACGAGCAGGAGAAAAATAAGACACGTATAACTATATTATCTGGTGGCAGTGAACAACCATCTTTTTCCGACAGCTATTGCACCAGTTCCTATGTTGCATGTTAAAAATACAAACGTTTCTGGGAATTCCAAAGAATCTCTCAACTTTTCTGAGTGTATATTCAACCTAGCAGCAATGGCAGACAAGCTGATGAGCCAGCCCTGCTACAACCTCCACCTTGATTCTTCATCCTGATGGCACTGGATTGCTCATCTGTCAGAAGCCATAACGAACACCACAGACACTGTGCTTTACACCACAACATTTGAACAATTTTAGAGAATACTCTTACACAGTTTTCAACTAAGTAACTATTTGTTATATTAACCATTTTTTGAGTATTTTTACTTAATACAAATTTGCAAAAGTTAGACCTGAAAACTTATTAAATCGTCCTCTAAATAAATATTGACTTTTCAGTGGGAAGGACGTTTGAAATGCAAGTACAAAGCTATACCTGCCATGGATCCAGCCATCAATCGATGCACATGCCCTGAAATCCCAAGGTGCTGCTTTATTACCTACAAAATATGGAATGTTTACAACAGTTTATAGGAGAAAATATAGGGAAATACATCACAGCGTTTTACTAACACATGAATGAATCCTGTAGCTCCTATAAGAAGTTTACAACTCTACAAACTCAAACCAGAGCACTTAATCACTGCTAGAAGAGTTTGCCTTGGTACCAATTTCTTACTAAGATCACCAAAGCACTAAGATTCTTCTAGCAAGGCAGGATGAGTGGCTGAAGTCATTTGTACTTCAGAAGCTCGCTGACTGCTGTTGAGTTATCCACCTGGTTCAACCAAGGCAAACTCCGTACTATCTCTTTCTATCTCTTTATAGGGTGCAAAGAACATTGAGCAAAGTTTCAGAATTATGTGTTTGATAAGAGAAAATTGTTCTCTCACACAGAGCATGTGAAACTTATAAAGAAACTTTTATGACCTTAACTGAATTAAAAAAAAAAAAAAAAGAGGGAAGAAGAACTTCCTAAACTACATGAAGTCTTGCAAGGAAGTCAGAAACCAGAACACCTGAAGCTCACTGCAGTTATCTGTTTGCATCAGCCTGCTGCAGTCTGCTCGTTTGGAAAGGGAACCCCAGTCTGTAACATACTGCCTAGTACAGGTTCTGCTGTTCACTTCACTGGGTACTAAATGTACCCTTTCAAACATGAAATTCCTCATAACTAACAGTAACACCATGTTTCACCACCTATAGGGTTAAAAACAGTCATGCTAACACCTGACATTTCAAAAAATGTTGCAGAGATTTATTATGAATGAGTTATGAAAGAGTAAATGTATGAGAATAGAAAGGAATACACACATCTTGCAGGGCCCTGAGTTAAGCATATCTTCTCTTCCAGCTCATTTTTATCTACACTGACAGTCATTTCTCAGGTCAAACACAGCAGTCATTTAGCCAGACAGACTTTGAAGTTTACAGTTATTCTACCCATCAGGTACTAAGAATTTCAACGCAGTATAATAAAGAATTAAGAGCTTAAATTTTCTGTTCTGTTCCTACTACATTTACAAAGGGCTATTTTTTTAGCAACACAACTGACAGCAGACCTCAATAAATACTATATATGCACACACATAGGCACACATACAATATACAATAGAAAGCTACAAAAACTGTTGGCAATTTTGTTTTCCTTAAGCAACACTCCGAACAGTTTCACTGTTGCCCTGACACTTTGAAAGGGTAGACTCAGATAAAATCCAGCAACCCTGTGGGAGATGTGCAGAGAAATAGAAAGATGCAGAATTTTCAGTGTTAGTTTTGATCACTTTAAAAAAAAATCTCTATTCACTGTAACCAGGGGAAAAAAACAGAAAAATCAAAATAAACTCTACTACCTTTTTGTATTGGTCAAACGCCATAAATTGGATTGCACCGTATGGAAAGATTCTAATCATCATTGCCCCATTTCCTTTATACAGCCCAAGGTAACCTTCCTTTTTGGGGACAGCACACAACGTAGAAAACACTCCTGCAAGCAATGCAAAGATTTAACAATTACATTGGGAAAAAAAAATCAAGCAAGTCTTACTGACTACAGGAAAATATGCACAGAAATAAAGCCCAACCTCATGGCTCATGTAGTAACAGAGTGCAAAATGCACTTATCCACACCCAACCACTGACAGAAGGAAGAGGTTTAAGGTTAAGTTATTAAGGTTTTTTTGCCTTTCTTTTCTCAAGTAAAGGAATAAACAATAACAGTAGATCAGTTTTCACATTCATACGCAACTGCTTAATAGAAAGCTTACACATTTCTGATTTTCAGGCAGAAAAGAAAGGCTGATGATAAGCTTCCATTTAAAAATTAAATCAAGCACATGTTAATTAGTTTCAGTGGTCCTAAGGATACAATATTAAAGCTCTTTTTACTATTTTACACTCATTATATGCATCTAGAAATGTTTATCCTGCAACTAGAATTGAAGAGTTACTGTTTTTATTCCCCACAGCACGTGCTCTGAGACCCACGAGCCATGAGCTCTGCAGAGCAGGGGCAGGAAACAGATTCAGTGAGGATGTGATGAACTAACCTACTCTCAGGTATGCCATGCCATCTGTCTTCCTTGCCTACGCATACCAAGAACATTCATTCAAATCAAACGTGTTTTTAATGATCAAAATCATACGTAACACCCTATGTAGGAACAAATTAAGACTTAGTTTGCCAGCTATGGCAATATACAAACTAAACAGAAAATCATTATTTTAAATATTAGTCAAATCAGTTATTTCAGCCTCCAGTTGTCAAGCTGCAGATTTGAATGCATACTTATGTGACTGTGTCCCATCTCCCTTCTTGACAGAGCTACATTAACGTGCCACCTTTGTACTTCATTTCAATATTCATTTTTCCAGCCTTTAAAACATGATCTTTAAATTAAAATTTTCTGAGTTTCATTCCATGTAGGAAGTTAACTAACCCAGAAACATTTTTTTTTCTTGATACACACTTGAGTTTCTGAACGTATCTGAAGAATGTATGGCATAAAAGATCTGAAATATTACACACCAGAGGGCACTGTTACAGCCCCACAGACACTAGTTATGAACACACTGCCAACTCAGAGTGTTCTCTTACTGCGATGCAGCACAGATGCCGAACACAGATCAAACACAGATCACCCTCACCTCATGCAAAGCACGAGCCCACTTTTATTTCCAACTTACACCAATCACGCTTCCGCATGTGGGAGTAAGTGCAGGAGTCTTGCAGGGCACAGCAGCCACGGCTCTATCACCACCAGCCCCCCTGCAAGGACTGCCAGGCTCTGAAAAGCACCCGTTCCCACAACCCCTGCATGCCAGTGCTGCCTGTAAGGACAGCAGTGAACCTCTGATTACCAATCTCCTGCTGACTTCAGTAAGAGGAGGATGAAGCTCTAACTCTTCCACAGTACCAAGGATTACTCCAACATCTCTGACCTGACAACCAATACCACCTGCACAGGCTCAGTGCCTCTTACTTAAGCAACCTTCTGCCTGATCAGCACTTTATCACAGTTGAGTCGCGTAATAAAATCAACAAACCTAAACGACACACACTGCATTTTAAGAAACGTAGACGACACGGGCAGCAGCCATCTTACCCAGATGTTTGTAATGGTGGTTATGAGCCTGCAGCAAGATCTTTACTCGATCCAGTGGTGCAGTGGTTGTTTTGGCACAGCATCCTGCAACACCTTTCCGAAGGGAGAGAGAAAAACAATGGGATGCCAAAGCCCTTTGGGTCAGCACATAAGCATGGGATTTTTCTAGCATGCTTTTAGATGAGTAGGTAAAGAGAAACCGCCAATAAGACGTAAAAGGCTCCTAGCGGAAGCATGCTACGCAAGAACACCTGAATCCACCAGCGTGCTCAGCCGGCAGCTACAACGGCCTCTCCCCGGCTCCGCGAGCCGCCCGCCCGCGCGAAGTGAAGCGCGTTAGGGGGCGAAGATGACGCGGAATCCTACAAATCCCCATGTCGCGCCGCGGGGCGCTGACGCAGCAGCGGCCCTACCCCCGCAGGACGGGCCCGCACCCACCTCCGGCGATGAACGAGCGCAGCCAGTAGAAGTCGCGGCGCGCCGGGCCCGGGGGCAGCGCAGCGCCGGGCGCCGCCGGAGCGGCCATGGGGCAGCGACGGTTCCGTCACGCGCGGCGCCGCGCGGGGCTCCGCCGCGGAGCGAGGGCGGAGCCGGGGCCGCTCGGGGCCCTCAGTGCGGCCGGGCCGCGATGCGGCGCCTGCTGATGGCGTCAGAAGTGCGCCTGGCACGGCCCGAGCGTGGGGGTCGGGCGCGTGGCGGCCGCTCGTGGGGAACGTATGGGAGCGCGCGGGCCGTGGCGCCTCGTGCTCTGCGCGGGAGGGTTCGGAACGCACGAGGGAGGGAAGCGGATCTAGTGGCTTCCTACTATGACCCATTCTTAAAAGTGATCACATACTTCATGTCACTCAGCTTACACTCACATCTGACTGTCATTCTTCCCAGACAGAATAACGGTACAACAGGGGAAGACACTGATGTCAGGATGCTCAAGGGCATAGCTGCAAACTGGAAGTAAAATTCAAATTGGTAGGTAGCTCTGATTGATATGTGTGATTTGTTTATGATTTTTTTTCATCAGTGTTGAAGGTGCTTAGTTCTGTAACGATGTTTCAGTCACTTTAAGTGAACTATGAAGACTCAAGTTAGTTGACTGCTATTCTGATGGCAGTTGTTCCTGAAAAGGGTGCTTCAAATGCCATGCCTCTAGGCCTTAGGGAAGTATTTTCTTCTACTCTATACTTCTTTTTTTCTTTACTCGTTATTGATACAAACTCACTTCTATCTGTCTGGCTGTTCACTTGCCTCAACTCACACCCAAAACCACCACCAGTCAAAAACTTCTTCCACACAAGACTTGGCAGAGTGCAAGGATGCTTTTTTTGTTTGTTTTTCTTCTGTAAAAGCATAGCTTGCAGATTGAAAATAACTGAGCAAGCCTCAATAACTTGCAGCTAAGGCACCTCTTTCTTCCTACTAGCGAGTAAATAAGGCAGTGCTGCTTCCTAGGGTGGAGTGAGTCAGAAGCCAAAGATGAGCACAGCACAGGCTGACCCTTGCCGGCAGGGCACAGTCCTGCAGCAGGACACACTGGGCTGGGTGCTGGAAACAGGGTCCACCAATAACCACAGCAGATGGACTGAGCAAATCCAGGGTTATAGATAAGACCTAAAACAGGACTGGAGGTAAGACCCAAGTTTATTCAGCAGCAAGGATCTAAGAGGAGACAGCCAAAAGATGAAGCCAGCGTAGTTATAGCACAGCTCAAAAAAAATAAGAAGTGTTATGCCCTGGGACTGGGGTGTGAGGTAGGGGCCATAGGTGTGGCTGATCAAGGCCACTAAGACCTGTTGGTGCAGTCAGGACCCCGATAGTCCCTACCTGTGTCAGCTAGGAGCAGAGATATTTGACTAGTCAAGGAGTTGGCAAATACAGCAGTGCCAAGTTTCTCAAGCTGAGCTGGCAACTGTCTTTCGTGTGTGGGGAGGAAGCATGTACTTCATGTGCTCTGGAGCCACTTAATGGGACCTACTGCAGAGGTGCAGTAGACTAGAAGCACCCATAAGCATCAGGCTGGTGCACAAAATATTAGCTGCTCTCTTTCTAGACACAGTGTTTATTTCCAGAGTGCATGTGTTGGCCTGGCACAGCAGTTATTCTGTTCTCATGCACTGAGCGTGTACAAGGCCTTTGTCACGGTCCCTTATCACATCACTAAGTTGGAGAGGCATGGGTTTGAGGGCTGGACTATTCAGTAGATAAAGAATTGGTTGGATGGTCATAACCAGAGAGTTGTTGTCTGCAACTCGCTGTCCAAGTGGAGGCCAGTCATAAGTGGGGTCCCACAGGACTTGGTGATTGTGGTGAATGAGAAGCTGGACACAAGACAGCAGTGCACACTTGCAGCCCAGAAGGCCTCCCCCATGCAGCGAAACAAGGCCAAGATTTCCCAAGGAAAGTGAAAAATGGGGGCAAGCTACTGCCACAGTGAGGGCATTCCACNGTTTGTTTTTCTTCTGTAAAAGCATAGCTTGCAGATTGAAAATAACTGAGCAAGCCTCAATAACTTGCAGCTAAGGCACCTCTTTCTTCCTACTAGCGAGTAAATAAGGCAGTGCTGCTTCCTAGGGTGGAGTGAGTCAGAAGCCAAAGATGAGCACAGCACAGGCTGACCCTTGCCGGCAGGGCACAGTCCTGCAGCAGGACACACTGGGCTGGGTGCTGGAAACAGGGTCCACCAATAACCACAGCAGATGGACTGAGCAAATCCAGGGTTATAGATAAGACCTAAAACAGGACTGGAGGTAAGACCCAAGTTTATTCAGCAGCAAGGATCTAAGAGGAGACAGCCAAAAGATGAAGCCAGCGTAGTTATAGCACAGCTCAAAAAAAATAAGAAGTGTTATGCCCTGGGACTGGGGTGTGAGGTAGGGGCCATAGGTGTGGCTGATCAAGGCCACTAAGACCTGTTGGTGCAGTCAGGACCCCGATAGTCCCTACCTGTGTCAGCTAGGAGCAGAGATATTTGACTAGTCAAGGAGTTGGCAAATACAGCAGTGCCAAGTTTCTCAAGCTGAGCTGGCAACTGTCTTTCGTGTGTGGGGAGGAAGCATGTACTTCATGTGCTCTGGAGCCACTTAATGGGACCTACTGCAGAGGTGCAGTAGACTAGAAGCACCCATAAGCATCAGGCTGGTGCACAAAATATTAGCTGCTCTCTTTCTAGACACAGTGTTTATTTCCAGAGTGCATGTGTTGGCCTGGCACAGCAGTTATTCTGTTCTCATGCACTGAGCGTGTACAAGGCCTTTGTCACAGTCCCTTATCACATCACTAAGTTGGAGAGGCATGGGTTTGAGGGCTGGACTATTCAGTAGATAAAGAATTGGTTGGATGGTCATAACCAGAGAGTTGTTGTCTGCAACTCGCTGTCCAAGTGGAGGCCAGTCATAAGTGGGGTCCCACAGGACTTGGTGATTGTGGTGAATGAGAAGCTGGACACAAGACAGCAGTGCACACTTGCAGCCCAGAAGGCCTCCCCCATGCAGCGAAACAAGGCCAAGATTTCCCAAGGAAAGTGAAAAATGGGGGCAAGCTACTGCCACAGTGAGGGCATTCCACGTGGCTTACAGCCTGCTCTCAACTTGTCGTTTTGAAAGGAATGTGGCAAGCTTGGGCCACGGCTGGAAGGCTTGTTCACTATGCTATGTGTCATCTGTCAGCCACAGGGCAAGAATATCCAAATGGAAATACTGAGGATAGATTCAATTGACCTGAATAGAAGTGAGGCAGAAGAGGAAATCACGGGCTTACAAAATAATATTAGCACTTCAACTGTCTGTATTAAGCATGCTTCCAGATGTTAGCTTACTTCCAGTGCCTACCTTGCAGGTAGATACTATCTACAGAACTGGGGCCAAGAAAGACTAAATGAGGAAGTCATTGGCAAAACCGCAATTAGAATTCAAGAGTTTCTGTGTTAAACACACATTATTCAAGACTTCTCTTTCAGGCACTGCCAGCTGACAGTTCTGCAGGTGATTTATCTGGTTATCTGTACTGCAGATACAAAGACATCAGCAACGTTGGCTTGTGCTCAGCTGGGTTTGCATGCACAGCACCACATCAGTGCAGCACACGGCTTCCAAGGACATGTCTGCTCTGTGAGCAGCCTAGCTGCCTTCTTGCACCACAAGGCCAATAAATATGAGGGAGGCTTTGCAAGGCAGATGCTTTGTAATTGAAAAAGGAACCAGTTCCTACGTATCGTTTTTACCCAGAAGCCAACGCAGACCTGGATACATCCAATCTTTCCCTTACAAAACAGTCTAGGTGTCTTTGTGCTGTAATTCCTAGGGCTTTTGGTTTGTGGAAGGCTTAACTCAGGTTTGGTGTCTGGGACATCCAACCCTTTCTCACTGGACTGATAACAGATGATCAAAGATCTGATCTGGATGGCTCCGCAGAAATGATTCAGGGCCAGCACCCCTGAAAAGTTTCAGTGGCCATCAGGAGTCCTGGATTTACCTGCCCACCTCAGACTTCTCCTGTTTCCCTGGCGTGGGTACAGCAGGAGCAGGCGCTGTCTGGTGCAGTCCTTGCCCTGCTGGCTGTGTGGCTGTGCTTGGCTCCCTGCTCCTCAGGGAGCAGCTGCCCTTCATGGCTCCTGATGCTCAGTGCAGACTTCTTGTGCTAGAGCTGACAACCGTGTGCAACTGCTTAGAGTCTGTGCATCTTGTTCTTTACTACTTCAGTGTCCAGTTGTATTCGTTTTGCAGGTATCACTCTCATATTCCTTTGGATAAAAGGACAGATCTGCTTACTTGTTTCTCATCATTTCGTTCAAGCCCACAACTTGGGATGTATTCCCACCTTCCCAAGAGCCACATTCTGAGCTTATGTGGAGTTTTACCGTCAAGTTCCAATTCTCTTCCACTTATGCCGTGTGCAGCACTTTGGACAGCGAGAGCTTTTACTTCTCAAATGATGAATTTTCTTTCTAAAATAGTTTGTTACCTCCTCTTCTTAGCAGGGCAGGCCTTCAGCGTGACAGAGCCCTAGAAATCCAGCGCTGCACTGCAGAGATCTCTGGGTACAGTAACCCATCACACCGTGTAAGTTAGCTGCCAGTGAAGGCTGATCAGGGAAATGCTTTATAGTAAGCAGCTAGGGATTTAATAATGACACTTCAAAACGAAATGCGCTGCTAGGGTGTACTGCTTCACAGATCCATTTCCAACGTCTGTTCTCTGAAGGGGCGGCGGTGGGGACATGGGATTGGTGGCTGCTTTGCGCCCTGACAAAAGGCTGCCGTGATAAGGACTGGGGAGGAGGACGAGGATATTAGAGCACGCTGCTCACCCCGTCCCTGGGGANTTATTCTTTCGTTCCTTCCCCTCTCGCCCGGCGCGGCATGGAGCCGAGGCAGGGAGGGGAGGCCGGGGCAGCCCGCTGCCGGCCTGGGGGGAGGACGGGGCCGGTCTGCGCCTGGAAAGGGAGGGCGAGCGGGTCACCCAGCCCGGGGAGCCGGGACCCGCAGCCACTCCCGCAGCAGGGCAGGGGAGCGGGGCCGCGCCGCGTTCTCCTCCTCCGGGGCTGCTGCGTCCCCTCGGCGAGCCCCGGGCTGCGGCGGGGGGGGGCGCCCCCCCCNGGACTGGGGAGGAGGACGAGCGGTCCAGCCTCGATATTAGAGCACGCTGCTCACCCCGTCCCTGGGGAAGGCGCAGCAAACACCATGGGCGGCTTCCAATGGAAGGGGTGGAGGCGCGGAGGGCAGGGCACGCTTTCCCCTCGCACAAGGCCGCGAGTGTAGGACGGAACGAAGCCGAAACAAAAAAATAGCGTGATTTCAGTGTCACCTCCTCAGCTGGAGGTTTCAGGGCGGAACGCACCGCCCGTTTCTCTTCCGCTCCCTCTGCAACGCCGCTGAGGCGGCGGCAGCGCAGGATCCGCTCCCCCGGCGCCGGGTCCGCCCCGGGGTGCGCGGCGCTGCTGCCCGGGGGCGGGCGGGGAATCCCGCTCCAGCCGCGGGGATCCAGGGCGCGTTTTGCCGCCTGCCGGGAGGGCTCGGTGCGGCGAGCACCCCGCCGAGCCGCCCCCTCCCCGCTCCCGCTGCGGGCGGCGGTGCCCGCGCATAGCCACGCGTGGCCGGGGCGGTGCAGCCGCAGGGTCCGGCCGGAGCCCTCGGAGCAGCTGAAGAAACGTGCGCTTGCAGCGCCGGGTAGCTAGAACGTGACCGAGCAGGCTTACGGGGCAAGGATGTCTCTTTAAATTTTAAAGGAGGAACCTGTGAAAATAATTTTAACAACCCCTCTGAGTAGTGGCTCTTCCTAGCTCTGCTCGGTGCTCTTTTTAAGGCACTTTTGTGGAGAGGCAGAGAGCTCTATCCGCGCCGTGATCACCTTGTTTTCATTCATGTCACTCAACGCAAATTAAGCGTGGAGATGGAATCCAGAAAGCGTGGCGTTGGCTGCGGGGCTGGGCGGCATCGCGGTGCCCGGCTGCGAGCAGGAGACGCGCTGCCCCCGAGCGGTGCTCCGTCCGGCAGCGCAGGGCTGCGAGCGAGGCGGCTGCGGGAGGCAATCAGGGAGGAATTCGAGGCGAGGGCGAGCGGCGAGGNGCCGCCCCCTCCCCGCTCCCTCCCGGAGGGTCCGGCCAGGGGCGACGCCGAGAGCACGTTTCGCGGCCCGGCGCCACCGAGGCTCCGTCTGCCGCGCCGTGGGGACGGGCAGCGAGGCGTGAGCATGACCCGCGCCGAGCCCAGCCCAGCCATGCCCGCGTCGCCCCTTCCTGTTAGCCGCGGTACGTACGTGGGACGGAGCGNATATCGGGGACTTCTGTAGAAGCTTCGCTGGGTAATAGTTCCGTATCCCCACTGGTAGTGTTTTATCGTGGCTGTTGTGCTATCCGTGTTTGCCAGGGCTGCTCTGAGCGTTCCCATCCTGCTTTCAGTTACTTCTCAGAACGCTTCTCAGGCTGAAAATTTCCAGGCTTAATCTTTGCCTGAAGGTTCTCTCCTCCACCTCCCCCTTCTTCTAATTGAGTTTGAGATAAGGTGGTCCAGTTAGGGTTGTTTTTAAAGGTAAAACCTCCAAGGAAAGGAGTTGAATAGAACTTCATTAAATCTTGTTCCTTTTTTGCATTTCTCCCCATTAAGGTCAGTGTCGGGCTGTGCTGAACATGTTAAAGTGGAGGCACGCTCCTGCCTGGCTCCAAGGGGTGATGCTCGCACATGCGGCGCGAGCCTTCACAATGGGTTTCTGCTGCCAGTAGTTTGCTTGAGGTTTAATCTGGTTTTGTGGTTTAAGCATGCATGGTTCCTTGCAACATTTTTTTTATTGTTCTAATAGAGCTTTCCCTAAACTAAGAAGGCTTTTTTTTTATGTGGTGTTTTCACCAGTTTCACTCACTGGGCAGCTTTCAAAAGTCTATACTGGAGTCATTATGCTGCAGTATCCCAGGTACCCTCACCTCTTGCTGAATTCAGTGAGCCAGAGCACACCCTTCACTGCAACCCTCTGCTCTCTGCAGTGTGGGCAGCAGGACTTGGGGCCGTCCTGCTTAAGTCATATGGGACCTCCTGCCCCTAGAGCAGAGGTGTGATTCTGGGGCCAGGAGGAACATAAAATAGGATGAAGTGAAGGTCTCAGTGTGTGACCTGCTGTACATGAGCAGGAAAAAGGTTTTGCTTTCAAGCTACATCCTGCAGTGCCTGCCCCAGGTTTGCAGTTAAACTGCTGGAAAGCGTTGTCTTAAGTAAAAGTTTCACGTAGGTGGATAAAATGTCTGTTTCACTCAAGAGTGGCAATGATCCTAGAAAGCAAGGGGGCAGGTGTATGCACAGTAAAACAGAAAGCAGCTCCCGAAGGGTGTGTGAGGCTGCAGCCCTGTTTGAAGCAATGAGAGAGCTCAGAGGCTGCGTGGCGGTGAGCAGCAGGCAGTGGGCTGTGCTGCCAAGGGAGAGCCTCT
The DNA here is from genome assembly GCA_013399175.1 of Odontophorus gujanensis. Lineage (NCBI taxonomy): Eukaryota > Metazoa > Chordata > Aves > Galliformes > Odontophoridae > Odontophorus > Odontophorus gujanensis. Next base: position 515,425 of record VXAB01004850.1, read on the forward strand.
GCGAGAGCGCGTGTGAGATCGTTCCTGGTCCCGAGTTTCATTTTTATTTCTTAACCAGAACCAAATGGATACTCAGGGATTAAAGAAGAATGGGGGGGAATTAAAGCTAATTCCCTCTTCTTAACCCATTTCCCCTTCTTTTCATATACAAAGTGTTTTACTGAGCAATCAGTAGATGCAAGACTGAAAAGTGGGCTGACCTTAGTACAGCTGGGAAGAACATCCAGATGATATGACACAGTTCCGAGAGGGTTGAAAAAAGACTTTGTATGTTGCATTGGTTAAGCTTCTCTCGTTTCTGTCTATTCCAGTGTCTGTTGTGTCTTCCTTTAAAACACTTGCTGCTGGAAATGAGACATTTCTCCATTCAGAATTGTAGATAAGAGATTGTATGGCAACTTCTAAGTCAAACGCTAACCCCTATTGCTTGGGCCCTGTGTGTTATTATTTACAGTGGCTTTTATGAACGTTTCTAGGTCTTGTTCCCCCACCAGGCTAATCTCGAGTGACTTTTAAAAAGGCTTTTAAATACTGAAACGAAGTGCATTAAATTGGTTCATTCTGACTGTAGTGAAGCCAGGTTCAGCTAGCCCTAGCTGTGTGGTTTTTTTCCCATACAGCTGTGATTTTTTTCAAGGGTCACTTACTTTCTTTTATGATGTCAGGTAAAGGCTGCCACCGTTTTATGAAAACACATCTTCTAAGTTTTCCACCAAGTTATGAAACAGAATCTTCGTGAACGCTGCTTTGAAAAGCAAGAATTCCTTTCTTTTCATTATCCTATGCAAAGAAAATGAAAGTAAGAGAAACATTATAAAAAGGGGCATTCCAGCAACAAGGAGTTAAATCCACCCCCATTACCTTGTAGGCAAGATTCTCATTATAACTGTCTGGAATTTTGACCTGGTTGGGGCTAAAAGATTTAGCCCTCGATTAGCTTTTTAGCAGTATTTGCTGAGGATTATAGCAGTCAGTGGGATTGCTCCAGATTTATTGCTGAGAGCAAAACTTGAGGTACTGGCCTTACAACCAGCTTTCAGTTTTGCACGTGAATTAGATGTCAGCTCAAGTCTCAAGCAGCTTCAGGATGCACTATTACTGTCTGGGGCAGTCCCTCCTGTACTTATTACCTACATTACTTTATAGGGACGCCGGTCGGTCTTCTGCTCTGGGGGAGGGACTGTGGGGGAGGGGTCCCATCGGACTTGGAATTCAAAACAGACCACTGAAGTTGTTTTTTTCTCTCCAGGATGATGGAAACTGATGAGTTACTGCATTAACCCATTAGATTTGTATTAATAATCCTGGAAGTTGACATAGGTGGTTTGGTAATAGGATTTCTTGCTTTGAGATGTGACGTGGTGTAGCTATTACTTGTCCCTGAGAAGGGACATGAGGCAATTTGCAACTGCTGTAGGCATGAGCACAACGTCACTGCCAGCCCTTAACATGGAAAAGGGAGGGTGAAGTATTCCTTAGTGCTACAGAAACAAATCTCAAATGCTGAGCTTGTAGCAATTAATATTTTGATCCTAGATGTGGCAACGTAAATTTAGTTTTACTAGAAACTGTTTTGTTTTGCTAAATCTAGCCATTGTGGTTGTTGTGGCATAGCAGTACTCATCAGGAGTATGGGGTTTCTTCAGGGGGAAGCAGGGAAGCAAAGCCCTGGTGCTGACAGGCATTTCTCCCAGGAGGCTGCGATCACCTTGGAGGCCAGGTGCTCAGTTCCAGATGGATAAAACTGGAGTTTGGTATTAAAAGGAAGGAAAAAAAAAAGATAAGTCCTTTAGAGAGCTATTGCCCAGATCTCACAAAGAAAAATTCTTTCCAGTGACAGAATTGAAACAGAATGGATAAAGCTGCTACTGTTTTCCATACGTCCCTGTGTTGCTCCTGACACATACTCACAAACAGCCTTTTCCATCTTCTCTACCACCTTATTACATATTCCTTCCAGTCAGGTGTGGAGATTTTTGTTTGTGTTGTTGTTTGTTTTTGCTAAAAACAAAGCAGGATGATCTTGCTTCTTGAGTCTTGAAGCACCTGTGTTGAAATCTCCAAATGCAGATGAAGGCATATCACATAATCATGATTTTAAAGAAAAACTAAGCTTTGCAAGATTGTTATAAATAAAGCTTCTGACTGTTGATTCTGCAAATAATGCTTCCCAAACTTTTGGCACTGTTGTTGTAGTTGTTTGTGTGGAAAAGTAGCATGAGAGAAGCATTACACACATTCAGTATCTTCAAAAATCCAGTCTCTGTTTCCTTTCTTGATCCCCTGTCTTCTCTCATCCTTCTACTTCTGTTTGGGGGCTGATAAAGAGAAAAGGCTTTATCTCCTCTCTTCTGCTCCCCTCCTGATTCACACGTTTCCATGCTGCCTGGCCCTTATTTGCTTCCTTTCTTCCTTGCTCTCCTGGCTGCAGTCTCTGAAAGTGGCTGGCATTTCCTCTCCTGCCACTGTTATGTAGCACCAAACGCTAATGGCTACCAATGGGCTGCCTGCTGCTTGTTTGCAGCTGGCTTTGCAGCCCTCCAGGCTGTCCTTTGGAGCCTGGTTTCATCAAAACCACAAGAAAGTGGGCAGCTCTTTGCAGACTGCCAGCCAGTGTTTCATGGACCTGTTAAAGTGCTGCTGGTGCCTCTTTGATGCTCAGTTTGTGGAGTGACTGGTAATGGTCCCTCTTCCTCCATGCCACTCCAGAAGAGGGTAAGGGAAGGAAGGCACTCAAATTACCTTAACTTCAGGTCTGTATTTATTGTATTTCAGTGTCCAACCCAAATTTTGTGGAGGACTTCTGTGGGAGCTGTTTAGGTTTTTCAGCAATGGCTGTTAAACGTTACCTCTGACTACAGATGGATATACGTTTGTATTTAAGTCTCTGGGTCAGATATTCTTCTGCAATGCCATTGGCTTGTTTGATGTGAGTGGTTAGCTTTGTTTTCTAATCTGACCTTAGAAGTACATTTAGCCTTGTGCTGGCTCCAAAATGATGTTTGAGTGCATGGGGAAAATGCTGTCTCAGTAATACCAGTTTGCTATGCTCCTGTAAGATGCAGACGGGATACAGAATGATCACAGCATGTTTACATGGACACGTGATATATGTGATTTATATTCTGTAGTACTCAGGATCATTCAGCTTACTGCTGAACAGACAAACTGGGCTTCAAAAAGCTTTAAATAAGCTGCTTAGAACAGAGTGGGGAGTTACTGTTAGGTTATTTTTTTTTTCAACTATTAGGTTGACAGCTATGACAGAATTAGAGACAGGTTTGCTGCTGTCATGCTGGCTAGGAGCAGTGGGACATGGTAGTCCTGTGCAGCAGCCATGCACGGTGGCTGTACTACATCCTTTGTGCCTAGGTGGGTTCTTGTGGTCTGGGGATGTGTTCTTGCAGAGCCGGCCCTTTGCGAGCCCCAAGCTGTTGTTTGCTGCATGCAAGCTGAACCTGGGCACTGTGGTAGTGTTGTAAGTTTCTGAGGTGCTAGGTGGGCTGGGCTGCACCAGCAGGGCTCTGCCCTCCTTCAGCAGAGCTCAGACGGGGCTGTGGGTAAGCCCAGCCTTGGTGACATCACGCTGCTGGCCTCAGTGTGGCGTTGAGGTCATGTGGAAGAGAGTGCTCTGCCTCTCTTGCCTTTTAAAGTGGTGGGGTTTGGGCTGAGCAGCACCCTTCTTCCTTTCTCTTCCTCCTTTAGGAGACAAGATTCTCTTTTTTGCTTCCTTTAGAGGTCAGGATTTCATATATGATCCCCTTGTTTTTAATTCTTCCTTTCTCTCGCTTTTCATCAGTGGAGTGCTGGTGACCTAGGGGTGTTTGGACTTGGGCTTAAGGAGTTCCAAAAATGATAACGAGGGATGTCCTGCCTGAGACTACAGTCTCTTGCTCTGCCTGCTCCCGTTTTTAGGACACCCTTGTCTACCCGTCTGTTCCATTTGAACAGCTAAATGAAGCTTTTAAAGCCTTCCACAGGTACTTAAAAATGGCATGTATTTAAAAACTGTGTATTTAACAGAATTTCTTTTTATTTAATAAACACAGAAAAGCAACCCACCTTTCCGAAAATTGCTCTGGAGCCAGAAGAGTCTGTTGTATCTTTGCAGATGCATGGGTTGTGTGTGGGAGTTTGGAGGCTTTTTCATCACAGTCATATTTGAAGACAAAAGCTTAGGAGAAATCTTGTGGTGGTTTGTTGATGGCAAATATAATAGTGGTGATCATGAAGCAGAAGTGATTTCTTACATAATACATTTGATATTGCTGGAAAGGACCAAGGCTTGTGATCTAGGACAGTGTGCTTGTACGTGATCCCAGGAGGTAACACTTGGAGAGGCAATTCTTCCCTGATCCAGTTGCCCCCATGAGTACAAGTTAAATGTCTTTAGAGAGGCCAGTTGTTTCTCCACCTTTAAGCCAGATATGGATGGGCAGCCTGTGATGCCCTTGTGATGGTGTATGGATGCCAGTATCACCAGCTGAACTCAGCTTTGTTGTTTTTTCCCAAAGGACCATACAGTAGTAGCTTTATGCTCCATGCCGTATCTGCAGATGTCAATTTTAGCTGTCCTTACCCATGGGCTGTTGACAAAGCACCAGTAAGACTGAGAATGTTCAAACATCTTAAAATGGATGTAAAATGGTAAATATGAATTGCTGCGTGATCGCTTGAACTTTGTTCACTTCTTTATTAGTTTTCTAGGCCTTTAGGCAAGCTTTCAATTTTGCAGTCCATTAATACTTTCGAAGATTTTGTGCTGATTTCGCCTCCTGTCTGACACTGGCATTTCAAGTTCTACCTGTGTATTTTTGAACGGTCAGCTTAATGTGCATGCTTTCTTCATTAATCAGATTTATATTAATGTTATTTTTATCTTTTCCTATTTCAGAGTTGACTCTGTATCGCTGCAGGGAGCCGCAATGGGACTGTGCAGTTTTTTGTTGAAAAATTCTCTCAAGAGCTCATGATTTTTTTCCATCTCTCCTCTTAACATTTCTACTACTCCGCAGACATGGCTCACCACGCAAGGCCTTCCAGATTAGCAAAAAAGGAAGAGATAGGCAAGAGGAAAACTAACCAGGGTAAAAAGAAATCTAGCCAAGTGAGAAAGAAAGCCACAAAGACTTCCACAAAAGCTGTTAGTTCTGGAAAAGGCAAAAAGCCGGCACAAGAAAAAGATGTTAAGAAAAAGCAGCAAGAAAAGAAACCAATCATGAGCTCTTCAGGTAGATTTCTCAGGAGCAGTGTCACCAGAACCTTGTCTGGAACACCTTGGGTGAGTTTGGAGAAAGCTGACAATATCCTCTTTCATAGCCAGGAAGCTTTCAACATCAATGGTTTTACAATGTCTCTTCGTAACCGATCGTTCTCCCGTAGATTTTCCCAAGCTCCAACAATTGCAAAACCCAGAAAAGCTGCAGCACAAAAAAAGCTAGAAGCAAAGGAAAAACACGAACAAGCTCTGGCAGTAGTAGAAGAAAAAAATGTTGAAGCAGCCGAAAAAGTGTTGGAGCAGAATTCAGCACAAGATGAATTAGCTCCTCTGCCTGTAGAGGATATTCCATGCAGTGTTGATGAAGAGCCTGCTGCCACGTGTACTGGTCAAGAAAAGGAGGGAGAAATACCTGAAACAAATAACTCAGTTCCAAGCCCCCAAGTAACTGATGACCATACAGCAGTGTCAGAGGTGGAGTGTGAGCGTGAAGGCCTGCCCTGTGAGCAGACACTCGTTGATCTCAATGCAAGTAGTGCAGCTGAAGCATCTATTGAAGATGCTGCGTTGGTGCTTCCATCTTCTGACTCCATAGCCACCTCTGAATCAAACTCGAAGGTGTGTACAGAGACTCCCTTCGACCTGGTGCCTAACAGTAAAGAACCTGACTCTGGTTCTGTCGATACCTCAGCCCCCAGTTCAGCTGTGCTGTTTGAAGAGTTGGGCCCACTTGCCGAATCCCACATTGCAACGGAGTCGGACCTGGTGCTAGCTAGTGAGGAACACGACCCGTATTCTGCACCCACAGTTACCTCTGAGGTGAATTCACAAGAACGTTTAGAGGATCTGAGCTCGTTTGCAGAGTCCTGCTTGAAAGCAGGTGGGAATTTGGAGTCTGAGAATGAAGACCTTGGTTCACATTCCAACTCTGAAGCTGCCACTGGGTCACATTCACTTTTACAATTCGGAAGTGTAGGCTCACTTGTGGAATCCCACATGAGACTAGTGGATTTCGTGCCCATTCACAAAGAGCTTGACTCGTATTCGGATTTGAGCTGTACACTTGAGAATACAGAATCAGACTCAAAAAATACATTTACAGTAAGTGAGCCGGTTTCCAATACCTCTTTAACCAATCTTGAAGTGGAGGATATTGAGCAACTTGTTCAGTGCATTGATGCAGAGACATTAATGTTGAATTCAGGTTACGTCCCCACTTTATCATCAGACGTAGAGAAAAGCACAGTCGATAAAATCTCCAGTGAGAGCTCCAGAAAATTCTCTGAAGGCTTTGTTTCAGAGTTGCCTTCAAGCACGGAAATCTCTGTTCTTGCCTTAGAAAAAGCCATAAATGCTGATTTGCCAGCTGACTCGAGGCTGCAGCAGAATGATTATTCATCACAGCTGGAAAGCGTTGGAATAAACTTGAATTTGGTTCAGGACAACGTGAGTGACAGCACTGGAGCGGCTGGGGCCTCAGGGCCATCCACTCTTACGAATCCAGCTGGTGGTTACCCTCTTGCACGTTCATCTCAGTTCCCTGTGGTAGAGAAAAAGAAACGGAGGCGTTGCGGAGTCTGTGAGCCCTGTCTGCGGAAAACAAATTGTGAAGAATGCAGCTGCTGCAGGAAACGCAAAACCAGTCACCGGATATGTAAAAAGAGAAAATGTGAAGAACTGAAAAAGCCACCGCCACCAGTCGCACTACCTCTTGAGGTAAGCCAGGGAAGTCCCAAATTGAGTCACAGTTTTGAGGATTGAGGTACATCTGAAAGCGTTGCGCAGCGGGGCTGTTGCTCAGCTTTAGAGAGCTTTGGGTTTCTATTGCAGCTAGCAAGTTACGTTGTGACTTTCTCTTGCTATCTAGAGAAGTGTAGGCTCAAGTGAGCTACAGTTACTCTTGTTCCTGCTGTGTTGGTGCAAAGAATGAGAGGCAAGCGTGGCTTTAACTCCCTGTTCCAAGTAATGGCTACATCCATTGAGGGCGTGAAGAGCTGAGAAAGGTTTAAGAGCAAAATGTGAGGAGGGGGGGAAATGAGGGTAGTCCTAGGAGACCCTATTCTTAGTTCTTAGGGAAAGGGTCTGTGTTTCCAAGTAGCTAAGATTAGAAGGTAAAAGAAGGAAGGCCGTGTGCTCTTTAGAGATAAAATGATTTGCTTGTGATTATGCATTTGGTGGAAACAAATAATGAACTTCAGGATTGGATTGTAGCTGCCTTTTCCCTTTCACACCTCTCTGCCTTTCTAATTGTCTGCTCTTCTGTTTCTTTCATTTCATTTCTCCTGCCTCTCTTTCTTTGTATCTCTTATCACATCTCCTCCGCATATTCTCTTTCTGTTTCTTACTCATTTTTTTTCTGATCCATCAGCGTTTTCTAACCCAGGTCATTACTTTTGGACCAAAGAGGAGGGGAAAAGACATTCTGTATGCCCCTGTGATAACAGCCCTGACCTGAGAGATTTCAGTTCAAGATCAGGCTTTATATCAGGTAAGTAGGGAATTGAACACAGATTTCCCACATCCCATCTGAATTCCCGGACCTCTGAGCTGCACTTAGCTTCTGCCTGCTCCTGGGAGTTTGCATGGTTGAATAGAGCCTAAGCCATGGAGGGGGAGATGCTGTCTCAGTTGTTAAGTTGCTGGGGCATTTGCCTTGGGATGTGGGAAACTCAGGTTCAAGTCTCTGCACCAGCTCTGTGCTCTGTGAGCAGTTCACACTGCAGGGAGTGCACCTGCAAAACATCTCTGAACAGCAGTTTCATTAAAACAGTGTGTTCTTACAGCAGGTAGAAGTCCCAGTCTGCTGCGGAGATCTCAGGAGACCTCCTGCTGCCATCCCTCTGTCCCATAATTGCTAAGGCTTGTAGGTGTGCCTGTTCTGTTTCCGCAGGAGGCAGGCAGAGCGGGTCCCTTAGCGGTGAGGGGTTATGATATGTGTATACACTTTATACAGGAAGTGTATTACAACTTAAAATGCTTATGGGAAGTAGGTTTAAACAGCTTGGCTTAGAGTTCATTAAAATCCCTTTGTGCCTCATAAAGAGCAAAGTGAGGGAAGGGACAACTGGCACATGACTCGAAGACGTATGGTTAGGCACTAAAGGTGATAGAGGCTGATGCAGCCTTCAACGTTAAGCCCTTCTGTGTGTTTAGCCCCTGGAGCTAAAGAAGCTTGTGGAAGAGAATTGGTGGAGCTGAGGTAGGAAGTGAATGCAAAGCCATGAGTTAGAAGAGGTTTTGGCAGGGTCAGTTAAAGGAAGCACTCCAGCTCTTCTGTCAACCTTTGTTTTCCAGGTTAAATGTACTTCTTCTGTTGTTGCTCAACCTGACCTTCTCCTTGCAGATTTGCTTTGCCCCTTCACCTCTTTCCTCTTTAGGTGCTCGTTTTTCTTTCTTTATGAGGAATTTCTTGTTTATATTCCTTTGGCAGCTTATTCCTTGTGTGCTTTTATTTTATTAAATCGGTCACGTTTTGTTCAGTGCATTTTAGAGCTGCACCAGAGGCCTCTTTCGTTTCTCGTTAAATTTTGTATGAACTTTGAATACTGCGTAGAGGAAATGAAGTATTCCTGACATTTAACAGCACGTCAGGTATTTTCTCATAAAACCGTATTTGAATGAAATCTGGTGCCTGTTCAGATGCTCCTAGGAGCGAGTCCGGTTTCTCATATTCTGTGGAAGCTCTGCTCAGAGAAAATGAAAGAGAAAACTATTTCTTCAGTGTATGTGTGTTGTGAGGGTGCTTTGAGAACGCTGAGATTTAGGGGGCGATGCGGGGGCATGGGAAGCTCTGCGCAGCTGCTATCCTTCAGATAAGATTTTAGCACTGCAGAAGGGAATCCTGTTGTGTTTTCCCAGACTGACATAGGGCTGGGACTACAGCAGTTGGGATTTCCGAGCCAGCGATGTGCCTCAAATAGAGGTCGGCTGGGGAAAAGGTCTGTAGGTCTCTGTCCATGGTATAGAAAGGGAACAAAACAATTAACGAGCAGTTGGATTGGCTTCAGTGCGTTCCTCGTTCGGAGGAGTTGTGTGTCTCTGTCTGTGCTGGTGGAATGTAAGCATTTTTTGGAGGTGATTCACTGGGGACAGACGTTCTCTGCGTGAGCACAGCTTAAACATTGATGTTTTGCCTTAAAGGGAGTGATTTCTTTAGACTGGAAGTAAACAATGCAGGAGCCAGCAAAGTGTGTGAGAGCTGTGTGTGTTCAATGGCTGCAGGGCAGCTGGGGCGGGGTTTGAAGTCCCTGCGTGCTGCTTTACAAACAAAAAGCTTGCTTCAAAATAACATCCACATAAACCTTCAGTGATGCGTTACCTCGCTGAGCGGAATGGAGTTTTCAGGGGAGAAAACATCCTACGGTACCATATGTAGGCAGGAGAGCTGGGTGTCACTGCTTGCTGAAGGAGCAGCCAGGGGAGTGGTCACGGAAAAGGAGAGGAATAAGGTTTTGTGCTGCGTTGCTGTCCCACTCTGGGTGAATGGTGTAGGAACGCTCCGCAGTGAAAAGAGCATTTTGACAAGTTCCACCTACACAGGAGTGTGGAGATCTTACATCTTCTCTTGTCTCCAAGGCTGCTGCTTTCTGAAATAACCTGGTAGTTGCTGGAGCTGTTTTGCAGTGTTTTTCTGTCAAAAAGCCCATCTCGTGTCAAGAAGTGGTGTGTTTGCTGCTGTGGCACCATCGCACACACCTGGGCGGTGCGGGTAGGTTGCAGGTCAGGGCTCAGCACACCACAAAAGCAGCATAGCAGCGTGGTGAGGGATCTGTATCACCTTCTCCCGGGGAAGAAGTGTTTGCAGGGCCTGGCTGTGCTGAGGTGCCTGTGCTTCGGGGCCACAGCCCTGTCCCGGTGGCAGCTGCGGAGTGTCTGCCTGGAGGTGGGTGGCAGTGGCGGCCCCGGGATGTGGCCTCGCAGAGCTGTCCCTCGGTGTCTCATTCAGCGGCTTTAGTCCGAGCAACGGGGAAATACGGAACAGTTCGGCCTGCTTCCTTGTGGCTTTGAACGTGCTGCCCAAAGCCTGGCCGTGTTTGAGGAGCGTGCTGCAGCGAGGGGAGGCGGGCAGTTTTCCAGCCGCCGCTCTTCGTTTTAGAATGGGAAACGGTGATTTAATGGAGAGCCCCGCCGCTGCTATCCGTCTGCCGACGTGAGATTCTGCTGGAACCGGGTGCTGTGCCGGCCGGAGCACGGTGCAGCCGGGATGCAGGACCGGGTGCTTCCCTTCTGTGTAGNAGGGGAGAGGAGGGCTGCGCTGCGGCAGGAAGCAAGATGGCCGCCTGGTGGGCGCCGCCGTGAGGAATGCGGGGCACCAGCGAGGTCGGCTCCGGGGGGGCGGCGGGGCCTCTCCCCTGCGCCGTCTCCGGCGTGGCCGCGTGTCGGGGTGGCGGCGGGGGGGCCGCGTAGAGCCGCCGCCGGCCCGCACAGCCGCACGTGAAGCACTCGGGTATTTGAGAAATATTGCAGTTCTGTAATAAAAGTGGAGGCGTCTGCCTTTGTGACCACCGCTTATTCTGCGATTTGATGTTTTTTTAGGTTCTAACTGAAAACAAAAGACCTCAGAGGAGGAAGCAAAGAGTTTTGAAGGTAACCGATGATTGCTTTCCTATTTCTCCCCTCACGTTAAGCGGCGTTTCTTGTCACGTACAGCTCGAGGGTAACGCGCTGGGACGCGGCGCTTTCAGGCGCCGAGCAGATGAGCCGATTGTAAGGGCACGGAACGTGTTCTTTTTGTGCCTCTCCCCGTCCCCCTCCCCCATCCCGGCATGTTGTACACACGGCGGAGCCTCCGTGCGGGGCGCTGCGGCCGGGACGTGCGCTCCCCATTGTGCCGAGCCGCCCCGCTCCCTTCCCCGCAGACGGAGGTGGCAGCCCAGTGCTGTGCTGTGCGGCGCTCGGATGGCAGCGCCGCGAGCCGCCGCTGTCACGTACGCTGATGGCACGGGAAGCTTCGCGCTGCAGTGGATTTCCTTTTTCTCTTTAAACTTCAGAACCCCTCAAGCGAAGCCGAAATTTCGATGAACTTACAGGGGCCTTCGGTTCACGTGGTAGCGTTTCGAGCAGGGCTCTTAAGATGGCTATCTTGCATAGTAACAAAAGATCGGTGCTCCTGCTCGGCTGTTTCACCTTGCTGTAACAAAGCACGGCTTCACTACGGTTGTGCCCGTGTTTGATGTGGAAAGTAACAGGTAGCACGTTCATACTGCATCTTTCAGTCCGTGGTTGTCTTGTATGCAAATAAGTTGTGCATTCTGTGCATTCAGACTAAAATGCTAAAGGGTGGATGCTGAAACTGGAGAAAGAAGCTAAAGAAAAGGAGAAGAATGTAATGTTTTTAACTTTTTTGACAGTTATTTTCTTGTTGCAGACTGCAGCTGAACGTGATCTAACATAGTTTAGCACTGTTCCAGTACGTAAACATTTCAGAAATTGTTGGGCATGGTGCATGTGATAAATGCTGAACGTAGTGTGATTTTATCTGAATATCTGATATCTGAAATGATCTGGATTCCTTAGCAGCTTTGTCTTCACTGTTACACATTATAGAAACTTGCTTGAAGGAATCTTAAGTTTGTAAGACAAAGTTAACAGTTCAGAATAAGTAAGGAGCAAATAAGCTTTCTTGGCTTGCAGATGTGTCTGACCTCTACGTGTCTCTGTGTGGGTGTAGCTGTGCAAACCACCTCCCCATATGCCTACAGGAATGGTGATGGCACAGCACTAACAAGCGTTCTTTTATATATTAATCCATTGCTTCTGAATATTTCATTAAGTCATAGATGTGCTCTTAATTGCTCATTTTGGTAGCTGACACTTTTGCAGCACAGCACGTAGGCGTAGTTAAAACTTCAGCGTTTATTCATTGGATGCCGTTGTGCGGTGACGGAGGCAGCATGTGGAATAAGTTTTGTAATGTGGAATCGGTGTACACCTGTAAAAGTGTGAGGAGTCTTTCTCGTCCTGGCTAGATGTGTTATGTTAGATGTCTGTCTGCACTAGGGGGTTCCTAGTGAGCCTTCAGATTTTCTCTTGAATTCGTTTTACCACTGTTTCCTATTTGATGGCAGGGGAAGTTGCTGTGTAATATGATGCTGTCATTCCTATCCTTTCCAAAAAGCCTTCTGAACAGTATTTTTTTTTTTTTTCCTTCTTGGCTCTTAAATGGAAAAAGGCTTGTCTGTTTTTGTGTGTGTGCATAGTATCATATGTTAGTCATTGGACTTGTGTTTATTTCTGGTTTGATTTTCCCCTGCTGAATTGATTCTGCAGTGTTTCTTTCCCCTTTGATTTTAGAGATGATTCTTCCAGTTTGCAAGCGCTTCGTTTTGTGGTGCTGAATCGTACCTGATGAGCTGGTTCACTTGTGTGCACCAGGGAAGGCATGGCACTCCTGAGGGCACTGCAGCGAAGCGATTGGGTTGGTGCTGGGGAGCTTTTGCTTGGGTTTTGGTGGGCTAAGTTGATCATGTTAAGTCAGGTTGTGTTTCTGTCAACGGCAGGACATGCCCAGAAAGCTTCACCATTTCACCTTCTTCACGAGGGCGCTTTAGGAATGTGATGTTCTGTGTGTGGCTATGGCCTGCCTTCTTGGTGGGACTGCGTATAAAGTGGTGTTGTATCTACTGAATTACTACATCAGTCTTTGTTTTAATGGCCAGTAGTGGTTGAGGGAAGCTAACCAGTGACACATCAGAGAAAATGTAACATATTTTGAATTATTATTAATATTTTGTTATTGGTTTAGTGGAGTTTTAATTGTGTTTTGCTTCAAAAAAGGATTGTAGACTTTCTTAAAGAGGGTTATGTAGTACTGAGCTGCGGTGATGAGTGGGGTTCATGTTTCTCCAGTCATCCTGAGTCTATACAGATGCACGTTTATTTGGTTGGAGAGCTAGCAGTCCCTCTAATTATACTTGTATGAACTGGCATTTTTATGAATTCTTCTGTACCAGGTTAAAATAAGCATTGTTTTCCTGTTGAAAACAAGTTTGACAGATACAAACATTATAAACAAAAGCGATAAATGCTGTTACAGTGTAGCTTTTATGATCCATTTTTCATTTTCCATGCTTGCATTTTACTGCTTTTTCCTAGTTACTGAAAGAGGAGTCGTTTAGGAAGTTCTTCTGTGCTGTAACGACTGTGCTTTGTTCTCTGTACTTATTTTAAGAGGTTGTCCAAAATATTCATCTCTTTGAATGAGCAAATGCTCTTTGAGGAGAGAGTCATCATGAGTTCATGGAAATGGATGATAAAGAAGGAGCACTCGTGGGTTTTATTCCAGGTTATCTCGTATACTTTCCCTAGTTAAGCAGAAACTTATGTTTTATCATGGATAATGGAAAATCTAGATGGCAGAGATTTGTGCTGAAAACGTCTGCCTGCGTTTCAGAAGGTACGTTGCATTCCGCTTCACTTAGTTCTTATCATTCTCCTTTCAGCCGTTCAGCAGTGTGTGCACTCATTTGGGCTGTGCAGCTCACCTCTTGTTGGCAGTCAGGTGCAAGTTTATAAACACAACTCGGGCAAACAGGACAGTTAAACAAGGCATCATATCACCAGAGAGATGTACAGTTAGCAGTAGCAGCAGTAAGGAAGCCTCCTCCAGGTCGAGATACAGCAGGGATGAAGAGGATGAAGAGATGAAGAGGAACAGGCCGTGGTCTTTCTTGTTGGCTCTGTGGAGCAATGGCTGCAGATGTTTGCTGCGTTCATGAAGTTTTTAAAAACCAACCAAGGAGCAAAAAGGGCAAAAAACAAAAAGGACTGGAGAGAGAGATCCATGGTAGTATATGCAGTGCTAAGTGAGTGTTGTAACTGTGTGCCTGTTCTTTGTTCTCTGCCTGATTCTGTTTGTGTGTTTATGCATCAACACTGTAACGGTGGTCTGTGCATTAGAAAAGTGCAGACAACGCCTGCTGAACTCTAAAATCAGTTTTGGTTGAAGTCAGAGCAGGAGATTACTTAGTATCTAGAACTTCAGGTTTGTTTGTAAGCCTTGCATTGAGGAACTAGTGGGAGTCTCATTTCTGTGGAAACTACAAATGCATAATAGAGCAGTCTTTAACTTTTCTCCTTGGTGTGTACGACGCATGGTATTTCATATCAAAAGCAATGTTCAGATATGAAATCAGTGTGACAGACCAGCTGTTGTTGGCCCTTTGTATAATGGTTTGTTTTGCTGCTTAAATTGCACTATTTCAGCCTCACGTATCTGTTAACAAGAGTTAAGAGCAGCAGCTCTAATGTGCATGCTAATGCTTTGAATGAGCGTGGCTTGAATGGATTTTTGAACATCTAAGTATAATTTTTTTAGTGCAAAGTGCTTGCCAGAATGTTTAGATGGAAGTAATTCAACTTTTTTTCCCTTTTTAAAGTAAGATATCAACGAGTCAGTGGATGGAATTGCAGTGCTGTGGAATTTGACAGAGGAAGAAGACAGAATAATAGGAGTTGGGAGGGATGTTGTACGGAAGACATGCTTTGTGTTTTTTACGGGGACTTAATCATCTTGGAGCATACTCATTTGGAAAATACCAATTAAAGTTGCTTTGAGTACCAGTTGGATGTCTCTGCCTGTTTCTTCTGTGCCTTTTTGCTCCCTTTCCCGTAGGGAGTTTGCTTTTGGCACAAGAATGGCTTACACAAATTATCCAACTTACTTTTAGAACTACAATAACTAAGGAGTAATTTAGCAATTAAATTATTTCAAAATTAAAAGCATTCATTTCTAAAACGTTGCCTAGATTATTGTTCTTAAGGACCTTTTTGATGGCTGGATGTGTGTCTAAATGGAATTAATGCTTTTTCCTTTTGCACTCCAGTAGGCTCGTGTACCTCTGCTGAAGCAAGCAGGCATGACTGTGGTTGTAATTTAGTGCCCACTTTGTGCAGTTTCCAGTGCTTCCACATGAGTAGCGACGTTTCCTCTGTACGGTGCATTAAGACTTCACCTGCATGTAGACAGTTTCTGGAATGGGATCTTAACAAAGAAGTCTTTGTGGATGGTCTGTAAATGAGTGATCTTACTCCATTTCTCAGGGGGCTGAAGCCGGCCCCTTGTGGGCTTTTTCAGTGGTGCTGGTGGAGCTGAGCAGGATGTGGAGATGCTCTTCTTCCCTCACAGCCCATGTCCTGCACAGCTCCTGTCGGTGCTGCTTCCTCTCCTTCCCACAGCTGGCACCATCCTCCTCTTTGCCCCCACAACTCCTGTCTGGCTGCGTGAAGCAGCAGTGGGGCTTGTGACACTCCTCAGCTTGCTCAGGGAATGCTGAGGCCCGGCCAGGTGGATCCTGGCAGTTAAGGTGTTTTGGGAGGGGGTAGGGGGATTGCAGGTGCTTGGAATCACTATTTGTTTAGATCTTGCTTGTCACTTTGTGTTCTTATGGGATGCTGAAGGTTCCACTGTGTTGAATTGAGAGGAAAGAGCTTCTTAAAAATGCCGGTGATAGTGAAGTAACATTTGTGGGGGAAAAAGTGTGTCCATGTGTGCATGTAGCTTTATAGTTATGTTTGTGTGTGGTTTAGATGTTTCTGAGGAAGTTATAACGTAAAATAAACATTGCTTTCTTATTGTATCTTTTGTTGGTGGTACTTGTATTTACAATTACGGACCTAAGAACTTTATGGAACTCTTGCTATATGTAACACAGGCAATGAAATACTTGAAATAGCTTTGCATATGGCAGTATTTAGTTGTCAGTATTTGATGTTTGATGCTCACGCATTTGTAGATAATAACAGTTTCTAGGAAATGGGAAAATGGATGCTGTTCATCCCCTACCACATTCCTGAGCACGTTTGTTTGTTGCTTTCAAACTGTTGCAGGAGGAAACCCAGTTAGAAGTCTCCACCTTACTTGAATGGGACCAGATTTTCATTTTTGTGTGCTTTTTCTGGTGTTATAGTAAGATTTTATGTATGGCATTAATACAAAACAGATCTTGCAGATAACATGGCAGCAGGTTTTCCCACGCATGTTGGTCAGAGCCATGGCTTTGTAAATACCATAAGATTTGACTTCCACTATAGTAAATTTATATTGACACGATTTGATTTGGGAGGTAAAAATAAAGGATCTTACAAAGACACTTCCTTTTGAAAAGTCAGATCTTCACGGGAAGAAACAGAACATAGTTCAGAATCCCGAGTGGTGCCTTGTAGCTGGGTATCCTATCTTATCAGCATGGCTGTATTTTATCTGGATGCCCCTCACTGGTCCTCTTAACGTAGTTATCACTGTCTTAGTTATTCTTTTTAGTCTGCTGCCTCCCTTCAGCTTTAAACCAGACTAAATATACTGTAGCTGTTTGAGTTAGAAAATGGCTCAGTGAATGGCTGGTTTCAGTGTGTCTTTGGGAGCCAGGGCTGGTTAGTGGTGTTACTGAGTTGTGTGTCCTTGGTAGTCACGGTCTGAGAGCTGCTGTGCCGGCATGCTGCAGGTTGTAAAGAATGGAATTGGTAGTAGGATAGATGGTTGAGCACTTAAATAAAGTCCTGTGTGAAGGAGCTGAATGTGCTCCTGGTTACATTATAGGAACTGGGGGATTACCTGAGGCAGCAGTTCAGGTGTTTGGCAAGCTGGAACAGAGGGCAAAGAACTGACTTGTGTAGCTTGGTTCACGTACCCCAAAGCTGTGAAAGGTCTTTGTGATCATTTGCTCTTGCACTTGGGGTTGTAGGACTGGATCAGTTTATTTTGGTTGAAGCATCATGTTTTAAAAATACCTGAGCGAACTTGAACTTGTAAATTCCCATGGATGAAAATTGCAACGAAGCATCTGGTGACATGCTTAAAAGGTTTTTTGCTCTGTACCTCTACAAAAATGCGCAACATAGTCTCAGTCCAGACTTCCCTGGCTTTAACTTGAAGTCACTGAGTCTCTTTATACTTTTGTCTGCTAGAACAAAGAGCCTTCTGTTATTAGCTTTCTTTTCTGCATAGACTTTGCAGTAGTTTGTGGCCTTTCAATTTTCTTTTTCTTTGGTAAATAGTAGAAAGTGGACTTGAGGCTTTCACTTCAAGATACTTCAATCTTTTGTTTTCCTCATGGTCCTTCAAGACCTGTGCAGCATATCAATGTCTTGCTTGAATTGGGTATGCCAGGATTGGATGCTGTGCTCCACTAGCAGGTGTAGAAGTGCCAAATACGGGGTATAAAATAATCTGTCTTTTCCTAATTACATTGTTATTTATGCACTGGAGAATCTTACTAACTGTTTTGGCCGTAAAGTTGCAACAGGAGTTTCTATAGTTACTGTGCAGTGTTTTATTGACCATGTTAATGCTCCTTCCAGGGTCATTGCTCTGGAGGATAAAACCTGTATTATGTCCATACAATCCAGTGTCTTTGTTGTTAGATACACAGCTTCACCTTGATCTGTATTGAGGCATTTGCTTGCCTATCAAGAAATCATATCTAATTTTATCATTGTGAGCTATTTTTCTATCATAATTAGTTTCACTTTTCCTCTAGGTCACTGCTGAGAATCTTATGTAATATATAGTTGTGCTAAGTTCCCTGAGGACCCCATTCAGAACACTGGTGATTCTCCATCTACAGTCACTGGCTTAAACTTGTGGTGATGGCTTCGTAAACGAGCAAACCATAAGAGGCGTTAGCTAGGATGAGTGCGTTTGGAGACTGAATTTCTTCTCTCTACATTTTAGTTAAAGCACGTCAGGGGAAGGTTGTATTAGGAAACAGGTATTGCTGGTGATTGTATATATAATTTTTCTTTTGTGGGTTGAGTGCTGTTTTCCAGAGCTGTCAGTGTTTCTTTGAGTGCTCCATTTCAATGTTGAAGGTAAATGATGGAATAAATCAAAACATCATTTAAAACAAACAAAAACCCAAGCAGGATGCTAGTCTGTAATGGCTTCTGTAGCAGAAAAGGTTCTGTGATATGATTTTCTTTAACACCTCCACATAGGGGATCCTGTGTTAGGGTTGTCCTTCATGGTGTGTTTTTTGTGGTTTTGCTTTGCGCTTTCACACCCTTCTACTCAGGGATGACAGAAATCTGAGGAATCTAATAAACATACTTCTCTAGGCGTCACAGTATGAAACTTTAGAGCTTGAATTCAAGTGTTTTGCACCACGTTTTTTTTTTTTTTGCTAGAAACAACATCCTTCAGAGTCTTGTAGAAGATCTTGTAAGTGGTCGCATCAAAGTGTTACTTAGGAGAGCAGAAGAACTGTGGTAGTGGTGTGGGGGAGATCAGTGAAGAGAGGGAAGATCCTATGATATAGTTGTTACTATTGGTCATCCGATATAGATATAGATGGCCTGGATATAGATATAGATGAGAAAATCCTCACGCTGTTAGGTAGAGCGGACTTGCTAGCTGTTAAAAGATCCAGCAGGAGGGCTTACTTGCTGTGGTAGCTGAGTGGATGTGTTTGGGTGGGCACAGGGGAACTGTGAGCCAAGGGAGATCCATCCAGCAAAGCACAGTCAGATGAATTTCTCCAGCTTCACAGAGCTTCTGTTTGCCTAGAGTTTCCTTATAAACCTGCTTACACTTTTTTGCATCATTTTGCCAAGAGCAGAGATTATTTGCTTTTGTTGCTATAGCTTCTAAGATACGGAATTATGAACCTGCTGTAAATTCTCCCTCAGTGCCATCTGTGAATATTGTTCCTGTGAGGAACAAAACGTATTGTAGGGTGGGTTAGGTTATGTTATCATAGGGCCCAAATTGCTCTCTTTACTTGAAGATCTCTGGGAAGTGCTTTCTGTGGTGTGCTTACAAGTGTGTACTGCAAGAGACATACCATTTTATGGCCATGGTTAATATGTAATTAGTGATCATAGCCTTAAGTTTCTGGTGAGGTTAATGGGAGTGAGCCTCAGCTTGCAGCTGGGCCCCTGCTTAGCTGCGAGGGGCCACAGACTTCTCTGTGGCCTGGTTACCTGCCCAGAAACTCTTCTCAACCTGTGAGCTTGAGCAGCACTTTATTGTCGTCTGCATTATGGCAGTCAGTGGCCCTGCACTTCCCTCAGCATCGTTCCTCTGTTTAACCTGCATGCAGGATGGCTTTCTTGGTAGCACTCAACATAGATAAGTTTCCTCAGGCCTGAGCTTTCTGGCTCCCTGTCCATATCTTCTATCCACAGCTACCTTTTTATCCCTGTATGATGGACCCAAACTTACACCTCTGTTAGGCATCCTGTATTCCATGGAGTTGTGGGGTGTCCTTTGGGGCAGATGCTGGTGAACAGGAGTAAATCACTACTGGTCAGTGGCTCTTGAAGCACTGACATCTGACAGCTAGACCATGAATACAACATCCTGTTCAAATATTAGATGAAGTACGTTGTTTTTGTTGTTTGTTTTTCCCGAAGAGTTTCTCTGAGAGGAATTTCTTAAGATATTAGAGTTCTGAGGTGGTACCAGCACTGTGCCAACCTGGAGAGTATGTGAGGCCCACCGCATTGCTGCAGTCAGTGTCAGGATCCTAAGATGCCCTCAGCACTGCAGAGGAAAGGAGGTGTGCCGTGCAGGTGCTCCTCGCATACTCATCCTTTTGCACTGTTGGGTGTTGTGATGCTGGAAGAGCTGCCTTTCAGGTCATCCTGTTTATTAGCACAATCTAGTAGGTGCAGGCATTGTTCCCATCTGTTGGAAGCGATTCTTTTGGAGGTGTGGGGGAAAAATCTAATTGGGATGGCTAATTAGGGGACGTAGGTTGTTGTGCAGCTTGTCAAGAGCCGTTCTGTCAGCAGTTGATCTAGGTATCAGCTTTACTGTTTACAAGAATAATTCCTGGCTGTTATCTTCGGTACAGAATGTGTTGTTACCACCTATACAGACCTGGACTAAGATCTAAACCTGCAGTCTGCTCTCAGTTGTACAGGAAATGTGGAAAAGTCTTTAGGGTGGCCTTGCCGTTGTATTTTGGTTGTGAATTACTGAAATCTTTGCATTACTTCAGAGTTGTGTTGTATTACAAGAAACATCAATATTATGGTCTGACTCTTGTGAGAATGATTTACCGTAATCGCCTTTTGGTGTGTGCTTGTAAGCATTACCTCATGCACTGAGGTGTATGTAAAAGAAGATAAAATGTCCAGCTGAAGTTTAAACAATCTGGCAATGACTACAGCAGACTGTATTCCTACGGTTCTTCTTCTAATGATATTAACTATTGCAAAGTTTAATCTTGAGCATGGTTTGCTAGTGTTTGTTTTGTATATCCAGCTAGAGCAGTGCTCCCCTTGATGAAGAAGAAATTACTTTTGTTGGTGCAGTGTATCTACCACTTTCCAGTACACTTGTATGAAAGCTTTAGAAATCAATTGGATCAGTCTTCCATGCTCAGCTTCCGTGAGTTTTAAGACTGTTGCTTGGAAGCGTGGTATCCCTGGCTGGAGTTTTCAGTGATTCAGTGATTCAGGTCTGCAAGACAGATTTCTCCAACCAGGTTGTTCAGCTGCAAAAGCATTTGCTGAGCTGTTATTTTGGTCTGCCAGACTTTGACTGAGGAGAAGAATCAGATAAGCCCCTGCTAGTATGTCTTATTTATTTTGATACTGGGAAACAGTAGCTTTACCTATTAAACAAGAAAGGCTATGGGTAGGTCTGGTAAGAGAAGTAAAATAAAATAGTACATATTTAGGATTCATTGCAGTACAGTAACAAAAAAGTGCCACAATACTCAAAAGGAGGAGAAATTGATTTTTATATTTTTTAAATCAAATTTTATGATAATTTCTGTTCTTTGTGTGGAAAAATAAAACATGAAACGAAACCAGCGACATGATTCAGCTGGTTCTTTTTTCTTCTTTATTGCATGTAGGCAGCTTCTAGCTAGTGGAAACTGTGACATGTGGGGAATCATTTTATTAATAATACCAGTTTGCTGCTGAGATCAGTTGGGTCTTTTGTGGACACAGCGCTGCACTTGTGTTCTTCTAACACGTCATGTACTTAGTATTTTCAAGCACAGTGTTGCTTTTATGTCAGATAGAAGTACTTTACTGAGGAACAGCATAGCTGAGAAAGAAGTGGGATGTATCACTGATGGTAGTGGTTGAATCTTCCTTGCAGAGATGGTGGATACGTTTTTACATAGCATTTTCTGAACAGTTTGATGCCTGATAGTATTTAGGACACGCTAAGGATTCTCTGTTACATTTTTTATCGATTAGTTATCAGTTGTGAGGTGGATACTGGGTTCCAGATGGAGTTAGATCCATGTGCTTCATTTTGCCTAGGGGTTTCTGGAAGTTTTGCCTTGATGGTTATGATTAATCATAAATCTATTTTACATTTGGCCTCATTTCTTGGAGAAGCATTTTAGCTCTCGCTGCTAAATCATGTTTGGTTTAACTGTTTTAGACTTGGTGCTCAAAGTGAACTGCTAAAAACTTCTGTGCCAACGTATGGTTCATTAACCAGTTCTATTGCTTATGTCTTAATTTGAAAAGCAGTGCTGTTTTTTGTACTAAGTAGGGCTGAAAGCTACGTAATATTGAAATTAATCTTAGTTGCTGCAGTAAGATTACTTTCTCAAACAATACCCATGTGAGTACCACCTCCAGGGTGCAGTATTCTGATTCTGTTGGTTTTGACATTATTACAGCCACGTGAATTGTATCGTGCCTGGGAAGATGAAGCATATATTAAACTAAATCTTAAGAGGGCACTACAGTGGTGACAATGCTCAGTCAGTTACCTGAAAGACCATTCAGAAATCTGAAAGATACCATCTAACTGTGCAAGGCTCACAGTGCTTACATGATAAGGTTTGGCTGCAGTAATGCCATAGCTGGCTCATTGCTCATTTCACTTCAGCCTTTGGCTTTTTTGAAGGAGTTGTGACTAACCCAACAAACTTAGTTGTTCTTACTGGGGTGTCTGTACAAGTCCGTGTCAGTTTGAGTATAGCTGTAAAAGTGTAATTATACCGAAGTGCAAACTTTTAGATTTCAGTCTTGCTTTGAATTGGAGGGTGATTTCTATCTGCTCGTGCAAATTCAGCAGAAAATTAAGTCCTTAGATCAGCGTCTCATTGGTAAAGTCCTTTTTGTGCTAATTAATTTCTTTAGCTTTCCACACCCACGAGCTTTCTTCTTCTGTGTACCACCTTAAAACACCCTAAAAAGCACCTTGCTATAGATGTGGATACGCTTCAGGTTTTTTTATGACTTGCTGGTTTTTTTTCAACATCTGTGCCTGTGGTTAATTAGGATATTCCTCATATATTCAGAGTAGGGCTTAATTGCTGTAAGTCATATGCTTCTTATTTTTAAGGTTTTTGAGCAGCTGTTACAACCATTTTCTTTTATTATTGTCTCGTAGGCAAATTTAGAAAACAAACCAGTAAATGGCCGCAGACCAGAACTCATGGAATGCAGTATATGCGGTCATGGTGAAAAATACAGGGTGAAAACAAACCAAACACAACCCTTCGAAAATGCACAGTCTAAGGAGAAAGAAAGAATGACAGGCTTAGAAGCAGAGAAGTGGGCGCATAGTGAGAAGCCATCCTTTGGTGTCCATGTCAATGGAGATACCCATGGAACTGTGACAGGTCACGAACACTTGAAAAATGCAGAAGAAAGTGGAAGAGCGGTCTCTCCCAGTCAATTAGCTGAGCCAAAAAAATCATTTGCACAGACCATCAAAAATGGCATAAAAACCCTACATTACTCATCACCAGAAGCAGTTGCTTCACTGAGAAAAGCATCCGTAGAGGAAAGGACGGATTTGACAAGCAAGTCCCATGCCCAGTGGATGAAGGCTACTGATCTGAACGACATAGTCGGCACTCTGACAACTAGCGTTAGCTGTGTTCACCCAGACAAACAAGGAAATCTTTTCATGAAAGAGGAAAGCTGCACTTGCAGCATCTTTCAGGATTCTGAGAAGTCAGTACTGCAAACCAGTTCTGTTTTAGCTCTGCAGGAAAGCTCCTGTTGTCCTCCAGTGGTTAAAGAGGAAGTGCGTGGAGAGGATGGCTTCAAAGTACCTAACGCGGAGACACTGCTTGGGAGTCCTTTGCTCCAACCAACCTTCTTGTCCCTGATTAAAAACAGAAACCTAACTGTGGAGCAGGTTGTAGCTATTGAAGCTTTAACACAGTTATCTGAAGTCCCTTTAGAAACAACTTCTCCAGCTAAAGCTGAAAATACTGAATGTACGGAAGGAACGGCTCCCAACTTGCTTCACAGTTATAAAAGGGATATTTCATCCTCCTTTGCATCTTCTACGTTAAAAGAAATCAAAGACACTTACTTACAGAAGGAACAACAGCTCTTGACTCACTGTGCTCATTCACAGAAGCAGCTCCCAAATAAAGCAGTGTTATACAATGGCCAAAGTTCGACTTCGGAGTTGCGCGATAAACCTGCCGGTCTAGCTAACGACATGTATAAATTGCAGTTATCCTCAAGAGATACCAAAACTTTATCTGAATTAACTTCTAATGCAAAATCATTTTCCGGACTCAATACCAAGAAAAGCTGTGATCCAGTCACCCTTTCACGGTGTTGCAATGTCCAGTGTACAGGTAACAGCTTGGATACTCTTGGCCAGTTAGATCAAAAGCCAGCGTGCAATGATTTGAGCTTGGAAGCTAGTTCTTTAATTAAGGAAGGAGGAATTCACAGCCAGGATGAAGAGGATGTAGCCACACAACTAACTCAACTTGCAGCGTTAATTGAATCAAACCGGGCAAATCCAGAGCAGAAGAATGACATAAAGACATCACTGATTAACTTAATATCCCACGAGAGGCAGGCAAAACATAACCAAGATCTGTTGCAGAGAAAAGAATCTGTGTTTTTTAGGCATAATTGCAGTTCCTTGCTGTTAAAGCAAAAACAATCGACAAATAAAAAAGGAAATGCCGTGCCATGGAAACCAAGACACAAAAAGAAGCCTCAAGAAGCACGCTATCAACAAATAAATCGAAACCAACTCGAGTTGTTGTCGTGCCAGCATAGTGAGTTACAGGACATTTGGATATCATCAAAACTGCACAAGCTTGGTCAAACCACGCCACAGGACTCCAGAGGGGCTCTGTCTGAAAAAAAATCTCCGAGAACCAAAGTACAGAAAGCACTGAATCAAAATGCGCTAACGTTACAGGAAAAACCTAGGTTGTTTCTTCCTCAAGCACAGATAAAATTCCACAGATTATCTGAGGTACCACAAGAGAAAAAAAAAGACAGGTTGTTTGGCTATGAAGTGGTGAATGAACAAATCAGAACTGCGGGCTCTGGTGACCCACCAGGCATCATTCCACTGAAAAATGACATCGCTGCGTGTAACCAGCATGGCAGTCTGCTCTCCCACAATCCTCTGTCAGGTTCGCAGTTGAAAGCGGCGTCCTTGTTAACCAGACCAAGTGAAAACACGCAGATGTTTACAGAAAAATGTAATTCTCAGGTACAGCAAGCAGTGAATGTTGGTCAGACACGTCATTTGCCTCAAACTTTTAGCCAGTCTAACCTGAGAGCTAGCGAAACACGCAGTGAAGAGAAAGCCTACGTCCAGCACGGTGCTGTTGATCGGCAGGTAGATCTGAAGACACAGGTGCTGCCTGTCTCCTGCAGTGCTGGTCAGGTGCCAGGCACTGTGGAAGCTCTCAGGAACATGGAGTGTGCAGGTGAAGTTACCATTCTAACATCTAGAAGTTTGAGTACTGACCATCCACAGAGCACAGGTGACTCAGGGTGTTCTCCGGCAAAAAACACACTCAGCAGTTTTCTCGAATCACCTATGAAGTTCCTCGATACTCCTACAAAAAATTTAATAGATACACCAACCAAGAAAGGACAGTCTGAATTGCCAACTTGTGACTGTGTTGGTAAGTCATCCTTTTGCCAACTTTTGCCTGTACCTTTCCTGTGGATGTTTGTTTGTGTTGCTTCCCTGAACGTAAGGAAGTGTCCTTGACACTTAGGTGTGTTGCAAAAGGATAATTGTTTTGCCCTTAGGAAGTAGAAGAAAATGGTTCTTTCCTTTTCTGTAACCTTTGCCTGGTGTTCTTCAGGCCTTCACATCACAGCAGAATTCAGTATCTTTGGCTTTGCCTCTGCCCTGTTTCAATTCTCCGTTGTTTAAATTCAAGTTGAGGAAAAGGAGCTTTTCCGTTTCTCGTTACTGACTTGCATGCTGTATAACTTCATCTGAGTGTATCAGATCATGATTTCTGTGGTCTCAAAACTAGTTTCTGCTTGGGATGAGCTGGGCAAAAACTTACCCAATACCTTTTCATTGTTGCCTAAATGCCTCCTGAATAAGCAGCAGGGCATAGTGAGAGCAGTTACTGTCACTGTTGGCCCTGAGGGTGCTTGGAGTTTCTGTTAAGGTTTCTGTCTAAGCCTTCTACATGCCTTGTCTCAGAGGTAAGAGCAGAGGTTCCTAGCGAACAGGCCTGGGTTGTGTTTTTCTGTAGTGTGTAGATGACTGTCAACTGATGTTTTTTGGCCTCAATGTCCAAAATGAATTGGTAATGTTTGTCTGGTAACAGGGGCATTGGGAAGCTTACATAGTCAATATGTGTCAGGTCCTGCAATGAAAATTGCTAAAGAATGCAAGATACAGCTATAAATAGGATCTATTTGTGGCATCAAGAGAGCAAATCTACCAGAAGGTTAAGAGGAGAAAGCAAACATAAAATAATATAGTTTTGATATCTCTGAGAAGAAAAATGAGTCCTACTGTATAATACCTGTGCAACCTGGTCTGGGGAGCTGCTTTGGCAGGGGGTTGGACTCGGTGATCTCTAGAGGTCCCTCCCAACCCCTACGACTCAGTGACTCTGTGATTATTCATTGCATTCCAGCGCAGGTTTTGTGTATTTAATTTGGAAAATGTTTCTGTAAACCATTTCTAAGTGACTTGTAGTGATGTAAATAAGATATGGATGTGTAAACTTAATTTTCTCAACCTGTTTGTAGAGCAAATTATTGAGAAAGATGAAGGCCCATATTACACACACCTCGGGACGGGACCAAGTGTTGCTGCTGTAAGAGAAATAATGGAGAACAGGTGAGAAAATGTGCTTTTTTAGTGCTAACAGGATTTTTGACTGTGTAAACAGGAAAGAAGAAGAGCTGTGAGAAAATGAGCTCTGTTTGGCTTTGTTTTCTAACGTTTTTGCTGTGCTCATTTGTAACACATTTTCCCATTGCGACGTGCTTGAAGGAAGCTCTTGTGCTCCAGTTCCAAACTCGTAC
The DNA here is from genome assembly GCA_013399175.1 of Odontophorus gujanensis. NCBI lineage: Eukaryota > Metazoa > Chordata > Aves > Galliformes > Odontophoridae > Odontophorus > Odontophorus gujanensis. The sequence continues at coordinate 541,838 of VXAB01004850.1, forward strand.
ATCAGAGCTGCTGCTGTTGTAGCCACTGTGCTCATAGGTGCTGCTGATCTGCATAGAGATGACAGCAAGGGGCAGCTGGCAACATTTCCTTTCCAAATAATGCTCCCATAGTGACAGAAGCTCGTTACTGGAGTAGACATTCCAAAATTGCTTTTGCAGATAGGACTTTGAATTGAAAAGTTTTTGTTGTTGTTGTTCTAAGTATTTTTTCTCTTCTGTTTCCAATAAAGTAAAAAATAAAGTTCTTGTTCTCGTTGTATTGAATGTATTTACTGGTTTAAAGTGTGTTTTCAGTTTCACTCCTTGTTAATGCAGGTATGGAGCGAAGGGAAGCGCTGTGAGGATAGAGGTAGTCGTTTATACAGGAAAGGAAGGAAAAAGCTCTCAGGGGTGTCCAATTGCCAAGTGGGTAAGTTTTTGTGTTACAGTAGTAAAATGGTTTTGTGTGGCTTAAGTATCTTATGACGTGTGTAGTCTTTGTGCTTAAATATAATCCAATCTTCAGTGAAGGTCTGCTCCTCCTTCATTGCACTGATGTACAAGTTGAGCTGAATGGTGAAGCAAGGATGTCACTTTTCTATCTGTGCTGCTCTGGTTAGAATTAATTTGAAAGAGAAGTGCTTAATAGAACTGGCAGAGATGGGCAAATCAAGGGTAGGAGCGCTTGGCAGTGTCTGGAAGCTGGAGGTCTAGGGAGGTAAGCTACCGGGACTCATGGAAGACAAGGAGGAGAGCTGGAAAATCATACAGTAACTTTTTTTTTCTGAACTCTTGCAAACTGTCTCATGTACCATGGAGTTTGCTGCAGTGTTTGTAAGTACGTAACAGCAATAAGAGTACTATGTATCTTATGTACTGTGTGTGTATGTACTGCTCATGTTTGGAGCAGTTAGAATGTGTTTTCATACTCTGTAGTAAACCAGTGTTGAGAAAGGAATCTCCTGTGTGTGTGTGTGTGTGTGTGTGTGTGTGTGTTGCTTCAGATGATATTGAATAACAAGTGGGTGTCCAAGAAAAAAAAGACTAGATGGTCAAATTTGAGAAACAAGTGACCCAGAAAGAGCAGACTGCTTTTTGTTTGGTTGGTTTTGTTTTTAGCCTTCAGCTGAGCAACAGATCCTCTTATTTTAACAGGGGATGGGAATTAAAAATTTTACCTTAGAGAACAGTTGTTTAGCCTTTGAAAGGAAGAAGAGATTTAAAACTAATTCTTCAACTTTATTTTTGTATTGCCACTGCCAACATCTGCTGCCTTTTATGTAAAACAGAGAGGGTAGATTGTGTTATGCATCTGCACGGGTGTAGGTGTCCCACATGTGTGTGCAGTTCAGTTAAATTTTTGCATGTCAAGCATTTGTGAGAGTAAGCTTTAATGTTAATTGAACTGAATTCCAAACGTCTTCTGTGCAGCAAAGACTTTTTGTGTGCAAGCTCAGACCTAAAAGGAATGAATGCCTTTCCAAGTCTGCTGTTACTGTGTGACTGCACCAATACAGGACAAGGAAGGAAATCATGGAAATCTCTGTGTCTCATCCTGAATATAATCCACGTTTTTTATCAGTTGGTATTCCTAAGGTGTGAGTTAACTTTCAATTGGCAATGCTAATTTTAATCCTTAAAATGGAGCATGTTTCATTTATGGCTATGACCAAAGAAATACAATTCTGAGATTTGTTTGAAAGCATATGGAAAAGTTTGCTCTGCTCTCAGATAACTGCAGTCACAAGGTTCCGTCAGCTGCACAGAGACTTCCACTTGCTCATTTACAGTGTTCTTTGAGATGGGCTCATTTCTGCTTTGCAGATGGACAAGCTGTTGCCCCTAGGGCTCTTGAGAGACTTGTTGGCAAGAGCACCACGATGGAGCTCTGCTGAAGCAAATGTGAACAGGAGAAGAATTAATGTAGCGATCAAATGTAGCTATTTTCCCCCATTAACTTGTACGAAAAGGGTTGATTAATTTTGTCCTTTATCGGTTCATTAGGAACATCTTAGAATCAAAGGAGGCTTTATAAAATAGGCGTATGTATGTATGCATAATACGTGTACATATGCATGTGCACAATATAGGTATATTGCATATACAGTATAGTGTAGATGAATATACATATATGTATAGATGAATATATATTTTATATAAGAATATGGATATGTGTATGCTTCTGCTAATGACTGTTTTGTCATTCTCATTTCCTCCTGAATTGTTTTCACTTAAGTGGCTCCAAACATGTACGTAGTGTGTTAAACACTGAATGAGACAGGCTCCTTCTTCCGAAATGAGATGGCTTTTTTTCTTCCTTAGTTTTTAGGATCCAATAAACTTGCAATGTCTATGTGGGTGATAACTGTACATTTAGAAAATCACAATCATTCTGTGACGTGTGCTGGGGGTTGTCTTCTTTTTTTCTTTAGTTTATTTTGCTTTTTTGTAATAAGTTAAAGGAAAAAAAAGCTTTGAAATAGTGGAATTGTCAGCCTGCCTGTCTCAGCTAGACCTCTCATACAGTCATGTTACAATGCCTCTCTTATCAGCAGCCACTGATGAGCGATTCATATCGTTCCCATTCTTGTAGCAGTACTTTGTTAGATAATGGATGTGGTCTGGTTGTTTTTCCTGCTGTCAGTATATCTGATGGGAAAACAAAGATTACCTCAATTCATTTAAGTGGAATGATCTATAAATCTTTTATCTGCCACAATGTTGATGAGTAGCTCGCCCTAGGTATGATCCTGCTGCACTAAAATCAAAGAGGGTGTCACTGACCTCAGAGGACAGCTTCAGATCTTAACATTTCAGGATTAAACCCATTTTCCTTCAGGTCCCCTCCAGTAGTTCCAGTGGACATTCGCCTGGATCAGCTTTCTGTTGTCTTCATTCAGAGTTGCAATGTAATTTCTAAGGCTTCGAGTTGGAATAAAGACAGGAGATGAGCACTGATAAGAGCAGCCGGGCTGGGCAGGGACCCTCCTTGCTGATAGCTTGTCTACATCTCTGAGTGGTGGTGGCAGAACAGGGCAGCAGGCTCCCAGAAGACTCACTTATTTTCCAGTAATTAATTCCTCTGAGGTTCCCTAGGCTGAAGGCGGTGGTTAGATATTGCCTTTCATAAGTGTTATTGTCTTTATTTCTTCTTTCTTTTTTTGTTCTCTTGTGCTTGGAATTAGGGTGGTGGTACAGTAGTGTTTTCAGCCTTGTGCTCTGCTCCCAGCAATCCCTAGCAGTTGCTTTTGGTTTCCTCTCTGTTGCAGAACAGTGATTTCTATCACTATGTGACACTCATTTCTGCATGGTAATGGCTAACTGTGTGCATGAAGAGTGCACGCTACAGTGAATTCTATCTGCCATTCTTACTGTGCACTCAGCAGTATGAGCTCATCCTTCATCTGTTTGCAGATCGTGCTTGTCTTCTCTGCTCTGAACTGCTCATCGACTGTTGTCACTCTTTTATTTGCCCCTAACAAACATGGTGGAGAGTACAAACTTGATCAGGGTTCTGCAGAGCTCCCATCAGACACATAACAACCCTTGTTTCTTGTCTTTTCAGCAGTTATGCACATATGGTCTTTTTCTTTGTCCCAAGACATTAATGTTTGCCTTTATTTCTTTTAAGAGCCTTTACCAAGAGACCTTACTGAGTGGCTTCTGAGAATCTAGAAAGCCACTTTCTACTGACGACTTAACAGAGATGTTACTTGAGCTTCTAGGCTGCCTTACATGCAAGTTAGGGTTAGAAGGGGTGTGTGATTTACTGAAGAAAATGAAGTGATAAGTGAGTGAGATACTCTGCTTAGGGGTGTGTGACCATCACTAATCAGCGCTATCGGAGAACTGCTTTATGTGGCAGTCCGGCACCTCTACGCAGGTTTTATTATTTCAAGATTTTATTTCATATGTTTAACTGTCTTTATGATCAGATGGTGATCCCCACTTGAGAAGTCAGGAGGGAAATCAATTCTGAAAGTGCTTGGTGGTGATTTTAGTTGCATTTTTGGACGCTGTTGTATTAGAGCAGCGCTTTCTTGCTATCTTTCAGCATGTTGAAGGAGGTAGCTTGTGTAATGGGTACTATAGCTATGGAGGCACTATCTTCACTGTTAGCATGAAGACCTATCTGCTGAACACAGAGTTAGAGTTTAGAATTTGAAACATCCTTGCAATATCCAAAGAGAAGCTGTTCTTTAAGTGGTGGCAGTGCTTTGAGGTAAAAATGGTTATAAATTTTTACACGGTTTCTGAAGCATCTTCAAATGTCTTATATTTGGAAAAACTACACAACAGTTAAATATAAACAAAAAAGCTATGTTAGGGTAAACAAATCAGGTAAACCAAAGTTTGCTCTGAAAGGAACGCCTTGCGTTTATTACCATGGAAACTCGGCAGATACAAAAGAGCACCATAGCACTGTTTGCTAAAGCAAATTCTCGCATACAAAGCTGTGTTTTTCAGCAGTCACCGGTGTTATCTGTGTGCAATGAGCAAGAGAGCCTGTGTGCCAGCGTGTGAAAGAGGTGCACCGGTGGAGGTGACTCCTTGTTGCCACTGCTGAAGTGCACCGTGCACCCCACGCTGTGCTCACATGTGCTGTTGGTGTCCATAGGCATTCAGCAAGCATCAGGAATGTCAGTGGGTGCCGTTTTGTCTGCATGGAGGAATACATGGAGCTCGATGCCATTTGTTGTGTGTGTATGTAGGGGTGAATTAGGAAACCAGAGGACGAGCTCACTTCTGCTGCAAGCAGCACTGCTCCTGCTCGTGCTACGCAACCTCACCTGCTAGAACAGCAGTTCCTAGCAGCACTGCTTTGTCACTTTGTTCAGATATGGATTGTTATGGAATTGTGTCTTAGCAGATCCAGTACAGGACTCCGATAGGCAGCCTTCCCAGTGAACAGAATCTACAGATCAGAAAGTCTTGGGACAAACAGCTGTATGTGAGGTGCGTGTTTCAGGAAATCACCGTGGATAATTAGGGTACATTCTCAGCTTAAAGTCATCTACTGCTGCCCTGCAATGACACAGCTCTTCTACCAGAGAAATTCAGAGTGGACTGGAAGGGTTATTGCGGTGGAACCACGTGGAGACAAAATAAACCTAAAGAGGACCTTTTTGTTGCTTCATTTTTCTGCCTGTATTATTTTGCATCGTACACACAGTTAACATTTTGCACTTATTTGCTTGCGCTGTCTCATTTATGTGATACCAAAGTTAACACAGCTCTTCTGGTGATCCTAAATATGAAGTAAATTTCTTGTCCATATGGTAATTCAGTCTCTGATATTGCTGAGCTTATGCAGTCTGATTCTTGGTGACTTTTATATAAGTCATGTAGTCACAAGTTAGCCTGCCTTATGTTCAAGGACATCAGGCACTATTTATTCATAGTGTGTTCATTCCTCGCTCCTGCCGGCGGTTGAGGCAGTGCCCTCAACAACATAGAAGAAGTAATTTGAGTGAGCAGAACTCAAGCATTTGGACAGTTGAAGCAAGTTTTATTGGTAGACTTTACTGATGCTGTTCAGTGCATTCAAAAATGATACGGAGAAAGTGGGAAACGCTGTGGTGATGAAGAGGAATGTACAATTCTTATTTTTTTAAGAGATGAAAACATATGAATGTCTTCTACTCTGTGCTGGTGAGCACTGTGTCCACATGTGGAGATCTCAGTGCAAGAGAAATGTGAATCTGTTAGAGCACATCCAGAGGAGGGCCACAAAAACGAGCAAAGGGAGGAAACACCTTACAAAGACACACTGAGAGAGCTGTGGCTGTGCTGCCTGGAGAAGGCTGTGGGAAGAGCTGAGAGCGGCCTGTCAGTATCCAGAAGGGGGCTGTAAGAAAGAAGGGGACAGTCGAGCAGGGTGTGTTGTGACAGGACATGGGGAAATGGCTTCAAACTGAAGGAGGTGAGATTTAGATGGAATAGAAGATTTTTTTGCATTAAGAATGCAGCTGACACAGGCTACCCAGAGACATAGTGCATGCCTCATCCCTGCAGGCACCCCAGGTCAGACTGAGCACGGCTCTGAGCTCCTGATGGAGCTGTGGGTGTCCCTGTTCACTGCAGGGGAGGGAACAGGTTATCTTTAGGTCCCTCCCATTCAAAAGTTGATTCGATGATCCTGCTCAGATGAGCTACTTATAGCAATGGTGTGGTAGCTGTGTTGTTGCACATCCAAGTACATACGTGCATTAGAGAACTATTTAGGAGGTGTTTGTCCCATGTGCTTTTTTCTCTTGTCCCACGTATTGTGCTGTTAGTGTACAGGAGCAGTTTTTGTGCAGTTTCGTGTCTGGTTGAAGAGAGTGCAGAGCAGGGCTAATGGGTACCAATCAGCTACTGGGGGAGTTTGTCAGGTGTCTCTGTGTTGCAGCCAAAGCAAAGTATTTGTTGTAAATCTTCTGATGAATGCCCAGCACTGATGGGAGTTACCTCTTAATAAAGCGAGTTCAGGGATAATCTGGGGCTGTGTAGCCATAAAAATGTGATCACCTTACCTAAATCCTTTACTAACTTCATACTAGTCTGTGTTTTCTGATTGTTATTTGTCCATGAGGCACCAAGAAACCATGGGGATTTTGGTGTGGAATAAGTTTTTAGTCTGCCATTTTTAGAGCTCTGTTTAAAATTCTCCTGCTTAATAAGCAGTTATTTTCTCATTCCTCCTAAGAGCATTACAGACCCAAATTAATCAAGTTGAAGTATTTAATTATTTGCTTGCGCATTTAAAACAAAACCAAACTACGCTGCAGAAGTCACTGACAGTATCTGCTGCTATCAGAGCTAAGACTTGCCAGCTGACTTGTGCATTGTTTGCAGTCTGAGAAGCATTCAGATTGCTGTGCTGCATCTTTAGTTCACTGTTCAGCCTGAGTGCTTCATAAGGAGGCCATAAGTGTGCTGGGAATTAGGTCTACCAACTTCCAATAGCGCATATGTATATGTTTTAAATTATTGCGTGAAGAATTGATTCATAAATTGTGTTAGCATTGTCTTCTGTGGCTGTTAACAGCATACTAATTCCGTTTGCCTTACTGAAGAGGACCACTATATCAAATACACACTAAAAAAACAGAAACAAGTTTAACTGAAGTGTATGCTGAGACTTTGTATGCTGCTGACTTGGTGTCTTTAAGATGCTGCTGCTGTTGCATGAAGTTAAGATGTGTGATGTTTCTGTGAAGTACTGGAGGAGAACAGTTGGTTAAAACAGAGCCCGGTCTAGGGATGTTTAAGGATTAAGAGATTGTGGAACTACACCTGGTCATAGAGAAATACCTAGGAGAAATCTGAAGAAGAGTAATTCAATAGATCTGTCAATAAAACCTTACTGTGCCCGTTACTTAGAGAAGCAGTGAGAGCTCTGGCCTGTTAGCATGTTGAGACAATCTTGATAAGCAGTGTACAGCTTGTACGTTAATTTTGGATTTTACCAGTCCTCAGATAATCACAGATTAGAAAAACTTAAGTTCAGAAATGTATTGAATATCAGCAAGTACTGGAAAACGAATGACAAGTTGGAAATAATTTAGATTACATGAGTGTTAATTAACTAACAAGTCACAGAGTCAAGGACTGCGGCAGGAATTTGCTCCATCAGAAATGTGGTCTGGAATTCTGTGGTGTTTCTGGTGGCTGGGCTTGCTCTCTAGTTTTTCGGTTGTCCTTCTCAAATGTGGTTCTCTCTGTATTAAAGTTGTGTGGTACTGCTGTGGATTTGTTATTATTGCAAAAGAGTTCAGCTTCGTGGTGTAGTGATGTGGGTGTGAAGCAGGCTGTAAATTGCATCCCTGTCCACTTGTCACTTTTTCTGGACCCGGCTGAGAACTACGTGAGATTTCACAAAGAGATCTCGCTGATGTTATACTGAGAAACAAAGAAATGCTGAATTTCCTCACTGAAGTTATAAAGTCTGAAAAATCAAGAAGTTGAAAGCATCACCCTCCACGCTGAGTAACAACGTTAAGTCCGTGTGTTTCTGACTGGAAGGAGCAGCACTGCCTCAGGAATGTCCAACTCACACCCCTGTGAATAACTGCTATTATGGATCAGCCATAATGGATTTGCTGTAAGCCTCACTCAGATGTAAATGAGCCACATTATTTTTCTTTCTCAGCAGAAAATACTGTACCAGTTGTTCAGTCACAACCAAGGTACCTCTGGAGGAATGGTAACTCAGATGCATTTACTTTTCTCATTCAGCTTAAGGCTGATTGTGGGACTGTGTAATCAACTTGAAAAGGGCGATTCTTTCTCCCTTGACACAAACTAACTTGCGTCTTGCTTCTTCCTGCAAAGCAAGAATGCTTTGTCTGAAACTGTTGAAAATCTTTTCATTTGCAGATTAACTGCGAGGGTATTTTGGTCCCCGCTTTTAATTAGCTTAAATAATTTAGATATTCACAGTTGATCAGGCTAGGGGTCACACGAATGACCAGTAGCCACGTGTCTGGCAACAAAGATGCTTTGACATCAGGCTGATAGAGAATCCACTTGAAAACCCAGACATCTGGAGACGTGCAAAGAATGGGTGAAATTGTTGCCTTTCTGCTCTTATAGTCCATCATTATTAACACGGTTTGTCCCGTGAAGCACCGAGACCGTTTCTGACAAGTCCTTCACACTACCAGGGAAAGCATTGTTGCTATTGCCTATGCCAGTAGTCTTATATAGTTGAAAAGGTTGCCTGGCCTAGCTGGAGATGAGGATCTCTGGTTGTAGAGCACTCCTTCCAAGGAAGCAGCCTCCATCTAGGGGATGTCCTCCTTTCAGAGGCCAGCCCTTAAATGAGCCCAGGGAGGCAGAGACCCTGGGTTCACCCCTTCTGCTCACATAGGAAGCATGTGTAAATTGTTTGCACGTGTGCTTCTTGGCCAGCCATCCTCCTTCAGAAGGTGCTCCATCATCAGTTCGGGCTGTGACCCAACAGTTCCCCTACACACACTTACGGGGCCTCTTCTGACAGGGGGTGGGTGGTGGTGGTGGAAAAGACAGAGCTGCCAACTGCTTGTTCTGAGCAACAAGGGTACTACTGCAGAGCTGGAAGTGTATCTGCAATTGCAAGGGCTTCATAGATGCATCTTGGGAAGAGAAAGCGACTCATCTCCATCCTAGAAACGATGGAGCAGGGGAAGAAGGTTTACCTTCCATGCATACTGTCTTTGTTCTGAAGCTTTGAACTTTGAACTGTAATGCTGAGGACTTGACCCCTTTTTGTTGGAATCCTCATAGAGACTCTGATGGGTCAGATGTGTCTGAAGAATGAGATTATGTTCTCTTATGACCTGGATTTAATGTGTCTTTTTGGTCTCCGTATGACAAAAATTTCTATCGAGTTATGCCAATACCTAAATATGCAGCATGTAATATTTAGTTTGAGTTCAGTGGTATATTAAAAACCATTGCAGTAGTGTTCTGTATCATGCTGGTCTTTAACATATTATATGGGTAGAACTGACAAGGAGTTATTTGTATATGATGTGGGTCACTAAAGTACTCCAGCGCTGCTAAGTGCTGTAATGTTATGAAAACTCTTGTCTCCTTCACACAGTTTATTTTCAGTGCTTTCTTCTAATGCTGTGTTGCAAGATGGGGACAGTTCTTCGTACTGATACGTAACTGTAGTAGTCATCTTAATGGGAGTGTGTGTTTGCTTTGGGGTGCAGCTTCTGTATCTGCTTTCTGGGTTTTGGCAGTGCGTGTTCAGTATTATTTCCAAGGTAACTATTAGGTTTTCAGTGGATTTGTCTTTTCAGGACTGGTCTTTATTTCTAGTGGATATTTTCTTCTTAACCCACAATCCCTTATTGCTTGTATAGAGCATCTAAGATACTCCTCCTGTAAAATACGCTGCTATTTCTTTTACAGACAGAAGGGCAACACCGAGTCCCATGCTACACCAAGAGAGTGGTGTGTGGTGCTTTCCCGGCCCTACTTGGTGACAGACACTCTTCAGCCAGCGGTTTTATTTCCTCTTCCAGGCCTTCCGTGTTTCCTAGTTCTATCTTTGAATAAACAAAATGATTCTTTCAGGTGATACGAAGAAGCAGCGATGAGGAGAAGTTGCTCTGCTTGGTACGTCAGCGTGCGGGGCACCACTGTCAGACTGCTGTCATAGTGATTCTCATACTGGCGTGGGAAGGGATCCCTCATCTCCTGGCTGATACGCTGTACAAAGAGCTGACGCAGAGCCTCAGAAAGTACGGCTGTCCCACGAGCCGCAGATGTGCACTGAATGAAGAGTAAGCTACTGAAATCGGACCTGATTGCTGTGCTGCCCTTCGAGTGTCATTCTGAATTTAATGGCGTGGAAATTCAGTCATTGTGGGACTGATAAATACAGGGAAGCTTATTTAAAATTACAAACCACTAGGTGTCATTTTAGTATAAAGCTCAGTTCCTGGCCTTTTCTAGAGGCCAGGCTCTAAGGGCTACTTGTACAGCAGAAGCCCAGGGAAAGGGGTGGCAGAGAACTTCTGTCCTGTGTTGGCATGCATGTTACACGTGCAGCCATGTAAGGAGCTGCTAAGAAGGTGATTCCTGACTTCTGCTGTAGCTGTGAGCCAGGCCGGCCTGTCGTGAGAGGGGGCATGCTGCCTTTCCTCCTGTGCAGGGGCGTGCTGCATCGCACCTTTCAGGCAGTTTTGAGGACTGTCTCTCTCTAGGCAGTGCACGTCTGCCCAGCGTGTGGAGTCTGGCCAGGATAACTGCAAATAGGATTTGTTTTCAATTGTAATGAACAGATAAGAGAAGCAGTAGTGATGGTAATTGTCAGCTGCCTCATACTCCCCAGCTAACATTGCTCAAATTCTACGTAGCTGTAAAATTAAAAGACGTAAATGCTCAAAATCAGTTTTTTCCCTGTGCTTTTAAGAGAGGAATATAGTTTAATTGACTAATGTTGCAGCCTAAGTTCTGGAGTAGAGCTGCCTTCATGCTGATGTTTTCTGTAGCCTACATTTAACCAGTCTGTGATGACTGTGCAGTGACCTGAGTTTATTGCTTGTGTTCTTGAACTGCCAGGGGAAGTAGGGTCATTCTGTTTTAAATGGTGTATCAGTTTGGAGAAGGTGGTATTGCCACAGATGACGTATGTGCTGTATTTATGGGCAGCCTTCTGTAGCAGTGGTATTTTTTGGTAGTTCTTGCACTTGGAGAAGTCAAAATGAAAAAATGTGAGAGTATTTGTAGGTATCTATAACTCAACGTTGTGTATTTCCCATGACTGGAACTTGTGGGACTTCAGAGAGTTGGAACTGTCTGTAAGGGGAAAAGAGTCCTCTGCACAGCAATGTTCCATTAACAGAAAATACCTACTAAACTAGTTAAACTATGCCTTACAGTTCCTGCATTGTTTTGGTATGTGTTTAAAAAAGAAATAACAAACAGCATTGACCATTAAGAAGAAGACAAGCTGCAGTGTCAGCTGACTTCTCTTAATTTCCTTCCACAGTCGTACATGTGCATGTCAAGGGCTTGATCCAGAAACGTGTGGAGCATCGTTCTCATTTGGCTGCTCGTGGAGTATGTATTTCAATGGATGTAAATTCGCCAGAAGCAAAAACCCCAGGAAATTTAGGCTTCTCACTGATGACCCTAAACAAGTAAGATTTATTTTATTGTTTTGTTTTGTTTGCCTCCAAATATTTACTCAGGTGATCCACAGATTGCACTGCTGCCTCACACGTGTGTGCATAGCTTGTCACACCAGCATCTGATTGAATGTCTTGGGATAGTAGCACCCTGGTCCTCTGTCTGACATCCAGAATGATCTGGATTTTCCTTGGACAACATGTTTCTCAAACACTCTTGAGAATTACACTAAAATATGATGCATCTAGGTGATCTTCTAATTGCAGTTAATGAGTATCAGTAACAACATAAAGCTCAGTGCAGAAAATATGGCAATGGATACGATGCAAAGTAATGTAGCTCCTAAAAGAATTGCTTGTCTCATGATGGAGGAATAAGGGCGGTGTAAATAGATAACCACAGTGTGATGGACATACAGCAGAAAGAGTCTTCAGGGTACCTCAAAGGTCCCTTTTTTCTGACTATAGATCTATTGAAGCTCATTTCCCCATAGACCTCCCAGATAAAAGAATTAGGTCTTTCCTAGCACATCTGGCATGCTTGAGGAGGCAGATGGTGTATAGCCATCTGTTACCTACTTCTCCTGGGAGAATTTCGTTGTTAGCTTCTGAATTCCACTGGTGCCAGATACAGAGAAGACCTTTCTGGTCGAAGATCAGGCAGTAGTGGAAGTATTTTACTATTTATAATGTGTAGTGTACACATGTGAAGACTTACGGTGTTTCCTGGAAGAGAGATGTCAGTTTGTTCACTGGAACTAAATATTCCTTGAAAATTCTAAGGGTTTTTTTTTTTTAATGAAAGAATTGATTAAGCATCTTTTATGCTTATGTGTATGAGTGCAAACCCCTCATTCTCCTTCATGCTGTCTGTTCATTGTATTCACTAGCTCCATTGGCCAAGAGTGTTGATGGGGCTTCTGCCTAAGCAGATGAGGGCACACACCACATGTCTGTCCTTGCTCTTGGTGAATACCTGACTTAAGGCAGCACAAGCTGAAAATCTCTGCTTGTCTCAGGTGCCCTCGAGGGAGCTTTTCTAATAAACTTCCACTTTACAGAAAGATGTGTTTGCTGGATATTCTTGTCCCCCTTCTCCTTTGTCCCTTTCCATTCACTGTTATTCTGTTTTAGGTTCCCTCTCTGCTTATTGTCATATGTGGAGCATTCTGTACATGTGTTTCCTCTATAGGTTTCTAATGCTTTTAATAACATTACCTGGGGGATCAGCAAAGTCGGCAGTCTTGGTACGTGCTGTCTAATGAAATTGTAGTCTGCATCTAAATCTCCTAAAAGGCAGTTCAGATAGATTTCTCTTTGACAGAACACACTGCACGAGGCTGCAGGCTCAGCTGGCGTTGCTTCCACTGTGTCCGTGGAGTGGTCACCTTGATGTGAAAATCAGTTCCTCATGTATTGCCCTACCACACATCCTCTGTTGGTATTTTGCTGTGTTCCATGTATCGCTTTGGGTATTTTAGTCATGCAAGAATAGATTTGTTTGTGTTCAGAGACAAAAGAACGAGGCATACAAGTCTGATTAATAGAATAAGATAGAGGTGGACGTTATTAGCTTTGCTGACTTGGGTCAGACATCTCTAAACTGGATTCTTCTAAATTCTTCTGAAGTAAATTGCAGCTCTCTAAGCGTCGTCTTTCCCTGCAGGAGGAACTTCTTGAACATAATTTGCAAACTTTAGCTACTGATGTGGCTCCGGTTTATAAAAAGCTTGCTCCTGAAGCTTTCCAGAACCAGGTAGGTCTGTGACATTCAGTCAGCATAGCTGTACCTCTATGCAGGCAGCGTGGTCTGGAAAGGAGATGAGACCCAGCGTGGGTCAAGCTCGTGGGTAGAACTGGCAGATCTCTGATACTGAATCCACTGCCTACCTGCAGCTGTTACTTGGCGTGGTTAGTTTCTATTTCACTAGTGATTAAGTTATGCTCTGAGCTGTGCATTTGTAAAAGTCATACCAATAACACTGTAACAAAAAATGTTATTTGGAGACGTTTTGATTCTTGGCTGAGCTGATTATCTTGTTGACAACCAGTAACGAGTATAGCATGTTTTGTGGGACAATATGTGCTTTCTCATTATTCTTACTGGCTGTACTTATTCAGCCATAAGTGCATTTGTGGCTCACGGGGTTTTAAGTCATGCACTTTCAGTCCTAAGTACCTGTAGTTTATTTTGTTTTCAGGTGGAAAATGAACACATGGGCCCAGACTGTCGGCTTGGATCCAAGGATGGTAGGCCTTTCTCTGGTGTCACAGCTTGCATAGATTTTTGTGCCCATGCCCATAAGGACACACATAACATGCACAACGGAAGCACTGTGGTACGTACGTAGGATTCTTTCTCTTTTGTACTGATGACTCTTGTATGACTGCACGTTCTGAAATGCTGCTTGGTTTTAGGGGGTACATCTACGTGAAGTTCTTTAAGGCGTTATAAAATGAATTGTGTTTTTATATTTCCATGCTATTTGCATCTATTTATTATTAATCTACAGAGGACATAATTTCATTTTGTTACAAAGCAAAGCCACGTAAGTGATCTTTCTTTAAAGAATACTGTAATTCTTTGAGGGCACCCAAGTTTTTAGGATGGGATTGTCCATGGGACAGACAGATTTTCAGAGTAGAGGCTTGGTGTTCAAAGGCAAATAACGGTCTATCCAAGGATTGTACAGACATCTGTAGAAGAGCTTAGACAAATAAACTGATGATTAATTTACTCCATCAACCTGAATGCTTTTAAAATTCAGTTTTTACTTGCACTGTGTGCTTACCACACCCCGTGGTTGGTAATTACAAGTCAGGATATACAAAAGTATGATGTCACGGGGTAAGTGATGGAGTCAACTGCATGTTGTGATCCTTCAAGTAAGTCTGATTATCTTATTGGGAAAGAAAAAATCACAGATGTGTGTTTTTTCTGTTTTGGTTTGATGGTGATGTGTCCCAATACCTAGCTGGTTTGCTAGAGAGAAAATTAGCTGGATCACTTATTAAGGAATCTTAGGATCTGAGGCCATAGTTATGAAGAGGAAGAAACTCAAAAGGAAACAAGATGAAATAAAACTGATCAGGCCTGTGTAACTATGTGGATCTAATAGGTGGAATATCAAAAGCATTTCATGATAACTTCTTGTACGTTGACTTGAGAATAATTTTTGAACCGAAGGCTGTGCATACAGGAAAAAGAAATACATCTAAAATCTCTGCCCTCTGAGAATCAGATATGAAAGTGGAAATCCAGTTATGGCATTGCTATGATTCTAGACAGCATTGCATTTAGGCGTATTCTTAACAGTTAGCATTTTGATGTACAGTCAATGGATGGGCTGGAAGGACTGGTGATGTTAAATGTCTGCTTGTGTGCTGTGTAAATGCCTGTTACTTTGAAGCGTGGTCTCAGGATCCACCAGGAATGCCAGTCCTATGTTTTTCCTAATGCTGACTGTCGCTTATCTGCAGATATGTAATAAGAAACTGCTGAATTAATAAGCTCCTGTGCAGGGACAGTCATATTGGAGCTTCTGAAGCACAATAATTTTGACCTTTTAAAGATCCCACATTTGAAAATGAGAGTTCCTTTTCATGGCAAAGTGCATGGCATGATTTTTAATGAAATGTAATTTAGATATTCCTAAAAATAATGTTTTAAGTGCTATGTTGTCTCTTAGCATAAAGACAAAAAGGAAGCTGAGCTTGGTGCTCATTCAGCCATATTGGATCCCAGAAAGAAAACAGTTTCCCTCTTGGGAGAGTTATAATGCCTGGAGGGGTGATTAGATCCGGGCAGCTTGTGTTGTTGCTTTATTGTTGGGTTTTTTGAGGAATCCATCAGGTACCATCTCTGTAAAGGTGCGTGTGTCCGTAGAGATCTGATGTAACATCAGCTTCAGATTGTTCTTGGTGGTACTGGTATTTTCTTTCTGTGGATTGCACTTGCTGTGCTTGCGTGGAAGATGGTGGCCTCTGTAACGCATCTCATTCTATAGGCCAGAACTCAGCCCTGTTTTCAAGTGCTGCCAAATTTCTGGATCTTGCAAAACATGAAAAAAAATGGTTTAACTGCTGAGAATGGTGCCTTTAATTGTGATCCTCATCAGGTAGCTCACTCATACAAATAACTGTTGTACATTCCCTGCTGTCTCTGCCTAGGTTTGCTATCAATTTTAATATACTTGAAACAAAGGACTGCGTGCAAATAGGAATGGTTGCAAATATTAATACTGAATTTACATAACAAAGTTGGGGTATTTTGACAGGAAGGTGGTGTTCAGAGCCAAGTAATGATCTACATGCAGTCTCCTCAGTGAGGCTGAGTGGTAATGGTAGAACCATTTGCATCTTAACTGTGACATACGTTGTGTGCAAAATGTAGTGTGGAGTGCTGCACCTTACTGAGGTCTTAGAGACAATGTTTTCTAAAGAATGAGCACGATTTGCTCTGCTTTCTCAGCCTCAAACAAAGTTTAGTTACTATTTTTCTCTTTGTATTTCCCTTATTTGATTTAAAAATATATATATAATAGCACCTTGCAGTTTTAAAGTTTGTACAAAGCACACTTGTCATTTTGCACCTCACTAGTGTTGGTAAGATTGCTTCCCTTCCTCATTACTCAGACACAAAATCTTCATTTATAAAGTCCAGAGTTCCTCTAGACTAAAACAGTTGAAATAAATGCATGACAGGACCATGTGTGTAAAGTGCTGCCAGCTCTATTACCACTAGTGATGGCATCAGTGACACATTTTCATTTCTCCTTTCAGTTGTTGGTGAATCACTTTCACCACAAATATGAAAGGAATACTGCTCAGTGCACCAAAAGGAAAGGAAAAAACTGAATATATTTAACTGGTTTAAATCAGACATGGACATGCAAAGCACTTGAGTGAGCTTAATGACCAGCATGGAGTTGGCTATATGTCTAAAAGCACATGGTATCTAATCAGCTGCTAACAAGAATTTCCCCTCTCTATCTCTGCCAGAAAAGGAGAAAAACATCCAGAAAAGCATTCCTGTGTTATTCCAGGTGTACAAGATTTGATGAATTACTTGCATGTGATTCTGAAAAGAAATGATGATCCTTTTCACTAGCAGCGGAGGGGAAAAATCTTGGAAATGTCTTTTGTGCAGGAATTTGGTTTGCTAAAAACCTTTCCTAGCTAACAAAATCAGAGCCTGGATTTTGCTGAACTGCATTCTGGAAGAAAAGCTGAAGACAAACATGGCTATTCCTTGTTTGTCTCTGTAGTGGAACGAAATAATTTGGCGTTTCTACGGAGCTGTGAAGTGGTGCATTTGTCTGAAGAAGCCAATGAATTGAATATTTGACAAACCACGGGGTCAGTAAATACACATCCATGGTGCATTAATGCTGTCCTAAGGGCCATTGATGTTACAGTGCAGAGCTACGATACAGTGTTGCTTACAGACTGTAAATGAGAACAAAGAAATAAAGGCCTTATAGTAGTTTATGCATTCTGCGAAGTGCAAGAAATGTTTTTAGTGGCTTAGCTGCTAAGGACTGCACTCCTAATATTTGTGCAAATCCACAAGTCCTGGAAAGGGGAGTTTTTGCAGAACAAAGTGGTTAATGAAGGCTTTGCTAGTGGTGTACCACGTGTGGTTCTCACGTGTGGGACCTGCTGCCCTATTTGTTGGCGTGGAAGAAGGACAGAGAACAGGTGCAGCTCTGTGCAGTTGCTGCTGCCTCATGATGTGTAGCAGGCACTGTGGAAGAAGGAAGGAGAAAAGAGAAATCTATGCCCTGTGGGCTGCTACCATGTAACACTTATTACAGGCAGCAGAGCTGCATGGTTAATGTCAATTAGCAACCGCCAATGAACTTCCTGCTTTGTTTTTGCTCTGTTACATTTTTAAAAAGATTCTGTGCTCCTGCAGTGCGTTACTGTATTTCTGTAGTTACAGCTCATTGAGAGATGGCTGCATACTGTCCGGGCCTTTCCACCAAGGGACAGAATGTGTCTGGTGATGGCTAATGGCTGCATGTTGGATCATGTCCATGATTATTCGTGAGCTGCAGATGTGGGAAAAATCTCACAGGGAAAAGCTAAACTCGCAACANTGTGAGCTGCAGATGTGCTTAGATCCTTAATCTGGGGTTCAGATGATGACAAATCAGGGAAAAGCTAAACTCGCAACACTTCAAGGGAAGGACTTCTGTTGCTCTTTGTACTGTGAGAATGGAGGACTCCTAGAATTCCACTCCAGTAATCTATGGGTTCCCAGACAGCAGTTAGTGCTCCACGTCATGTTACAGCATCCAGCATGACAGCTGCTGTTAGCTTAACCTCAGGTGGGCCAAGGCAGAAATGCCTGGCGTTCCCTTTGCTGACTCTGAGATTTAGGAAGCTTATTCAGGTTATAACAAGCCAACTGAAGGGTGATTTTTCAGCTGTAACAGAAAGGAAAGCAAAGCTGTATTTGTGCTGATGAGCAGTGACCGCACAGCATCGCAGGGTCCCAAGTGGCATCCTCTCCTTTCCATCCGCACGGGGGAGATGAGTATGGGAAATTTGATGTTCATCTTTCAAGGTCAGAAATGCCACTTGACTGCGTTGCTACATCTTGAATGTAAAACATCTGTTCTTACGACACAGTGGGAAAGGGTACATCATTTCTGCATGCGAAGTTCAAAAAGCCGAAGGCAGATCAAAGTGGCTCAGAATTACGCATTCGGAGTTGCGTGGCTACAAATGTGTAGGAAATTTCATGGAGTTCATGGGTGTATTTCAGTGGGGAAAAAAAGAGTCTCATGAATATGCAAGTCTTTCCATGACATCACACAGCCCGGCATCAGGCCTGGGTTTGATCACCCGGCACTCTGGAAACGTCAACAAACGACCTGACCAACATTTTCTTTGGCTGTTGAGCAGCCTGGATGATTTAGCCGCATTCTGGAAAAAGTATTGAGCCTAGCAGGACCTGAAGCTTCACTCTGGACGTGGGGTTTAACTGGGTTCATGATTCTCTCGTGGTCAGTTTTAGTATGGAGCAGTTTGCACGTGCTATCAGTACCGATGGGAAGTGTTGCTTTTAACTTCACACTTTAGTGGAAGGCTTTGCACAGATTTCAGTATTAGAGCGGCTTTTGAAACGGATGCTTCACATTTGGTGGATTACTGTGCTTCAGCTGTAAATTGCCAAGTCATCTGTAGGGCCTGAATTAGTGGCTGGTCTCCTGGTAACATCAGGTTTTGGACTATCTGCTTGTAGTAATGTTCATCTTGTTATAATAAAATATATTGTAGGGGACAGTGACCCTGAAAAATTACAGACATTAGGTTTTCTGTTATGGTTTTTAAGCTTTAGGTGTACTGGTGTTCATTTTTTTCTGCAGAATTTTTAATATACATTAATTTCTTTTTTTTTTTAATTCAATACTTAATATATTGCACGCTGAGGGTGCCTGTCGCTTCTTCATAGTCCCACTGTTAGACTACAGCCCTTATCTTCTCTGGTTCCTCAGGAGTTGTTTGGCTTCCTTCTTGTTCCTCGTGACACTGACACGTAACCCATTTCTCCCTGCAGGAAGCTCTTTACCTAGTAGGAGCTTATGTTTTCCTCTTTGCTTACACGCCTCCCCCGAATCAAGCACTGCAAAAATGTAAATGTCATCTACCATTGCCTCATTACAAATCAGATTAAATGTAATTTTTAAGGGAAAAAAAAATTGGAAGAATGGGTCTAATAACTGTACAAGATAAGATTTCCATGGATCTATCTGGTGAAATGTGTGAAAATGCAGCATGTAAGTTGGGTGTGGATTTGAATGTTGAAGATATAGACATTTTTCAGACAATCATATGGGTCCGGACACAGGATAGGCAGAATTTTTAACAAGTGAGAATCATGCAGTTCTGAATAGAAGCTAACGGAAGCTAGGTGACATTCCTGCAAACTTCCTTTTTGTCTTTAACTTGGAAGTGGAGGATGTGCTGAGCCATATGCAGTTGCGCTCTCTGCATATGTTACCCTTTCTCCCCTTACCAGGTAACTTGGAATCTGCTGGCAAGTTCCAAACAAAATTAACTGAACTTTGCAGAAAATTGTCTTGGAGGCTCCAACCTCTTGTCCCAGGCTTTGTGCTGTGGGAGCCCGCTGCTGAGCGGGCAAGAGCCTGGGGTTATGCTGCCCTGGAGCTGGGGCATGGGGTGCTGCTGCAGCCAGGGGCAGTAAGGTGTGGAAGGGGCAGAGATAACGGTGCTGGGATCGGGGGTGTGGGAGTGTGGGGACGGAGAAGTCCATAGGAAACCAGGTGTCATTTGCTGCTCATGGAACAACTTGTTTTTTCTAAATCTTCCTTGTAGTCCAAAGGCTGCACAGTAGAGGTAAGTGCGCATGGAGCAAGCACATCAGTAAATGCTACTCATCAGCTTCTAATTGCCCTTTCACCTTGCCTTCTTCAGAGCCCGTCTCTCAGTCCTGTTAAATGCCACCTGAAAAGCTCTTTTCCTTTGTCTGTGCCCCTCAGATTTTCTCCTTTTGCTGCTCTGCGACTGTCAAGCTTTGCATATAGCTATTTCTAAAGCCCTAACCACCACCTTATTTATTTAGGATTTTTAGCTTGTGATTCTGTAATTCTGTTCTAGAAATAAATCTGTGATGCCTTTGTGTGAAAGCTGTGCTGTAGAACATTTGTTTTTCCTAAATTATATTATTATTTTCTCCTGTAACGTTAGGCATGTTGGCAGGATTTTGGAAAGTTGAATTAACTGATGATATGCAGTACATTCAACCTACACAATGACGGATGAGAATGCCCCTGTTTAAGGGGAGGATCATCTCATCCTTGGATGGTGCTCAGATTCCTTTGTGTGTGCAGTTGGTAACTCCCCATGAAACAGAAGATTAACCACACCATGATATTAATGCATGGCTTTCTAGTAATGCAGTGTATTGTGGAGAAACAGCATTGTCCTGTGAATGTAGTGGATGAATTATTAATGGGGTGATGATATGGACACTTGCTCAAATGCTGTCCCTTGGAAAGCACGGTGAGACCACGTGAAGGTGGTCTGCTCTTCTGTTTTTAAGAAAGGGGCTGTTTTGGTGGTTGGTTTTCCTTTCTGTCACGAGGAAAAAAGGAGCATTCCCTTTTAAGGCGAAGATTTAGTACTAATAACTGCAACTCTAGAAGAGCTGAAAACCATAAGTACTGAAAGGGTTCAGCAGTGACTTGGAAAAACTGTAATATGAAAACTGCTGCAATGGATTTGGATCTTACTTTGCATTTTTGATGTGCTCTTATCAAACTGGATCTAGCCAGCGTTCTCCTCTTGGCTCCCATATCTCACAGCAACACACAATTTAATAAGAGAAAGTAGGTCAGTGGCCTGAGAGAAACCAAATGTCTGCTGAGGCTCCTGGCTTCGTTATGGCAGACAGAGCTGGGGCAGTGTGTATGTATGTAGGTAGAAGTAAGAGCTGAGGTTTGTTTTAAAACAAACAACAAAATACAGATGGCTGTGGGTAACTTCTTCTCATTTGCCCACTAAAACCGTGTCATAGAAACTTCTGATTCAATTCAAAATATTTTCATGTTTGTATTCTATACTTTTAAATATAAGTAAAAAAGATTCTGAGCATCAAGTATGTATTAAAAAAACATTCCCACTATATTTACAACTCAGATTATTTACAGAGTTTGGCAAATGTTTGTAGATAGTGTGAGCTGAACCAAAGTTGCATTTTTCCTGTTGGAGACGTAGTGCCTTCACCGTACCCTTCAGGTACCAGTAATGGTACTGCATCACCATAAGTCCAACTCAGTCCTTGTCAGATGTTTCTGTTTGAAAGGCTTATGGCACTGAGACTGCAAAACGTGAGGAAACAAGGAAGTCCAGGCTGAATGAGTAAATATTTAAACAATTCCTGTAGTCTGACTGCGTCTGTAAATGTTCCTGTTCTTGCCAGGTCTGTACGTTAACAAAGGAAGACAACCGGAGGGTCGGGGTGATCCCAAGTGATGAACAGCTCCATGTGTTACCTCTCTACAAAATCTCACAAACGGATGAATTTGGCACTGAAGAGGGACTGGAAGCAAAGATAAAAGCCGGAGCCATACAGGTGCTCACAGCGTTTCCCAGAGAAGTACGGATGCTAGCCGAGCCCCTCAGAGCTACAAAGAAAAAGAAACCTGACACAAGGAGGACCCCGAGTGAAAAGCAGCCATTAATAGACAAAAAATACTCAACACCAATAAAGCTGAAAACTGAAGCGCCTGAAAATCTCAGCAACACTTTGCATTGCTTAGGTGAGTGCTGCCCCTTACATTCTGCCAGTCTCTTCTGGTACGATGTTGTGACTTGACCTTAATACCTTTTTTTTTTTTTTTATGTTTAAACATACTTCCATGCTCTGCTCTGTAGGGGCTAGTGAGCAAGGTGTACTTGGTATTCTGTTGGCACAGGAAGAGACAGGCAAAGTTTGTGGTGGTGTGTCAACAGATGTGAGTAATGGTAATGAGACAAGGAGATGTTTTTAAGATGCTGTATCCTGATAAATAATAGTAATGGAGACATCTTGAAATACTGTGGTGGGAATGTTTATCTAAACAACAGGCATTAAAAGTACAAGAACTGCTTTGTACGACAGATAATGGCTTTGTGGCATCTGAGCTGATGAGTGTTCCCTTCTGATACTTCAGTGACAGACAGTGACACAGTGGGAAGCTTAACAAAAAAAACAAAACAAAACCAACACAACAGCTAACAATGCTTTTCAGAATTTCCCTTGAAATATTGTGGGTGAGGGTGAGAGAGGTGCAACAGGTTCCACCTGGCAGCAGCCAGGTGAGA
The DNA here is from genome assembly GCA_013399175.1 of Odontophorus gujanensis. Taxonomy (NCBI): domain Eukaryota; kingdom Metazoa; phylum Chordata; class Aves; order Galliformes; family Odontophoridae; genus Odontophorus; species Odontophorus gujanensis. The sequence goes on from VXAB01004850.1 coordinate 564,262, forward strand.
AGTATGCCTTCTGCATTACAGGAACATCACTATGCCCACCGAGTGTTCTGTAGCAGTTCCTTCAGCAAACTGAGTGTGGCTGCTGCTGTACCTCAGGTCAGGTTTTGGACAACAAAATTTCTCTGTGGGACTTTTCAGTAATGAAAAGTAGAAAGGAAAGGAAGCTGGGGAATAGACTCTGATTAGAAGGGAGAAAACAAATCTATGGCATTAAAGTACAGGCTGTCTACCTTTGGAGAAGTGGAGACTTAGCCTACCTGCTGAAATTTTGAGTTTTAATTCATGAGATGCATGGTGATAGATCTAATATGAGGAATGATAATCAAATACAGTTAGAAGAATAGCTACACTTTCTAGGAGAAAGATTGCAAACAAAACCAGAGTCCATTCAACACGTCTGTAATTTGTACCCAGCACACTGAGTACACATTTCTCTCAGCAGAATCAGGGCAACAAATAGAATTTTGCGTGGAGCAAGATGGAATAATAAAACCAGTATCATTGCTCTCCTAGGAAATTAGACAGACACTGAGTTAATCTTTGTGCAAGTCTGGGACACGCTGTCCAGGCTCTGAAACAAATATAAAGGGACTTCTCAGGCCGAGGACACCATCCAACAGTAACTCCAGAGCAGTGATTAATAACTTCCATCGTGCTCCGGGTGGACTGGAAGTCTTGGAAGGATTAGAGGACTCTGACTTTTGAAGGAGTTCTGAAATTGTTTGCTCTCACTGGAAAGTAGTGTTGAAGCATTGAAATAGCCACCTGCCTACCTGTGCATGACTTGTAGTCAAGGTGTGACTTCTTTATTTGAAAACCACACCTTGAACTAATGGTATGCTGTCCAGAGATGTGCTGTATGCTTTGAGAATGCAACATTTTATTCCCTTAAACATACTAAAATAATAAGAGAACTGTGTAAGCAAGTAAGCTTCCATAATTTGTTTGGGCTTGAAAGATTCAGGTAATTTAAAAGGGCCACAGATAATAATAGGACTGGCAAATACTCAGAGGAGAGAGAAGGGTTTTCAGAGATGGAAAAATCAGAATATGAATTAAAACATTTTGCTTCTGTCATGAAAGTTTTTATCATGGAGATTGTGACAGTGGAATCTCTGAAGGATCTGCAATGGAACACAACAGTTCACATCATTATTTCTGACTCTAGAAAGAAGTCAACGCAGTGAGCCTGAATCTGCAGATGGCACGTATTGCTGCAGCCAGCCAAGATTAATAACTGGAAGCATTTATGCACATTGTGTGTGCTTCCTGCACAGGGCAGTGACTGAATTTCACTGTAAAGATCTCTGTTCTGCCTCTTGCTGAAAATGTAAAGATCTGCAGTTATGAATTCAGAGTATTATAGCACTGACTTGCACACACAGCTTTTTGCAGTAATAGGGGATCAATCCTTTGGTTGATTCTTTCCAGTTTGCCAATGGGAGGTGTCCTTTTAGTCCTGAGAAGTAACGAGTCTGGCAGAGATCAGTAGGCTCAATATAAGAACGAATCAAACAGCCTGTGAAACAGAGGAGCTGAAATTAGATTATGGAGTAGTCATTGCTCCTGATGGTAAACTGGAGGAAGCAATTATTTAATAGTTCAGTATCCTTCCATACAAGCAGTGGCCATCAGTTCTGCTCATGCCTTTTGAACGTTAAAGTAAAAAAAAAAAAAAAAGAAATGGTTCAGGAAATAATTAAAGTATGGAAAGTCTGACTTAGGGGAAGGTTATTGCCTGTAGTTCTAGGTAAGCAGTGAATAGTGGACTGCTTACAGCTACCTTAGGCATGTCAAACACCGATGCTGAACTTTGTACTAAGAAGAAAAGAATATGTGTACTGGAAAGGAAAAAAGTATTTATGAATGGTATGTAATGTATTCAGTTCACTGGTGAGCACAAGAGTTTAGAGAATTGGTTTTGCTTTTTAAATATGAAAAAGAATATGTAAAATATGCAATTAGATGAGAACTGTTGTACACACAGCCATTAATGTTCTAGGCCACGTGAAATCAACGCTCTTCAGCGTAGGCTTGGGTGGATTTTGGAGTCATGAGGCTGGCTACTTGGTATTGTCCATTACTATTGTTCATTACCCACACAGTATCATTTTTTGGAAGAGATTTGGCCATCGTTTCAAATTCCCTAGCTGGAAAGAGAGATCACTGTAACCCGCATGTCTTCATTATACAGAGAGCTGGAAATTGAAAGTGATAAGACAGGATTATCTTCTGGTTTTGCCTAGCAGCAAAGATGATAGCAAGGAGGACCTTTACAGTGCTGAAGCTAGCTTAGGTCTGCCTGGTAGTAGAGTAGAGCACATGTATGTGAAGATAGTCTGAATCCAAATTCTGCCAAGGCTTTTGTAGAAATGCTGTATGTTCAGTGGGGTGTGTTCATCCCGTCAGTATCAAGCAGCACAACTTGCTGCTTGCAAATTTGCAACGTCTGTGTTCGTGCTGAGAGCATTCAAAATCCTAAATTGCTACAAAATACATAGCAAGGATAAAAACCACACATCTTTCCTATCTATCATGAACCATGTTATTCTGGACAACTGAACTTTAGAGATGGCAGTGTATTTTTGTCTCCATGAATACTGCTGATTCTTCTTGGCCTACGTTGTGTAGAACTGGAGCTGAGCCACCAATTCAAAGCCACCTTCTCAGCTGCCCACAGCAGAGTAGTAGTTTAGCCAGCAGATCCTGTTGGAGCAGGAGGTGTTCCTGAGGAGAGATACCACGTGGTCTGAACCTGTACTGTTTCCTCTATCCATACGTTTTAATTAACTTTTGCTTATTAACATCTGTAATTATTTTCCTCCTAATGAAAACATTCTCTGACTTTTGTTCGGTCTTACTTCCAAAGGAACGTGTAGCTCTGTATATTACCAAAATAAATACAGTTTTGTATCTTTCTAACACGTATGTTCCTTACACAGAGAATACTGGTTCTAACTGATGCTGTTAAATGAAGTTTCAGTGTCCCAGATGGGTCGTGATATTGCTGAGCAAGTAAAAACAGCAAAGCAATAAGAAATTCCTCTTCCAACAGGACTTCTGATTTAAATGTGCATTTGTTTCTCAGTCATACAGTGCAAGATACAGTTTGAATTACCGTTTTTCACACTGACAATCCACTGGTTTAAAGTTAAACCAGTACAGAACCCAATGTGATTTAGAAATTGATTGCTTCGCTCTTCTGCTAAGTGTGCTGCCACCTTGATCTCTGCTGCTTCTGGCAGCAGGTGGGGAGTTTGAAAGAAGGCATTGGTTCTGATGTGTTTTGTTGTTTTTGTTGTTTTTTTTTCCTTAATTAAGTGAAATGCTTTGAGTTTGATTTTGTGAAAAAGAGTTGATGCAGTTTCCTCATGTCATCCTTAATTACAGTATTTGTTTACTAACACTTTCCTTCTTTTTTTCTCATTCCTGAAAGAATATTTTTTAATCCACCACTGTTTATAAATTAATAAAAAATAGTTGTTCAGTATTTGGTGAAGCAGTTAAATGTTGTGTATTTGTGGAACAAAGAAACTACACAGAGCTGGTCCTTTGTGAGAATGTGGAAGAACTCTGTGATGTACTGTTTAGGCAGCAAAACAGAAGTAAAGCAGCTTTAGGGCACGGTGCAAAGCCCATCAGTCAATGGAATTGTTTTCCACTGCTCTGTGGACCCTGGCTGAACCTTAACTCATGACCAGAATGAGTCATTTGAGGGGAGAACACAATTTTGTTCCATGAATGAGCAGAACTGCAGTGACCCAGGACTGGAAATGGGGAGCTGACATAAACTGAACCAAGTAATCCCCACAATATTTGAAATAACAATTGTTTGCCCATGAGTTGCAAGATGGAGCAAATCAGATGCTGCAGTTGGAACTTACCTGCAGCGTGTTGCCGGATATCTTTGGATTCTAAGCAGACAGATGCTAATGCCCAAATTGTAAGTCAGTAGCTTTTTTTTTCTATGATGGACAGGATCTGTAAGCGTGCTTTGTCCTTCTCTAATAATCTGGGGGTCAGTCATTTTTGTTGCCCCATAGGCTTAATTTCAGACATACATTTCAGCAGCCACCTAAAATCTTCTGTGTAGTGCTTCCTGCTCGATCGAGCAGTGCTGAAGCTAGGCAGCAGCTGCTGGGCAGCACCTGCGTGATCCGCAGCTGAGTGCTGGATTGATTTTATCTGCTTATTTCATCCCATCCCTCTGTGAAATACCTTTCTGTTTTATATACCAGCCATTTGGCTGGGAATGGCTAAGGAAGTAATTCAGTAAGATAATGACATATGCAGTTTTCAGTTAAAAATCACCTTTGTTGAAAAACGTATCGTCATCTCGTATTAGAAGGCAAACATGAAAATACCGTAACAGGTACACTTGGTTAACTGATAAGAAGTACTTAACACTTTGGTGTGCATTTCTTTTAGGGAACAAAGCAGATGCTTTAAAACCTGGGATAAAAACGGAGACTTCTGATCACCTCTGTGCCATGAAACATACTTCAAACACTACTAAAAATTGCTCCTTATTAAAACAGTACACGGCTTCCTCCCCTTTTAAGGTGGACAGTTTACATCCCTACTCATCGTTAGCACATAAGCCTGGCATAACAGCAGTGACTAATATTCAACAAGATTTTTCAGTTCCCTACGGGTATTTTGAATGCAGTAGTAAGCAACCTCACGTGACACCTTATATTAATTGTAAGAACTTTGATGTGTCTGTCAAAGATTATACTGGAATTTTGCTGAATGATAAGATGAATGGTGTGCCGCCAATTCTTCCAGAGGTCACTGCTCCAGGCCCCCCAGCCCACAAAGATCCCCTGCCCAGTATACTTGAACATCAGCCAAACAAGCAGAACTGCCAGCCTCAGTCAGACAGTTCTCCTCCTTCGCAGATGATCAGCTCTTGCGATTTGTCAGTACAGTTAAGCTCTCCAGCAAAGGACGCAGTTGGAAATGAAGCTGACTGTTCCCACAGATGCCCGGTGGAGAAGGGCAGCTCCCATCGAGAACAGACGTGTGATTTTGACTGCGCTGACGAAAAGCAGAACGGTGCACTGGGACAACCAACTGATTCCGAAGAAAAAGCCGAGGAAATGTGGTCAGACAGCGAGCACAATTTTTTGGATGATGACATTGGCGGCGTAGCTGTGGCACCTTCTCATGGTTCTATCCTAATTGAATGTGCGAGACGGGAACTCCATGCTACCACACCTATCAAAAAACCCAACCGCAGTCATCCCACACGGATCTCCTTAGTTTTCTACCAACACAAAAACTTAAATGAGCCAAAACATGGTTTGGCCATGTGGGAAGCAAAGATGGCCGAGAGGGCGAAAGAAAAAGAGAAAGAAGCGGAAAGATTAGGAACAGAGAACACCGAACTGAACTCTGGCAGCAGGAAAACAAAGCAAGCGAGTGAGAACAGAGAGATTTTTTACGAAGACAATGAGTTCAACCAAATCCCATCACGCAGAGCATTAACAGTAACTAAAGATAACGTCATAACAGTATCTTCTTACGCCCTTACGCGGGTTGCAGGGCCTTACAACCATTGGGCATAGGCTCTAGTATCAGACGCCTCCTCCTGGTGCAGCATTACACAGTGTTTCTTTAAGGTGCTGTTAAAGAACAAGTCTCGTGTCGTTTACTATTTGCTCATCTCAACCATTTTAAGGCTGAGGTAAAAAAAAAATAAATAAAAATGGGGGGATTTCTTCTTAAACTGTGACTTTAACATTTGGTGGTGCTCAAGCACATTTTAAGCAAAAAAAAAAAAAAAAANCCAGCAGAGCCTCAGTGGTACAGAGCTCAGTTCAGAGATATTCTGGGCTGCCCTTCAGCTGAGCCTGAAGCTACAGGTATTCCTCTTGCACAGGAACCACCTCATTTCAATCCAGAATGGTTTCAGATCACCCAGCAGTGCAGCCACCCTACTCTGTCCAGATGGAAGTGCCCTGCACCTGTGACCTGATGTCTCCTAAGGGACTCTGTGCTGTCTGACAGAACTTCCATAAATGAAACAAATTAAACAAAAAAAAAAAAAAAAAAGTTGTATAGTTTTAATACATTCTAAAAAAGATTTTGTTTAGGTTATTAACCTTGATTGAAATCATTCAGTTTATTACCTTTAGGAATTTATATTTTGGTGCTTTAAATCAAGTCTGTTTACTACGAAAATCATTTATAGGGATTTTAACAGGTTCACATTTTATGGTGTTAAATCAAGTTATACAGTAATAGCTCTACACAGCTCTTGGTGCTTAACCACATCAAACAGTTAAAATAAATAAGCTGAATTATTACTTCATGGTGCCATTGCTTTAACAACTTCCAACCATTGCTACGTAGTCCAGATTACAGAGAAACCTTTTAGAAAACCAATGATTCTTTTTCTCTAGGTCTGTCCTTCCGTACGAAATGAAGTTACTGATGGCTGGAAGTTGTTTTTAAGCTGTAAATATATATTTTAAAAGCACTTTCTATTTTTAAAATTAACTTGAAATAGTATAGTATAAGGATCATATTGTCTAAGGTTTGTGCATACTCTACAGAAGAAATCATGTTATTCTTGCTGTGTAGAGTTCCATATTGTTACAGCTGCAGTATGTATGCTAATAGTATGTGATTGTTTTTAGACTTGCCCTTTTTTGTGGAAGATTTTATTACATATAAACAACTTATAAAATACAGAAGCATTTTATTATTTGAAAGAGAGTGTGCAAACATGAAATTAGGAGACATCAATGCGTGTGTTGCTATTGAGGAGTTATGATTTTTGTTTTTTTAAAGGCAGCATTTGTTACGATTTCTTTGAGCAATAAGTGCATAAGTCTCATTCATTTGGAACATTATAAGTTAACGTGACAACCAAATGTTCCTAAGACCTCAGGGGTAGAATCGTTTTGGGATTAAAAAGTACCCCCTAGAGTTGCCTTATTCTATTCTGAAAAAAATATATATATATTAATTTGAGGAAAATATAAAGGAAGTGTTGAAAAAGAATAACATTTCTAATATTTAACAGCAAATTTTTCATTGAGAAGACCCATCTGTAACATTCACCAGCTAAGTTCAGGTTTTTTACAGAAACGTTTTGTAAATTTTTAAGTGATTTATACATTTTGAGTAGAAAAGGTCGTATTCTTCCTTCCGAGCATACAAATTTTGTTTTCCGGTTCTCTTGGAAAAGTGTCATATCATGAAATGAGTATTTGCCAAACCGGAGAGAAAACAGGCACTCCATTGCTTTTAAATGCTGTAGCATCCCACTCTTCTTTCTGATTCTCCTCTCCTATGTATTTCCTTTTAAACCTTATTTATTTAAACCAATTACCAAAAGGCAACGTTAGCTAAGGACTGACCTCGTCCTGCAACTTCCTCCATGAGAACAGTTCCACATAGCTGTGCCTGCCAGTCCGAGCCAGGAGCACGGCTCGAGCCAGGCCTCCTCTCCTGACTGACAGCTGCAGGATCAGGCCCCAGAGACAAAGCTGTACCTTAAGTCTGCCTCAGAGTCCTCCCGGCTGGGTAACCCACAGGCATAACGAGATTAGAGTTCTCCAGGGTGAAAATATGCTGATAATATACTTGATATTATTATACTGTAGTGGTGCTGTAACAGAGGAACATGAATTTTCTGGGTCTCCTTTATTTAAAATCTAGACAAGGTGCTTTTTCCTTGAAAAGTTGAACTGTAAATGCAGTGTTTACAGTTTTGGTACGAAAAGTACCTACACGGTATTTTTAATGTCTAGTGCCAGTTAGGACCTTGGTGCTACAAACACTTAAACACGGCCGTAGATCACTGATCCTGTCTAAATGTGTACGCACGCAGTGTTCACAGGAGCAGGGTCTGAAGTAGCAATCACTATACAACGACCCAGGGTTCAATTGCACACATTCCTGTCGAAGCTGACAAAAATGCTGATGGCAGAAGATGGCTGAATTGAACCCGTTCTTTGTTTTAAGTAAAATTTGTAAAAACCGGGTATGCTGCAAATCTTAGTTCAGAGCTTAATATTAGTTAAAATAGAGGATATGAAGGGATTGTAAATAATAATAAAACAAAAGCGATATTACACCATCATTTTGTACCAGCAGTTTTATGCTTCTTGACTACGTAATATACAGTATACATCAAAGCATTATGGTATTTTGTGTGCCTTAGATTTCCATTTTGAAACTCATATGTTTCTGGTGAGCCTAAGACCAGTAAGAACTCCAGCTGTCCATACAGTAGGTAGTACTGTACATTCTGTAGCTATTGCGTTCACGTATTTGCTATCTGAAAACCCTTGTCCAAGACCATGAGCAATCAAATCATGTACAGGAAATACTAGTTGACTGGTTTCACTGGTAGTGCTGACAGCTTTAGTTTGTGTAATACAAATTGAAAATACCATTCAGCACTCCTGTGTGAATAACAACTTTTCTACACTGAACAGTGTTATAGAGCCATCTACTTACCGTTAGAAATGCTCCACTCATTAAAGTGGATCGGTTTCACTTGAATCGCCCCCTATATGCATCCAGGTTTAACTTATGTATTATTAGAAAATGTTGAAAATGTTCCATTTAAAACCAGCAGCTTCCCTCAAAGAAGTGAGAAAGAAGTGAAAGGTAGATCTGAAAGGATACCTCCAAACACAGCTTGTGGCAAGTCACTGCTCAAGTGATGGCACCAGTAGAATTGCAGCAAGTTCAGGTCTACCTTATTCAAAGTGGCAGTTTTGTGAGAAAACTATATCTTAACACAATAGTAATGCTATTAACTGATAGGTGCTAAAACTCAGAGTTTCTACTTATTAAGATTCCTTATATGAGAAATATATATCATCTGTACAATAGGTGCTCTTTCCTCAGTTGTCTATAACGTAACTACTTTCTCAGTGTGTATGTAACAGGCAGGTTAGCTGGCCACTTCTGTTTCCTGCTGTGGCACATAGCAGGTTGTGATTTAAGAAGTTAGTATCTTCTATTGCTGTACTGCGGTGTGAGAAATACAACCATTTACTGTTTTTACAACTGTGTGCTATTTATTGTAACGTTTCAGAATATTTATCAGCCTTGTATACAAACTATGGGTTTGGGTTTTTTTTTTTGTGAGTAAGGTTTTCATTTTTATAACCGTATTTGTCTGTTAAGATTTGTAAATCTGTGGGTGTATGGCTTTCCTTCACAGCCCAAGTTGCCACTTGTAATTTGCTCTTACCTTTTAACAAAGTCCTTCCAGGACGGCCAGATCAGAAACTGGATCCAAAGGTAACATAGATGGCTAGGATTGTACTTGGTTTCCAACAGCTGGCATTGTTCCTGACAGGGAAAAAACAAAATGGATTTAGGTATGGGCTGCTGGTGGGATGTGGTTGCCTTTGGATCCTTCTTCACAGTTCTCTAGCAACATCTGTTGAGACCCAACATGGGACACTTTAGATTTCTGGGAGAGATGTCTCTCATCCTTTTCCCCATTGGGTCCGGCACCACTGCTCTGCCTCTGCTGTGAAGGAGAGAGGGGAGAGTAGTGCTTCCTGCAGGAGCCAGTTCTGTGTGACATGCCACGTCCCTCCTGGGTTACTACACTCGTGCCCCACTAAATACTGAATTTTGCCCACAGAGGTTCTTTGTGTTACTGTTTGTAACATGCTATCGTGCATTACAGAAAGCAGCAAAAGTATTTTAAACAAATCTTTTAGTCACGAGATCCAAAAAGCTTTGTAAGAACTTACAAATACCAGTGACATTCTGGCTGTAACAGCTGTATGCAGTTTTACTTTTATTTATTTTTTTTTTGCAAGGACTTTCTAAGCTAACTCTCTTACTTAGGAATAACTGCAGTTAGAAGTCCTTATCTTACCTATGACAGTACTTCTGTACTTAGAACGTGAAATCACTGTAGTATCTTAAGTAATGTTTTATGGTAAGCATGGGTAAATTATAACTTGGTTAGTACTAAAGAAAACCTGTAACATACAACTGTTTGGGTTTGTTTTTTAAATACTTTTATAATATCATTGCAGTATTATGCTAAATTTGGTGGGCTACATTTGGATCTTGTCTGGGTTGTAGTTGTAGCCCTGTTGACTGCGCTGTGGTCATTTATCAAGCTTTCATGCAATTTTCATATTTAACTGGATGGATATGGGTACAGTTGACCAAAGTCTGTGCAGACTCAGACCCTTGCAACACTTCCACAAGGAATAGCTCTTGCAGGGATGGATGCAGAGAGATTTGGAATAAGTATACTTCTGGTTAAATGCAGAGGGTACGTTGTTAGTAGCACTGGAAGTAATAACTGCTCTTCACCTTGAGTTTCACGCGTGCGAGCAGATCTCTTTCAGTCATGTTCCAGGCTTATATTCTTGACAGCTTTTTAGACTTCTCTTCTTTGGTAGATTATTTGATTACAAAAATTAATTGAAACACTCTTGATAAAACTGCATCTTCATGATTTTATATTTAAGACTTACGGTTTAATCTTGTTCTTTAATTTCCTACGGAATTTCTCTCTTTGAAATCAGCTGACTTTATCAAGCAGTCAGCTTTGTAATCTTTTCTTGTAACTATATACATGATTCCTCTCTTCTACTTTCTTCCCTCCCCCTCAGAATACTGTAACTTAGGCTAATGGGAAGGAATAACCACACCCTCACATATACAAATACCGAAACTGCATGTCTGCTTCTCACTTGCTGTACGTAGCTGCAGTTGTATTCACACAGTGTTAAGTGAGCTCTCTTTCAGGTCCATTGTGGTTATGAAAATTCAAAGTGAGGTCTTTGTGATTCATCTCCCATAAAATTGTTGGTGTTTTATTTCTCGTGTGTGAGGAATGTCTGCCCAACTGTGCCCTGTGATTGCCGATCTGAAGTAATTTACAGATAAGGAACAGTCCAATCACATGTGGAAATACTGTCTGGCTTTCTTCATTTTTTCAGGCAATCTGACTTTCAGGAGAAAGTGAGAAGGAATATCTTACTGTAAAAAGAAAGTGTGTATTGACTGTTGTGACACCATGGTACTGCACTGCAATCTTGGCATTTTAGCATTGTTTCTAACCAGCGTGCGTCACCATGTCCCACAGCCGTGGATGCATGAACACATTCATCTGCTTCCATAGCTTTTCTGGGGACAGTAATTGTTGCTTTGTTCTCTGCCTGAGTATGTCGGTTTGTTTAAGGAACAATAAAAGAAAGAAAAAAAAAAAAAACAGAGGAGGGGAAGAGGACTGGTCAGCGTGTGTAGGCAGTCGTAGGCCAATACGGAGAGGGTACACTAGTTCTGAAACGGCCTTCTCTGTTCACATGGAGTGGTTGCTAGGGTACTTCTTTACATGGACGCTTATTTTGGTACCTCTGATTTTAAATACAAAAGCTTTTTAAAGTCCGTGATACATTTATGTCCTTCTTTAACATGATATGGAGAGGTTACTTAGGGGAACAGTACACAAACTGGTGTCATGTCTTCTGCCATTATCTGACCCTTAGTCAGCTCTCACAAGTTGTCCACGTGGTGCTTCAGTGTGTTGCTGCCAAATGTAAAGATTTACATTTGAGACTTTCTCTGAGACCAAGGGTTTCTAATAGTAATGTATACTCAGGTGCCAGTATACATAGAGGTCACTTTTTTCTTCTAAAGCATTTGAAAAATGATTTAATATCTATTTTACCATTGTCCTATTAAAACACTTCTAGTCGTGTCCAAAGAGTGAGCTAAATTTTTTTTCTTAACGCTTTACGTCCTTACTTGCTAAATTAAGACAGCTCTTGTGGTAATGCTATGTAATGTCCATGAAGAACACTTGATGTGACTCAGATTGATGGGTAGGCACTGCTTTCTGCCCCATGCAGCCAGCACCAGGTACTGCAGGCAGCTTTCCCATCCCATGGTCTCTTTATGGATCATTGCTGTGGTGAGCTGTCGGCCCTACATGATGTTGGAACCAGCTGCTGAGTGCTTTAAGCACTTCCAGCTGCTCCAGAAGTCCTTCCTAGCACTGCAGATCTGCTTCAGTACTCGGCAGCAGGAGTGCAGATGTCAGCCTGCTTGTGCAGCTCCACCACCTGCTACTGCTTTGTATGTTAATCACTCCCTTCATCTCAGGAATGTCAGAACAATTTATTATCCTCGTGTCTGTTCCAAACTGTGTTCTTCATTCACCTTTCATTCTGTATAAGGCAGTTGTGTTTTTTTAAATTCATGTTCTGTCATAGAGAACCCAGAATACTGTAGTTGAGTACTTTTTCATTCCAAGAAAGAAGGACATTTCAGAATCTTTCACCCATCAGTGTTTTTTTGCTTTTTACAACTCTTGCAGTTAACTTCAGGTCTCTTGCTGTAGCTGTCACACGTGTGGATGTTGCTAAACAAAAGACCCTTTGCTCACAGCCTTCACTTTCCAGAGTGGAGGAGTTTTCCTTCTGTTGCTAGCACCTCTTTGCAGCAAACCCCCTTTCCTTCTGAATTACTCCAGCAGCTCTGCCCAGGCCCTCACACAAGGTTTGGCAGGCCCTGCACAGTCCTAATAGGAATATTTCTTTACGTCTTGCAGCTGGTTTCCTGTGCAGAGGTCAGTTATCATCCTTGTGAGAAACCCTAGTACTGTGCATGTTACATGCCTTAGCTGCCAGGGTTGCTTGGAAAACTAGAGTGGAACCATGGACTGTTTTTGTGGTACTTAATCTGTAGCAGCAAGTGGAACTGAGCTGGAGCAGAAGATAATTACATAGTAACTGCCTTTGATAAAAGGGTTAGAGAGGTGCTGGCATTGTCTTTCTGAGACACAAAGGCTTTAGGATTCATTTTCCAACGTGGTTCATCCCACTGTTGTTCATGCTGCTTCACCACGTACTCCTAACTTCAGCTAGTAAAGATGTAAGATGCTCTTTTGTGAATTCTTGTAGAACAGCATCTTTTTTCTGATGGACCATTATGTGTGTCATTTTTCATGGACAGTAATACAAAAGTGCTAGAATCTTCCAGCAGTGTACTTGCAGCGATTGCAAGGTTGGGGTGCTAAAAGAACTTCATGAAGGTGACTTGTTCTGTGTGGTGTGACAACACTGTTTGTAATGCTTTGCTTACCCTACCAGCTCTCATAAAATGTACGTCTGTAGTTTTATTACGTTGTAATGGAGAAGGGTCTGGGAGTCAGAATGAAGGCCCTGATTCTCGCTTATACTTCTGTCCTTTGCACCATGTTAAAAGGATAGATGCCCAGTGAGCTTATATCCTTTGGAGTAGCCCATTATACTGACCATGGTTAAAAGGTCATTAGTATAAACAGAAGCTGTTACCAACGGGCCGATGTGTGCAGCCGTCACAAATCGATGTCCCGATAGCCCTGCTTTGTGAGTGCTGGCCAGTAACATCCAGATTGTTCTCAGCTTAGAAATACAGGTTGAAAAGACAGTTCTCCAACCTGTTCTGTAACACATACTTAAGAATTGGTTTATATTGGCTGTCCTTTTCCCAGCCTTGTCTACAAAGAGAATGTGGTATAAGATTTGTACCTCAAAACAACGATTTGGCCAGAGATCTCACAGAGTTGTCACCAAGACTGTTTCTAAGCTTAGGTAGTTTTTCTTAAAACACTTCCTTGCTTTTATTGTTACTTGAACCTTGTACACGATTACATAAAATGGGGCTGTGAGAATGTCTTTCTCACACAGTCCCCAGCAGGGTGTGTGGTGCTGTGTGACGCTGCCACACTGGGGTAAGTTTTGAGAGACACAGCTCAAAGCCACCATTCTGTGAGTGCCCTCAACACAGCACTCAGAGTGCTGGTGCTGCCCTGCGTGCTTGTGCCATGCAGAGCTTCCCTTGCTGCCAGTGGCAGCGCCATCCCCAGTACCCCTGTGATAAATGTTTCAAAAAGATTTGAGGAACCAGTCTTTTGTTAATTTCTAAAGTGCTGTGATACTGCAGAGCCTAACGAAAACAGACTCCGTACTGACTTTGTGGATGCCAGACTGTAATCCACGCGACACAAGAGGCAGTGTCTGAACATGATGAACCTCTTGTCCTGTAAACTAAAAACAACTGCAGGCAAGGAAAGCAAATACCGTATCCCAGCGCCACTGAAAGAAAGCCAGTTCTGACCAATGCAAACACTTAGACATTTTGAACTTCAGTTAGGAATTATGCTAAGATAATTTGTTCTTTTTAGAAGAAACAGCTCTTTATAATGTGACAGTATCATACCAGGTCACGTATGTTGTTCAAAATCTGCTATCATAAAAACATCAGTTTTAAGGACATGCCGTGCTAAATTGCTATGGCTAGTGATTTCTTTTCCCAATTTAGTAAAATCAAAAGATCAACAGTATTCACCCCCCAAAAAGTCACTATTTTCTGTCTTCCCTTCTCTCCTTCTTCCTATCCCTTTCCCTGTTTTTCTTTCTCTCTTTCCTTGGGATGCATTTGATATTTATTTTTCAACTTCGAGGTTTTGGATTATTTCATTTAACAACCTACTGTATTTAGATCTGAAACATAACTTTTATAAAGCAAAAGATGATGTACAGGGAGAAAAAAATCAGAAAGAAAAAGCACTTCATTATGTCACCGTATCTACAGGAAAAAGTGTAAAAATGACTTCTCAAAAAATATCTGGGGCCTGATTCTTTCCTAGTATAACTGAGCATAGCTTCTTGAGAGTGGTGGAGCTCTCAAGAGTTACACTAGCTGAGAAACTGAACCTTACAATCTTCTTTGCAGACAAGGGAACCCTTACCAGCAGTACTTGAAGACTTGTGAGTTGTGACTGCATGTTACTTGAAAGATCTAATTAAGCTATGTTTTTTGGTGCAAGCAGTTGTTGTACATGATTTCATGTTTATGTAGCAAGATGCATTGAAATGTTGATACTAGTATTGAAACATACATGTAAAAATTGTTGTTGTGGAAATTGTCTGTTCTGTTCTATTTTTCTTGTGTGTCTCATCTTTTTAGAACGTAAACTTTCATTTTTTTTTATTGTCCTAACTGAATAAGGCTAAATGAATACTGTAATTGAAAATATATTTTAAATCTTGTCATGAGTTTTTAAAAAGACTATTACAAATTGTATCATTCCTGATTACACAGAACTTTGTGGGTGGTTTTAAATAAATTTTATACTTCTATTTTGCACTTAGTCGTCTAATTCTTCTTTCCTGAGGTGTGAAATGTGAACATTCTTGTAAAATGCTTGGAGAGGGGGAAAAAAAGGTTGTTTTCCCAAAAGAAACCAGAACGAAATCGTACTGAAGTAACTAAAGATTGAAAATCTATACAACTTAGAACAAAGCTAATGCCCTTCTTCATAATACGTAATGTTGTACGCTTATTTGTGTGTGAATATATACATACACAAATGTATATATAGTGTATAACTTATTATTTACCATTTAAAACACAGAAATCGCTCACCTGTCTGGTTCCCTCTGTTGCCTGCCTGCCTTTCCTTGCACGCCACTCTGACCTGTCCCACACAGGGCCGTACAGCAAGGCAAGCCGTCAGAAAATCCCAGATCTGAAAAGAACAGTTTGTGAAGGGTCGTGCAAACAATGACTCGCCCTCCTACCAGCCTTGTCTGGCAGAGGAAGGTTATGGGATCGTTACTGCAGTTCTTTGGTTCCCATCAGTGGAAGAAGCGCAGTTTTTATTTGCTTCAGCTCAGAGGTTACATTATTTTTTCCTCGAGACAAATCAGACCAAGGCTCTGGACAGCTTTACTATGTGACATTTCAGTGCAGAACAATGTGAGGGAGAAATGCTGTTCTTTAAGTCTAAAGGAGGAGAACAACTCTGAATGTTCGCATAAATTTAATAGCAAAAACTATCTGTCAACACAACAGTCTTCCAGATAACTGGAGTCTCGCAGAAGGCAGAAAAATGCTGCTATCCTCACGCTGCAGAAAGTCCCTAGCAATGTAAAACTCATTACGTGGCACAGTGCATCTAGTCCCTGGGAGCTGCATGTGGTCATGCAACAGGAAGGCCTTTACCCTGCTGTGTCATTTGCTGTGCTTTTAGAGGATAATCATTAATGGGTTTTCATAGCAACAGATCTCCCTAACTGCCCCAGACCTCCTCCAGGCAGTGCTATCAAGCCTTTCAAGCAGTGCGTGTTGCTCAGACTGATACTGATACAGCCAGTATCCTCATAGCACATGGACTTTGAATGGCATGCACCCCAAGTATTTCCAGTTCTACATGATGCAGGAGAATATCACAGCATCCCTGATACCACTGCATAGCGACAGCCTGCTGAGGAGTATGTTATTAATAAGTTATTCTTTATGAGGGTCACTATTTAACAACTGTTTGACCATGATTTATCTATTATGGCATGTAACTCTCTATAAAATAATGTACAGTGATTTATTGAAGAGTAATATTCAGCCTGTGGTAGCACAGATAGTGCCTCTGAAGCACATGGTTTATCGAGTCCTTACAAGCACCTCACCCTGCTCGTGCTTTCAAAAGAAGAATAGGAATTCTGCTTTTCCAAGGTGGACAGGTATAACTTATTTCTCAAGGCAATGACAGTTACTGTTTGCAGCTGATACCCAGTCACTCCATCAGTGAGCAAAAGCCCAGCAGCAAATGTTTTGTTTTGCATTAAGCTCGTGATACAATCTCAGTGAGGAGGTGTCTCAGGGGTGCTTTGAAGACAGTAAGGATTAGCTTAATGACAAGTATATTGTTATCTTTCTGTGGCTTCAGCATCTCGGGGATCTCAAGTTGAAGTCACTTGTTTCACTGAGGTCAAATGTTTGTATGTCTAATGCAAATTATAGGGCTGTGTGTGTGTGTACACCAGTGCAGGTGTAAAACTTAGACCATATACAGAACCAGCACAGTTTCATAGTCCCTGGGCCAATGGGGCAAGTCCTTTATCTCAAAGCAAGCCATACACGAGGGTTCTGAACAACCAGCACACTCGTGAGAGACCTGTGATATCCCCATCCAAATCTGCTCTGGTTATGCTCTACACCAAGATCAGCATGCTTCCACTTGTGTGTTTGTGAGGTTGGTGTACTGGTTGTTCTTCCTGTAAGGCTGAATGGAACACTCATGGACATTCATGGAAGCCTGAATGTTTAGTTTTGAGGATGTTTTGTTGTTGTCTGACCATTTTTTCCTTTAAATAAAAAGCCTGGAAGCACGCACTTTTTTTCCCACCCCCCACTGTTTCCCATTTAAAGTGTTCCTTGTCACAACAGCATGGTTTACCTCGAAAAGGGGATGCAGAACCTAAGGAAATGGAAGGAGTCACGAGTGTACTCCGCAGGGCGACGGCAGTATTAGCCAGCTCTGGTAGCGGCACGTGTATTTGGAAAGGAGGGAGTGCATGAGGTTACCTTCAACTTTAGCCACTGGGCCCAAGGGCTGAAGAACAGAGCTACTTTGTACCAATTTGCTGACAGTTTCCTCAATAGGACAGTTGCCACTGTCCTTTCCAGTGAAAGGGTCAAAGAGAACCGCTGCCCTTTCAGCCTCCAAGTCCTATTTTCGCGTTGCAGGGCACTGATTCTCCGTCCAACTGTCAGAAACGCTCAGAGTCCAATCGGAGTTTTTGGAATATTTTATTACAATCAAAAGGTGAAAAGCAATAAGCAAGCAGCAGGGAGTCTCTGTTCCACCAACGATGCACCCAGAGAAAATGGTTCCCTTTTATACAATGTCTTATTTAAAATTCCCTGAAGTCCTCTCCTCCTTTTGGTCAATCATTTTATCCTTCTACATTTGTGTGGCCAGTCGCTACGGGATCGCACATTCCTTCAGGTGGTCTTTGGGATGAAGGCTGTTTGTCTTCAGTAATGCCCTCTGATTCATCCCTCGGTGCATTCCAGGCTGGTCTTCCATGGTGTGTGTTTGAAATGCTTATCTCTGCCACCCCTTGGTTTGAGGAATGCACCTTCTGGGCTCAGTTTTGCAGGGTTAGTGTTTGAGATGCAGATAGAGTTCTGTCCTCAGTTTATCTTTCCATGCCTTATAAGGAAATTTTACTCCTTTAATCAATTTTATCTGCTGATTGGATTTAAAGGTGTTGTATTAGTATTTTTGACTCTGTGTCTTCTGACACGAATCACATTC